>OX244044.2:4285000-4685000 GCA_945859785.2 Tridacna gigas | reverse complement strand
TTGTTACACAAAATGGATTTTATGTATCTATCATTGTATGATGTCTTGCTTGGAACAATGCAGTACGAAATGCATGGAGCCCCCTTTTGCCAGGGCATGGCTTATATCATATAGGTGCACTAGCCTCTGCAACGTAACTGAAATAATGTCGGGGAAAAAAGTGTTAAACTCTATTCAGTCTAACTTATGCTTTTAAATTCTAATCCAAGGGAGATAATCAGTCAGTGACCGCGATTTGTATAGGAAGGTTTCTTTCCGACTTCGCCAAGTGTTTCACAACGTCTAATTATTATAGTACAAAGATCAGACGAAGCCACGTGAAGTTGTTCTCAGTTTGTCTGTAAATACGTCACCGGATTCCACCTTTTTCTGTTATATACCGTTGTAACCCCAGGCAGGCCAATGTTTAACCTTCACCCCTTTACCCTACCGCATAATCCCACATTTTAAACACCTGAGGAAGAAGACTTTTCATCACATCGTTGGAAAAGGAGAAAATGTCAATGACCAGCTTTTTCTCCCTTTCCCACAATGTTTTCTACCCGTCCACAAACAAAATTCATTTTTCAGTCACATTTATGTTGTCATCTACAAATGCTTATAAAGTGGACGAGTCTAAAATTTGGTTGTTTCGTAAATACCTGTAGTTTAACCCTTTCCCAAACAAGCCCTGGTTTTCACGTGTCTGCAGTACAAGTCTTTTGAAAACACTGTGGGAAAAGGAGAAATTGCTCGTAACGAGCAATTTCTCCTTTTCCCACAGTGTTTTCTACCCTTTTTGAGAACTTTCTGCCATGTGCATCATATTTAAAATTGTCGTCTGCAAACTCTTTCAATTTGGACCAGTCCAAAATTTGTCGTTTGGGAACGGGTTAAGTGCTGGGACCAGCTTACGTTACTTTCTGCGGACTTCATACAGCACATTCTGAGCAGTCTTATCTGAAATCTACACTGTTCGCTACTTAAGTACATGTTCTGGCTAAAACAGCCTTCAAATAGCAAAATTCCTGCAGTTTTTTTCCCCAATCGAAATGGTCTATTTCATTAACCCTTAAGCTGCTAATCGCGACCCACTGACCTTTTGCGGACAGTGTAGATCAAGATCAGACTGCACAGAACGTGCAGTCTAATCTTTGATCTACACTGTCCGTTACGGTATTTTTTTTCCGATAAAATCAACTTTGAAACCGCAATGTTTGGGCTTTTAGGATTGAGTAGAAATTTGCGTTTCATTTATTCAGCAGCTTAAGTGTTAATTCAGCGCTCACAGGGTTATGATATTTGTGAGATATTCGAGCAAAATATCCTCGATATCGTACGTATTGGTCTTATTGTTCAGTTTATTTATTCTTTACCAAACGACAAAATTTTATACTAGACCAAATTCAAAGCATTTGCAGACGGCAAACTAATTGTGAGTCAAAAATTGAAATTTGCTTTGGGAAGGGTAGAAAACATTTTACGAAAATGTGAAAATGCTGGTACCAGCACAATCTTTTCAAAAGGCTTCTTCCTCAAGGTCGTCAAGGTCGTCAGCTGTCGGCATCATGTGGTAAAGGGTTAAGGGGCTGAATTTTCGTTTTGGTGTATCGATGTTCGGTTTATGAAGAACGTGCTTCGGTTACCTACAATTCTTTGATTATGTTACATCTGATCTTATTGTCTGACTCATAAACAATAGATGAAGGATTTCATTGGTCCCGCAACGGCGTTTTACGGGTCTTTTAACCAATGAACTCAGCTCATGAAGAATTATATTCGGTTACCCACGATTCTTTTATTACCACACGTTTGGCTGACACATAAACAACACATAAGCATCATCGTTACCCACGATACCTTGATTACGCTATTCTTAATTTCATTGGATGACCCATAAACTATTTATGAATGATTTCATTAGTTCTGTTAAGAAGTTTTGCGGAGCTTTTGACCAATCAATTCAGCTTATGGAGAATGTTTTTGCCAGTTACTCACAAGACTTTGATTGTCTTACACTCATTCTGCATTTTGCTGAGTCGTGTACAATAAACGAAGAATTTCCTCCCGCAATGGCATTTCAACTTAATGGCTGACTGATAATTAATAGATGAAGAATTTCACTGGTTCCGTACTGGCATTTTGCGGATCTTTTAACCAATCGGCTTATAGAAAACATTGTTGCCTATTACCTACGATACTTTGATTACGTTAGACTTCAACTGTGTATGGCTGACTCGTAAACAATAGATTAATGATTTCATTACTTCCGTGATGATATTTTTTGCTGACTCATAAAGAATTAAGTCTTTTGCTGCCAAGGAAATACATCTTATTTTTAGGTCTGAAATAGATTTCTACTGCTGCTGAATATGTCTTTATTGTTTTGCATCAGGTAGCGGCCTAGCGGGCAGTGTAGATTCAAGATCAGACTGCACCTTCTGTGCTATTTTAGTCGCCATTGGCAGTGAAAATGTTAATGAGGCATTTCACTTGTTCATAATGTTTTCCACGGATCCTTTTAGACCATTCGATTGACTCGATACATATAATTTGTACTAAAGAGTTTTCTTCATCTAAATTTTGTAATTTTTGCCCATCACAGGACATCTTCTTTAAAGGCCCTATGGCTGCCAAAACATGGACTGACCATACAATAACGGATTGTATTGTAATTTACATACATGTACTTTTCAATAGTATGAATCAAATGAGCCATGTTCTGGCAAAAGGGGGCAAAGTGCATCTCCGTGATGCATGGTATCAAGCAAGACATCGTATAGTTAGGGATCTATAAAATCCATTCTGTCTAACAACCGAATGAATCATGAGCTAGGCTGGTCTTTGCACATACAGAAAATTGAATAAAAGCGAAAAGTTTCCGCCCACTGACCGGGTGAATGCTTTTCGCAGATGCATTAAACATCCTTTTTACAGAGCATGGTTCAAATATAAATGCACTCTAACACCCGCATTGTTTAGCAGCTATAGGACCTTTAGGTGAGTTTTGTCATACAGTAATCGAAGGATAAGATTTGTACGACAATATTTTCGTAATTGTAAAACAGGACCGAGGCTACGTCGTACAGTGGTTAAGGCATCGGGTTTTGCATTCTGAAAATCCGGACTCGATTCTCGCTTGCCGCACTGATCGCTTGGTAGTGTACTTGAACAAAGCACTTAAGAAAGACAATCTAATACTTTTGAAACTCAGAATACACATGGATGTCGACAAAATGATATGACAGAATAAAAATGTTTAAGGCGGCACTATTCAGATAAACAGACTGCCACTTACCTAAAATGGATCTTTGGCCAATCGACGTTCCAATATTCACTCTACAAGATTCTAATCGAAGACAAATCACTGAGAACAACAAAAACTTATGTTCGTATTTTTGAAATTTAGCTTTTGTCAATGAGGTTACATTCCCAATTCATTTCATATATTGTGTTTATCTTGCATTGTCCTTATTTCAGGAACTTGATAGCATGTACTTTGCATTTGGTTACATCTTGCCAACATCACGTGACAATTGTCATCTTTACTGCTCCAATGTGATTTCAGGGTTCATCTGCAGACGGTGTAGATCAAGACCAGACTATACGGAATATGCTGTCCGATCTTGATCAATACTGTCTGATGTATTTCGGATATTTCGAACCAAAGAAACCCTGCAAACTGCAATATCTGGATCTGTATGGGGTATCCTTGTTCTTAACGTATCTTTACACACGTGATCTACGTACATTTGAGTCATGCTCTGGCAAAAGTGATCCATTATACCGAAAAAGTCATCACATAATTATGGATCCATAATGGCAACATTTTTTGACAACCGACTTAACCATAAGGTAGACTGGCACTCGGACATACAGAAATTTGACAAATAGCGAAAAGTTTCGGCCCAAGTCAGCCTGCGCGGACTGCGCAGGCTGACTTGGGTCGATACTTTTCGCAAATGCATTAAGCGCCCTTTTCACAACGCATGGCTCGTTTCAATTCTGAATTGAATTACGATCCTTACAAAGCAATTTTGTCAAAATGCTGTTGGAAAAAAGAAAAGGCTGGATTTTTTTCCCCATAGTTTTCGTACCCTTCTGAAAGTTAAACTTAGTCATTACTTTTGAGCAACATCTAATTTGTCATAAGTAAATACATGTAAGTTTTTTTTTCAACATAAAAAAGTCTAAATCTTGCAGTTGTGTCTGCAACAAAGTACAAATTACAATAAATCTTACTGTTTACAATTTGTTACGTCTCGTGTAAGCGTCCGCAACAAAGCACAAATTACAATAAATCTTACTGTTTACAATTTGTTACGTGTCGTGTAAGCGTCTGCAACAATGCACAAATTACGATAAATCTTACTGTTTACAATTTGTTACGTGTCGTGTAAGCGTCCGCAACAAAGCACAAATTACAATACTTGCTGTTTAAAATTTGTTACGTGTCGCGTAAGCGTCTGAAACAAAGCACAAATTACAATAAATCTTACTGTTTACAATTTGTTACGTGTCGTGTAAGCGTCCGCAACAAACCACAAATTATAATAGATCTTACTGTTTACAATTTGTTACGTGTCGTGTAAGCTTCTACAACAATGCACAAATTACAATAAATCTTACTGTTTACAATTTGTTACTTGTCCTTTAATCGTTCGAAAGAAAACACAGATTACAATACATCTTACTGTTTACAATTTGTTACGTGTTGTGTAATCGTCCGCAGCAAAGCACAAATTACAGTAAATCTGACTGTTTACAATTTGTTACATGTGAACCAGTTCCTTTTACTCTACACTTTTTTTTTTTATTTATTCTGAGATTTTTTTTTGCAACACCACTTTATCACGATTTCCCGACAAAAATACGTTAAACGTATCACACACTAGTAAAATCCTATTATATTGAAGACTTACAAATAATAGGAACACGAAAAATGAACCCAACGCCCATTTTAGTCTGTTTACAAAAACCCTGCATATCTATCCCTCGTTCCCTCCCTTTCCCCAACACCCCGTCCCCTAAACCAATATGGATATTCACAAGTCATGGAGTTTATTTATATAAATATACATGGATCATATATTTCATGTTTAACGTCTTTTTAATGAAGTTATCTTATTTTTTCGTGATACATGTATATTTAGACAATAATAATACACTGAAAGTAATGTTTTCTCTTATGAGGAAATGATTTAGTATAGCTCTCACTCGATAAACCTTTCATTATTAGTTTATATTTTTGTTTATGTTTGGGATAACAGGTTTAAAATCACGCACCGTGACGAGATAATTCATAAACCCAACTCGATAATGTTTATATTATCTCGTCAAGGCTCGTGTTATGAAACATGTATTTCCCATAAACAAACAATAATAAAAACTGTTAATGAAAGGTTTATCGGGTTAGAATTATAAACTGTCTTAAATGTAAACGAACTTTCAGACTCTTATACTAATCAGATTAACTCCTTACCTGACGGAAAAATTGATCGATTTTCAAATTTTTAATCGAATTTGCAGACGATAAATAAAAAGTAGCTTAAATGTTGCAAAGTACATGTATCTCTGAAAGGATAGAAGCCATTGTGGGAAAGGGAGAAATTGCTGGTTTCTCACATTTTCTCGTTTTTCTTCGATGTTATCTTCCTCAGGGATGTCAAAACACAGGATTATTTTGGAAAAGGGTAAAAGGACTAAAGAATGATCTAACTTTATTGGTAAATTAATAGTTATTCTTTTGTCGTATTGTTAAATCTTGCAATAATTGTTTATTAACCCTTTACCACACAATCCCGAGTTTTAACGATCCTGAGAGAGAAAGCTTTTGAAAACATTGTGGGAAAAGGAGAAAATGCTGGTAACCAGCATTTTCTCCTTTTCCCACAATGTTTTCTATCCTATCAAAACCGAAATTTTGTCATTTGAACCACATTTAAATTGTAGTTTGTAAATATTTTCAGTTTGGACATGTACTACATATTTGTCGCGTAGTAAAGAGATGAAGTACCTTTCACAGTTTTAGTTGCTTTTGCAACCTGCGTAGATCAAAATCATACTACACTTTCTGTGCTGTCTGATCTTGGATTTTCGCTTATCATTTTGTTGAAACATTTTTGCCAAAAGTCGCCTTGCGATTGCACGTTTTTTTTTTTTGGGGGGGGGGTGAATTAATATGTCTATTTTTGTCTATTTTGCAGCACTTATAAGCTACAAACCACTATGTTTTGAGAAATTAATATCTTGAGACGAAAGTTCAAATCTGATTTGGCAAGATCGTTGGACTTCGGGGGGGGGGGGGGGGGGGGGGGTAAGAGGAGAAATATGTAAAAAAAGAAAATATGACAAAAAATACATAGCTGAGATTCAAACCCGTGGCCTATAAAATATTGCTAATCTATTGACTAACGCTATCCCCGCAACTTAGGAACCCTTTCCCACACAATCCCGACTTTTAACAAACCTTGGGAAGAAGATTTTTTAATACATTGTGGGGAAAAGAGAAAATGCTGGTACACGGTATTTTCTCCTTTTTTTCCACAGTGTTATTTTACCTTATCAAGAGCACATTTCGTCCTTTGAGCGACCTATAATTTGTTGTCTGGAAATGCTTTCAACTCGGACCAGTCTAAATTTTTCATCGTTTGGTAAAGAGTTAATGGTTGTAGTTGAAGGTTTTCTGTTTTTCCCTTTTTACAAAAATAACAATACCCTGTTACTAACAGGAAAAGCTAGTTTACAGAAAAATATATCAAAAGATGGGACGATCCTTATACTGTTTACATGTATTTTTCATCTTTATCTAAGTTTTACAGCCATCTTTGATAGGGAAAAAAAGCCGGGAGTTTTTTTTTTCTAACTTTCGAAATAAAAACTTTTCGTATGCCCCTTTAATTCTTTCACAGGAAATCTTGTGATTCAACGGGCTTGATGAAGGAGGCTTTCACAAACATTGTGGGAAAAGGAGAAAATGATGGTAACTAGGATTTTCTCCTTTTTCCCACAATGTCTTCTATTCTTTCAAAGTCAAATCCTGCAGCCTTAGTCACATTAACTTTTCTCAAAATGCTTTGAATTTAGACAAGTCTAGAAATGATTAATGGTGTCGTCTGGTAAAGACTTAGCAATGATATTTAAATTCTTAACCCTTTCCCAAACGACAAATTTTGGACTGGTCCAAATTGAAAGAGTTTGCAGACGACAATTTTAAATTTGATGAAAATGGCAGAAAGTTATCAAAAAGGGTAGAAAACACTGTGGGAAAAGGAGAAATTGCTCGTTACGAGCAATTTCTCCTTTTCCCACAGAGTTTTCAAAAGACTTGTACTGCAGACACGTGAAAACCAGGGCTTGTTTGGGAAAGGGTTAAGATATACCTTTTGTAACAATTTTGCAGCAGACGACTTTGGAAAAATATTTCGAATTTATGAAAAATGAACGTTAGATGCATAACTTACGTGTGAGGGGTGCTCTGACAAAAGGAGGTTTAATTCATCTCATTGATGCATTATATACCAAGCAAGTCATCACATGACAAGGAATCCATTAAATACATATGAGCCATACTCTCTGAAAATGCATCTGCGAAAAGTATCGACTCAGGTCAGCCTGCGCAGTCCGCGCAGGCTGACCTGGGCCGAAACTTTTTATTACTGGTCAATTGTCTGCATGTCCTAGGACCAGTCTACCTCATGGTTCAGTCGATTGATAGACAAAATGGGCTTTATGGATCCATGATCACGTGACAACTTGCTTCGTATCAGGCATCAGGGAGGTGCATTAAGCCTCCTTTTGCCAGAGCACGGCTTATTTAGTTTAATAATCGTCTAGATCATGCGGTAGAACGATACTTTGACATACAGAAATTTGACCTGTAGAAAAAAGTTTCGAATCGTGTCAGCCAGTGCAGACTGCGCAGGCAAGTTGACCTGGGTGAGTACATTTTGCAGGTGCATTAAGTCCCCTTTTCAAAGAGCATAGCACATTTAGAAACATTGTTGTAAACTGAGGAATAGATGGCAGTCGTGGACATTTTTTCCTCGTTTTACGATCATTTCAAAGACTCAATCAGGTAATAAATTAAATGATAAAATAATCAGTTCGACAATCACTGATCTGATCGGGTATCAAGATTCATACCTTCATATCGATCATTGTTCAATATTTTGTATTGATTGATTGTTCGATTATGCCCACTGATTGATAAATCAGACCATTTATTTCATACAACAAGCTGTAATCGACTTTAAGTGTTCTATTGAACATCGTAACGATCGAAATAATGTGCCAAATGGACTAATTCATCCTTATCCTGGTAAACAAATGAACGAAACTTTCAAGCTGACAGGAAAAAAAAACCAAGTTTTTCCTATTTCAAAGGTAGACGGGGGGGGGGGAGATAATCTCATTATCGGACAGTGTCGATCCAAGATCAGACTGCACGTTCTGTGCAGTCTGATCTTGATCAACACTGTCCGAAAAAAAGGTCCTTGAGTCGCGCTTAGCAACCTAAGGGTTAATCTATATCTTCCAAAATTCGCAGTCCGCGCAGGTTGTTGCTATGTCGAAGTTTGCATGTGGTCAGTTTTCTGTATGTCAAAAGACCAGTCCACCTCATGATTCACCAAGCCCCGTAGCTCAGTCGGTAGTTTATAGGACTTGAAAATAGGAGGTCGCTGGTTCGATCCTGGCTCGGCCAATTTCTTTCCGAGGATTGATCATAGTCATTGTGACCGAATTCATTCTTCTCTCACCGCTGTCCATTGTTTCGACGATGGTTATGAGGGAAAGCAGCCAGTGGCCTAGAGAGAATATTGTGTGGAGTACTGGTAAAAGGAACTCCAGGAAAGCACGGATAGGTGCACTGGCGGCCGCGATGTAACTGAAATAATGTTGAAAAAGGCGTTAAACACCATACAACCAACCAACCTCATGATTCAGTTGGTTGTTAGACAAAATGGATTTTATGAATTTATAACTATGTGATGACTTGCTTGGGTTAATGCATCAGGGGGAAGTATTAAACTCCCTTTTGCAAGAGCATCGCCTATATGGCGTGCAACACACGAAAAGGGACCTTCGGACGTACGCGTAAAAGTGTGTCGTCCCAGATCAGCCTGTGCAGCCTGTGACTAATCCAAGACGACACTTCCCGTTTTTGTGTGATTTTCTGTTTCACGAAAGTCTACTGTATGAAAAAATCTAATGTAGTCGTAAAGTGCCGTCTCGGATTAGCCTGCGCGGACTGCGCAGGCTAATCCGAGACGACACTTTACGCAAATGTCTGGAGGCCCCTTTTCGTGTGTTGCGAGCCATATTATGGTATCGTCATGGCCCGTTGTGTGCGCATGTCATGTTCTTCGACCTGTCTGCTATGACGCATCACCCATCCCCCGTATACCTGGGAAAAGTAGGGCTTATATCGAAGCTATTAGCCTATTACCAAAGCATGTAGGGGCTGTTTTAATAAATGGTCGGTGCATAAGTTACATGCTAGCCGATCATAGCTGAATAAATGGCACCAGGTAGCGTTTTATTGAGTAAACGTTTATTTCATTTGAAATTCAAAGTCACGGTTGTTGTTTTGAAAAATTACTCCGCTTCTGTACCCAGAATGCCTAAATTAGATAGATGTGTATTTGTAGAATGCCATCTAGCGGGAGATAATGCGTCATGGCCCGGTTATTGTCTACGTCATCGTAATCATGGTGCAAAAACTTTGGTTGTATCTTATATCTGTCACTACTGGAAATATTTACTTCAAACTTGGGCAAGCTAGTAAACTCTATCCTGCTAAATTAGTGAAATGAAACTTTCAAACCGAAAGTAAAAATCCGAAAAATGCTATTTCAAACTTTTTTTTTTTTTAGAAAAAAACAAACTCCTTATCGGACGGTGTAGATACAAGATCAGACTGCCCGTTCTGTGCAATCTGATCTTGATCTACACCGTCCGCAAAAGGTCTCTGAGTCGCTTTTAGCAGCCTAAGGGTTAATTATCAAAAGGGGAAAGTATCCAAGAATGAGGCAAGTAACTCTCAAAAAATTTTAACATAGTCATGTCCCTTCTTCATTCTTAGCTTTCGGTGTCACACCTGGTTCCGCATTCACTAACAATTCTTAGCTTTCGGTGTCATACCTGGTTTCGCATTCACCAACAATTCTTAGCTTTCGGTGTCACACCTGGTTCCGCATTCACCAACAATTCTTAGCTTTCGGTGTCATACCTGGTTCCGCATTCACCAACAATTCTTAGCTTTCGGTGTCACACCTGGTTCCGCATTCACCAACAATTCTTAGCTTTTGGTGTCACACCTGGTTCCGCATTCACCAATAATTCTTAGCTTTTGGTGTCACACCTGGTTCCGCATTCACCAACAATTCTTAGCTTTCGGTGTCACACCTGGTTCCGCATTCACCAACAATTCTTAAAATTCTTACAATTCTTAAGAACACCCTTAGTCTTATTCTCCAAGATTTTCATAAATTGAAAATAACACAATTTCTGTGTGGCTAGAGCAAATGGTTTAGCGAATCAGAGGGTTTGCTACATTCAAATCTAGAAAATTCTGGAGAATAAGACTAGTGTCTCGCTGCACTCATTCATTTTCATTCGATTTTCAGGGCTGGTATGCCCGGGGAACAGCGGTTTTTACTTTGACATCAGACTGATGACACTATAGTATTGCTTTCTATATTTTTCATTGGACGCCATTTCGTAAAAAGTATCTCATGACCGGAATATCAATACCTTCTATACCTTAAAACGAAATTTTTGGATTCATGACTGAATATAAGCATTATCTAGAAGGTGTTAACCTGTGTAAGAAACCAAGTTGTTAGAACTTGTGACCAGACCCCTTTGCCAAATATTTCTGTGTTTATATGTTATAAATATGATTTTGTACCAAAATGGCAATAAAATATGTTTAAACTAAACTATAAGACTAAGAATCTTCTTAAGAATGGTTGGTGAATACGGACACAGGTGTTTTACTACATTGAAAATAGAGTGAAAATTCACCAACTTATATCCTCTGCTGTACTACTGGTATTACTGGCAAGACCACAGCCTTGCTGTTTGTTTCTAACACACACACACACACACACATATATAGCTACGTCGTTTATTGTTAGATTGCCCTGATGATTCCTTAATGGAAGAAACCGGTCGGCAATAAATCTTGTTCTTATATACTCCCATGTGATGTTATTCTTGTTTTTTTTAAGTATTATCCTTGAACCGGTACCAGTTGAACTTTTCACACACACACACACACACACACACACACACACACATATATATATATATATATATATATATACACAAGAATAACATCACATGGGAGAATATAAGAATAAGATTTATTGCCGACCGGTTTCTTCCATTAAGGAATCATCAGGGCAATCTAACAATAAACGACGTAGCAACGTTGCGTTGCTACACACAATCACAAAAATCAATGACGTCATTTACTTAATGTTCAATTTAGGCATAATTTTTTTAATGAATGATTGTTCTTTGAGTAACCTAGCTGAAACATTTTCATTGCACATTTTAAAGAAAGGAAAGATCGAAAACTTTGGAGAGGTTTTAGAACATTTATCTAGATGAGCACTTAAAGGCATTTGTCTTGTTAATGGGTCTCTCACTTGTTGAATATGTACGGTTTTCCTATTTCTTAATTTGTCACCAGTCTGTCCGATGTTAGATTGTTATTGTTAGATTGCCCTGATGATTCCTTAATGGAAGAAACCGGTCGGCAATAAATCTTATTCTTATATTCTCCCATGTGATGTTATTCTTGTTTTTTATGTATTATCCTTGAACCGGTACCAGTTGAACTTTATATATATATGTGTGTGTGTGTGTGTGTGTGTGTGTGTGTGTGTGTGTGTGTGTGTGTGAGAGCCATGCTCTGGCAAAAGGGTGTTTAATGCATCTCCGTAATGCATGATACCAAGCAAGTCATCACATAATTAGAAATCAATAAAATCCATTGTGTCTAACAACCGACTGTATCATAAGGTAGACTGGTCCTTTGACATGCAGATTAAAGGGGCAATTGCGAAAAGTTTCGGCCCAGATCAGTCTACGCGGACTGTGCAGGTTGACCTGGGTTGATACGTTTCGTAGATGCACTAAGCCCCCTTTTTACAGAACATGGCTCATATTCAGTGAACTACGCAAGAAGCTAAGAAAAATCACCCCGAAAAAAAGGCCTGCGCGGGCAAGAAGACCGTGCTCCTTCATATGGTCACAGCACAAAATAGTTCCCAAAGAAATAAAAAACTCTCCACAGAAATAATCAAAGTCAACTTAAGAAACATATGTTAGACCTGTCTGTCGTGCACTAGCATACGGTAGAATTGTTTTAAACGCCATACATATAGATCTTCAAACAGTAATTGCAGCCAAGGAAAAGGGTCTGTATTCGGTCACAATATATTCTAAATAGCCTCTTTTTTTTTTCACCGGACGTGGCATACAATCGAACAGAAAAAAATGCTCTATCAAAAAAGAAAAAATATATATACGTACTTTGTCTTGCTTCAATAGTCAATTTAAATTCCCCTTTCATTGAATCATTTTCGTTTTTTCCACACATATTTTTTTTTTACCTAACGTTAACCCTTTAGCAAACAATCCCGGGTTTTAACGACGTTGGGGAAAGATGGCGTTTGAAAACATTGTGGGAAAAGGAGAAAATGCTGGTAACCAGCATTTTCTCCTTTTACCACAATGTTTTCCTCCATTCAAGGATGAATTTCGTTTATTGCCGTATGCAAATGCTTTAAATTTAAACGAAATCTAAAATTTTGTTTTCTTGTAGATAGCTAAATTTTGTATTTGAGCAAACCTTACACAGAAAAAAAGAAAAAAAAAAAGACTGACCTTTTCGTTCATATCGAAACATGATATTCTGTATATATTTTGATATCTTTAAATAATGTCTTCTACAAGAATGGCTCTATCAAATGTAAATTGAATAAATAATAGCAGAAATTAAACGTTCTATTTAAAGTGAATTAATACTTTTCGTCTCTTTTGAGTTAGAATTGTAAATAATTACGAAATAGAGATTTTCAACTAAATGGAGTTTTACGCACGTTTTATCTTTATTTCTGTAACTTCACGACCACAGCTCACTTATTATGTATTTCCTTTGTTTCTCTGTTTCTCCACTGCTTTGCTGGGTCTCTTCCGTGCCTTGCCTAAGGACGCTCACACCACTGACGCCACGAGGAGATCGATCCCACAACCTAGATATACATCTTCGTAGACACAGAGCAACACGATCCTACCAAAGGAAAATTGTAGCCTTGTCCAAATTGAAGGCATTTGTAGATGGCAAAATAAATGTTACACAAAACCTGAAATCTGTCTTTCAAAGAGTAGAAAACATTGTGGGGAAAAAAAGAAAATGCTGGTCACCAGCATTTTCTTCTTTTCCCACAAAGTTTTCAAAATTCTTCTTCCACGTGGTCGTTAAAAGTCCGGATTATTTGGTAAACGGTTAGTGTATCTGAGCCAGAAGGTTTTTGAAAACATTCACCGGTACGTGCAGTCTGATCTGGGATCTATACCGCCCTTTAGCCAAGCCTGATATATATATATATGTGTGAGTTCAGTGGATTGTGTTTTCACTCGTCGAAAGACGACTTTATTTATATGGTGAACGAATTAACTTTCTTTCTTTCTCCCTTTCTTTCTTTCTTTCTTTCTTTCTTTCTTTCTTTCTTCTCATACCAAACAAAATCCCGATTTTTAACGACCCTAGAATTGAAGGCTTTTTGAAAACATTGTGGGAAAAGGAGAAAATGCTGGTAACCAGCATTTTCTCCTTTTCCCCACAATGTTTTCTATCTTATTTAAGACAAACTCATCATTTGAGCATATTTAAGTTTTCGTTTGTAAATGTCATCAATTTGCTACACAAGTATAGTTACCTAGAGAGTCTCCACTAAAACGGCCATTCAACAAATGTACATCATATGTACAACAGAGCTCAATAAGAGACAAGCCAAAGCGATTATATTCATTATCCCTTGACTTTCTAGGTATACTAAAATAGTCAGATGGATAAGGGATATTATCGTCAAAAATATGTGTTAAATCATCCTGATGTATGAAATCTTGAAAATCCTTAATTCGTGCATTAAGATCTCCAGCAAGAACAATATAAGCATTTGGATATGAACTAGAAATGATCGACAACTTATTGTTTAGTAACTCTATACCATTATCATCAGAACTAGTATAAATGGGAGAATATTCTGGTGAAACGTATGTAAAAACAAAAACAAAATCATTGGAAATATCGCACAAATCTGTACAGCTAAAATACAAAATTACACAATCATCAAAATTTTCGAAAACACGTCGAAATCTACCAGTTTGTATTAAATCGTTTTTAACAAAAACAGATACCCCTCCCGATCCTCTTGGTGCAGATTTTTTCTTTGTTCTTATAGATTCAAAGGATGTATATCCTGTCAAAATGTTTTCAAACTTGTCACCCTTTACCCCCCACGTTTCACAAAAGCCTAGAATGTTAAAGCTAGAGCAATACTTTTGAAAACTTATGTCATTACTGTATTTTGATAGACCTTTCAATGTTCCAACAACATATATTCAAAGTGAAAGTCTCATTCAAATTCAAAGTCTCATTTTTCTGTAAATTATCTAAATTTGGGCCACGGCCATTATGTTAGTCTCTAATAGGGTATGGAACAGGTTGTTTAAGGTCTTGGTCATAGGTAAATGTTTGTCCGTCTATAGAAAGTTTGTCATATTTCAGGAATGCCTTTTTCCCAGAATCAAATGCCTGTTTCATAAAAGGAAATAACAAAGCACGCTGCTTCCTAACACGTTCTGAAAAATCCTCTCCAACACGGATGTTACTACGATTCTGGTGATCAGAGTCAGCCGCACTAGCGTTTACTTGACAAACTCATCATTTGAGCATATTTAAGTTTTCGTTTGTAAATGTCATCAATTTCGACAAGTCTAGGATGTGGTCGTTTGGTATTCGAGAATAATCTTAGATTTTGAAACGTTATCGAACTGTAAAGTTGGAGTAAGGGGTCAACTGTACATGAACTTAAACGTTACATATGTGAAAAAGGGGTTTAATTGATCGATCCAGGTTAACCTGCACAGTCCGCGCTATTGGTCAATTTTTTGTATGTCCAACGACCAGTCTACCACGTGACTAAGCCGATTATCAAAAAAAAAAAAAAAAAAAGTGGCTTGGATGATTTTAGATTTTAGATTTTATTGACTTATACAAGTACATGTATCTCGTCATATACAATAGCAATGATCAACATGAACAACCAATGGTAAACCAAGCGCAAAATATATATATATGTGTGTGTGATTGTGTGTGTGTGTGTGTGTGTAGACGGAAACAGAAAAGTCGGCAAATGCAGGTCCGACACAAGGTTTAGTAGGTGAACTGTGTTATTAAAACGTCGCACGCCTCTCACTCTTTTCAATTTAATAAACTCTATAAAAAACCAAACATGTTTCGGCTAACGCCTCATCAGTGATATGTAACTATGGAGTGACGTCATGTAATCGGAAGGGAGATAATTACATGACATTAGCAACGTTATTGACGAGCACTCAGGGGAGATAACTAATCATTTCAACGAAGACGGTTTAATTTGGGCTTAAGGTGTTACCATCCTAACGTTTCTAGTGCAACATGGAATAAAATTTCTTATTAGTTGACGAATAAGGATTTATACCGATATAATATTTTTGAACATTTCTAACCGACCAGAAATTCATTTGTTGTCTATCTTGAAATTATTTGATGATATTTTTGCTAGTTTTCTGAAAAGGGAGGTAATTATTATCTCTCTTTGTATTGAGAATAGAGTGGCTTTAGATTTATAAATGATAATTCTAAGAAGGAAAAAATGGCTCGGTCAAAGTATTACAATAATACTCACTTTTAATCATAGCACATTTTTTAGGATAATATTATTATGGAAATAATTGTTTTTCATTAGAATGGTACTACCTTAAAGCAATTTATGAAGTATTTCTCTTTGGCTAAACTGACTGAAATACTTTCGAGATTAACTTTATAGAATGGGAATATTTTAAACTTTAATTCGTCTTTACTGCATAAGTCTAAATGATGGCTGAGTGGAATCTGTCTATGTATATATGATAAAACGTGGAGACTCTATGTGAAGCGGTAAATTTCGTATAATCTTTTTTTTTTTTAAATGTGACATTTCCGTCTCAATGTTTTCAAATTACCTTTTATAGATATGTCGTAAAAGCGGTAAATTTCGTATAATCCTTTTTTTTTTTTTTAAATGTGACATTTCCGTCTCAATGTTTTCAAATTACCTTTTATAGATATGTCGTAAAAGCGGTAAATTTCGTATAATCCTTTTTTTTTTTAAATGTGACATTTCCGTCTCAATGTTTTCAAATTACCTTTTATAGATATGTCGTACTTTGTCTTTTTCGTATAATTTTGAACCAACTGTAGACAGTGAATATGAACATTGTTGTGGCGCCGCATGAGCGGCGGCACTATATTTTTATTCGGTTTTGTAAAGTGCCTATGGAGGCAGCCATATTGAACTGGTTCCATGCTTTGTTTTAACATCCACCTATATCTACTGTACTTTGATTACCAGATCGGGGTCCATAATAACTTTTTTATTTATTTGTGGGGATTTTTTTTTTTTTGTATATTGCACTTTCATTGTTAGATGGATAAAAACACGTAATTAAAGAGCTCGTGATTACTGGTGATTTCAATGCACACCATCCCTTATGGGGCGCCACAAGGTCAGACTCCCATGGTTCCGCAGTTTATGATTGGGTTGAACAGCAAAATTTAATCCTGCTCAACGATGGGAGTCCCACCAGGTTAGATCCCGCCAGGGGCATTTTTACATGCCTGGATCTAACATTCACGAGTTCAAAATTAGCAAATAGAATGTTTTGGCAAGTAATTGACGACAACTGGGGGTCCGACCACTTCCCAATCCTTATATCAATTATGAAAAGTACCTTCAACTCAAAAAAACCCGAAACTGAAGAAAAATTCAACTTCGGCAAAGCGGATTGGGATTTGTTTAAAACTCTATGTATGGAAGTATCCCTTGCAGCTGTCTACCACAATAATGTAGAGGAATTTAACAAAAATATTTCGGCCAAATTCCTATCCATAGCTAAAAGCTCGATTCCGGTGAGCAAAAAAAACCACAATGACAAACTAATGGTCCCGTGGTGGAACGAATTATGTGAAAACGCAGTCAAGGAGAGAAAAAAGGCCCTAAAAATTTTCAAAAGAAACCCCTGTGAAGTCAACCGGGTCACCTACCTTCAAAAGGTTTCTTTGGCAAAATCAATTATATTAGAAAGTAAAAAACAAAATTTTCAAGACTTCTGCGAATCCTGCGTTCATGACCCAAAAAATTCGAAAGATTTTTGGCAAAAAATTCGCAGAATTAAAGGAAATTCAACTGCCCCTATCCCTGTTTTAACTTCAAATGGTCAAAATTTTGTTACCCCCCTCGACAAGGCTAATACCCTTGCCAAACATTACGTAAAGGTTTCTAGTGACACTAATATTGAACCTGAGGTCTTGGCCTTTCAAAAGAAATTTGAAACAGACCATTATGAAGAAATTAACTCTCCAGGCGTAACATCTGATTCGAATCCTCTAAATTTTGACTTCACACTTCAAGAATTAAAAGACCGCATAAGTAGCAGAAGGGATTCAGCCTCGGGACTTGACAAATTGGCATATATCATGTTCCAAAATATGCCGGACTCTGCATTAAATATTTGGCTTATTTTATTTAACAAAATCTGGAGGGAGGGCAGTTATCCGGAGGACTGGAAGCTCGCCTGTGTGATCCCACTGCAAAAGAAAAATAAGGATCCAGCTGATCCAAAATCTTACAGACCAATTAGCCTTACCTCCCACCCTGGGAAATTGCTAGAGGGGATGGTTAAGGCCCGTTTGGAACGCTACTTAGAATCAAAAAACATCATAAATCCCTTTCAGTCCGGCTTCAGAAAGGGTAGAAGCACAACTGATCAGTTGGTAAGGTTGCAACATGACGTCCTCTATGCTAAAAATAGAGGACGTTCTGTTGCAGCCATATTTCTAGACCTCGAGGCCGCTTTCGATCTTGCTTGGCACTCGGGGATTCTTTATAAACTTAAACAGTGTGGGATTACGGGGCGATGCTTTCAATATGTTAGGGCCTTTCTGCAGGATAGAAAAATTACTGTTAAGGTGGGGGATACTCTTTCGGAAGCGGAAACGCTGACAAGGGGTACCCCCCAAGGCGCCATCTTATCTCCTCTACTATTTTCACTTTTGGTTAATGATCTCCCTGATGCAACGGAGGGGACAGGGATGGTTATCAGCCAGTTCGCCGATGATTCTGGCGGCTGGCTAATGGGATCCGATGGTCAAACCCTGCAACGTAAGGCACAGGCAGGGCTGGATTCCATTTGGCGCTGGTCCCAAAAATGGGGCTTTAAAATTTCTAAAACAAAAACAGTTGGAATTATATTCGGTAACAAAAATTTAAAAGAATTGGACGTATATTTAGGCGACACAAAAATTAAATTCGTTGAGACAGTAACATTTTTGGGTATGCTTTTAGATCGTAAATTCTCGTTACTGCCTCATATAAAATTGTTAACAGAAAAGTGTCAGAGGGACTTGAATCTCATGAGAATGTTAAGGGGCACCGATTTTGGCTCGGATAAAAATTCGCTCCTTCTTCTCTACAAGTCCCTAATACGTCCAAAGCTAGACTACGGTGCCATAGTCTATGCTTGTGCCTCGACATCGGCACTAAAAATGCTAGATAATATACAGCGAAGGGCCCTGATAATAGCTCTTAGAGCGCTGCCTTCTACCCCAGCAGTTTATTTAGAACTTGAAGCCGGAATCGAGCCCCTGTCCCTAAGGAGGGAGGCACAAACAATGAAGTACTGGGCGCGAATTTTGAGTAGACCCTGCAACCCTGTGAATGAAATCCTCGGGAAGGGGTTCTTTGTAAAAAGTAAATTTAAAAAACCCAACCTCCCTTTTGGGGCCTCCACCATCAATTTGTTTGAAGAACTCCTTCCCGATGATATCAGTGTGGCAGACTTCCGGTCGCGCTTTGACTCTCCGTGGCTTCTTACGTCCCCTATAGTCGACATATCCCCTAGTTCGAAATTTAGCAAAAATGATCCTTCTCCCCAAATTTTGGCTATTACGGAGGATTATATAAATTCGAACTACGCTGAGCACTTAAAAGTTTATACAGATGGAAGTAAAGACGAAAAATCAGCAGTCTCTGCGGCAATGGTTATACCAGCTCTCAAGGTCAAAACTTCAAAAAGACTCAGCGACAGGTTATCAATATACGCCGCAGAATTAACTGCAATTCAATATGCTTTAAACTGGACATTGGTCAAAAAACCACACAAAGTTGCTATTTTATCAGACTCTCTTTCGGCTCTTCAATCTCTTTCTTTAAGAAATAGCAACTCCAGGCCTGATCTATTGGAAAATATCCTATCTATATACGATCAGTGCCACCTTAATGGAATCCAGGTTACTCTTGTGTGGTGTCCAGCTCATGTCGGTTTTGGAGGGAATGAGATGGCTGATGCTGAAGCCAGGCGCGCTCTGGATGGTCCGATTGAAGATAAAATATCCCTGGCAACCACCGAACTTTACTCCATTATCAAAATGTCCATCAAGGAAAAGTGGTCAAAAGGGCTGGCCGATCGCCTGATGGGCCAGCCTTTTCATGGGAGTGGAGTGAGTTTCAGACCGCCATGCAGATATTCTTCCAGTAATAGGGTGGATAAATGCGTGACGCGTCTGAGGCTTGGCTATAATTTATTGCCGGGTAGCATAGGGCACCACGTATTTGGGGGTTCGGCCATTTGCCCCACTTGTGGTGTCCGCTATTCAACGGACCATTTTCTGTTGGACTGTCGTATCCACACGGTTGCTAGAGACAAGTTCTCCAGTGCTCTACTACGGGAGGGTCAAAATTTTTCTATACGGAATATTTTATTTCCGTCAAAAGCCCTCCAATCTTCAGTCTTCAAAGCACTGGAGACATATCTAATAGATTGTCAAATGACTGACAAAATTTAAAAATTCAGTCAAATCAGGACAAGCCGTGGTCTGATTTTTTTTTTTTTTTTTTTTTTTTTTAAGAATTATGATTTATTTGCATATGCATATTCTCTTTGGTTCAATGTAAAATAGTTTTATGTTCTCCAACAGCGTCCTCAGTGGGGGACACTGCGGCAGAGAGAGAAAACAGTCGTCTACAGCGTTTTCTCTTTCTGCCACAGTTTTCTATAACCCCCTTATATAGCAGTTCTTTTGTTTATTGCAAACTATTGCTTTCATGATCTATGCATATAGGCCCGTTTTCAATATACTTCAGACCAACGGTGCGTCAGGCAAAATCCGCCCAGTACCTATTAGTGATTTTCCTTTTTTACTGAGTTATATTTCAGAGAGCTCCCCCACTTCCATTTTTTTTTTTTTTTTCAATAATTTAATAATTACGTCAGGGACACACCGGCATATTTTACTTTAATTCTTAGTCAGTAACTCTTCATCAAACCACAAAAACAGGGATTCCCCCAAATCGAAAGTATTTGTAAAAGACCAAGACAGGGGATTGTTTGGTGGAGTGTATAATATACCCCACTTATGGTAACTATATGTGGGGGCTTACAGGCTACAAGATCAGGCACGGGTATTCCCCTTTTTTACAAGGGAATTTTAGCTGTTTTGTGATCAGTCCTAGGCCGGATCATTGTGGCTAAGTATATGGTTCTTAAGATTTTTTCCTCTTAGATTATTGTTTTGTTTCAAATTTGAGAGGCAGCTGTCAGTCAGTTCGCCCCGGATCTGATCCGGGTCGATAATTGGTTTCTTAGCTAGTATTATTTAGAGACACGGGGGCTTTTATTATGTCTGCTCTGAGTCCCCGTAGTCCTGCCCGTTAGGGCTGTATTTTTTGTCACTGTTTAGCCTTCTACTTTTTAACTCAGGTATTACCCATTTTGGGACCTGCTGTGGAGGGGCGGTAGGGAAAGAACGGGCACCCCAGTAGGTTTGGCTTAATGCCCCTACTGCGAGGTGTCGTCCTGATCGCCCCGCACAGCAGGCAGGACTGACGGCTGTCCCCCAATTTTTACGTGTACATTTCTCCCTAGTCATTCATCTCCGCCCCCCATTTTTTTTTTTAAGGAGCTCTCTGTAAAGTCGGTCTCAATTTATGTCAATTGTTTGCATGTCAACGTATTGTTTGTTGCTATCCTTTTTGTAGCTTAATCAATAGACTTGCACTATCAATTTTATAGTGCTATTTATATTAAAACACAATTGCCAACACTGTCGTATGCATCCCACAATTGGAAAAAAAAAATAGAAAAATCCATTTCAAAAATTGACCAGCGGCGCACCACGGTTTTTTGTAAATAATGTAAATATTCACTAGATTTCTTAGTTATAAATAATTTTACGGTGGTTCTGAAAGGGTCGTTTTTCGTTTTCCTATGGCTACCGGTTTTACTTCCAGTCCTTTTAATATATATCCTTTTATTTGTTTCTTTTTTATCCGTGGTGTGTCAATGGGATATAGGAAAATCTTAGTAATACATTGATAAATGGAAGAAAAAAAAAACCAATAGCTGCTCGCCACATGGCTTTATGCCGCATGGCGAGGGTAAAAAAGACAACTGATGATGATCTTTATCTTGTTGGCAATGGGAGGTGTGAAAACAGGCTGTAAACGCGTCTATATACAATATACAGTACTCCCTTCGCTCTCAAATAGTACGCATATGATTTTTTTATGCAGTGTTGTATTGATGAACGCACTTTAAAACCAGCAGACGCCGATTTTTGTGCACCAGACCAGATTTGAAAACTGTGTGGAAAATGGAGAGGAACAATACAGAACAGATATCATTTAGATGGGCACAAATGTTCATGGTCAAAATCACAAGAAGTATGCACGAAAGCATTATTGTCAAGGCCTCTCTCTCTATCTCTCACTCCCTCTCTTCATTTGCCACAATGTTTCAAATGTATTATCTTTATTTCTGAATTCACGTTAATTATCTATAATTTTAACCCTTAGAGCATCGAAAAAAGTAAAGGCTATTTTCATTTTAGAAACAGAACAATATATATATTACAATATACGATCCCTGGTCTAATATTAGCTATTTCAAAGCAAAGTTGTCCTTCCTCATAATGTCTTAGAAAAGCTGGCAGCGTAAACCAACGATCAGACTCTGTTTTCTTTTTTTTTTTTGCTTTGCAGTTTGATCTTTGTCTGAATCGGTCGCAAGGGCAACAAGAGTGAAAGGTGTTCTGAGGGTAAATGGCTGGTTTGGAAGTTGACCAATTTGTTTCCGGAAGAAATTATTTTTCACACAGAAAACGTTGACAAGAATAGCGTCATTTTTAATAAAACATTTTTAAAGGACTTGAGGACTGGCTTAAAGTTGGAGTCCGTTATCTGTAGGACGATTAAATAATACGGGTACAAGCTTAGGGCTGGGTTTTATCAGGGATCGTATAATATTCATTACATGAATCAGCTATGGGTGAAAAACGAAAATAAGATATGGTGATCAAAATTTACTAATTTCAGGTATTTATTTATACAGCATGGAAAGAACAACAAATATATTTACGTCAGAAAACGAGTGAGAATTGCAAATTAAAAGAAAAAACGTTTGCACAAACAGAAGCCATGGGTGTGAAAAACGTCACGGCACTATATTACTGCCTTGTTACCAAAACATCCAATCAATTTACTCTATAAGTCCAATTTACCGAACTCGTCTGTTACCGAAACATCCGTAAATCAATGTTTGAGCGCCTAACATGACTGGTATCATACAACCCCTCTAGTCTATATAGATATAAGGACTTCATTCAAGTCTTTATTATATCTATAATAAAGAGGGGTTGTATGATACCAGACATATGTGTTGGAGTGTCAGATTTAGCACAATCCGATAACAGACTTTTCTTTCGTTAATGTAAAATCTTCCTGTTCAAAATCAGACGGTCGAGAGTTTTGATATTTCATGTGTAGTATCGCTACAATGACCTCTACCAAGTACTAGTATGTTCAAATGGTGGCCTTCGGGTCAAAAGTTGCTATATGCTCCCCTCCACCCAGATGTCACAAATTTGCGCATAGCCATATTTGTTGCTCACTTTTCAAAATCTTCTATCAAATATCAGAAAGGCAACAGCTCTAACATTTCTATCTACCAATTGTGTCCAAATGATGTCCTGTGGATAAAGAAATGGCCCAGTCTATGGATAAGAAGTTTGCAAATAGCCTTCAATGATATGAAATTTAAAAATCTTGTCAAAAACCAGATGGCCCAGAGTTTAAATACAGTATCACCACTTGGACCTCTACGAAGATTGTGCAAGAGATGCGTATCAGGAAATAACCCAATGCATTGTGCCCTGTTACAGAAACAACTAGTTTGCGGTGCCATTGATGTTCAGCATCAATATTTTCTTGTTATTATCTCTTAAACTGCTACACAGAAAGAGAGTGAGAGGAATTAGTAATAGTCTGGTGGCTTGATTGGTGTAATGCATCTCGGAGATGCATTGGACCTCCTTTTGCCAGATAACGGGTCACGTATACATGAGCCATGCTCTGGTAAAAGGGGGCTTCATGCGTCTCCGTAATGCATGATACCAAGCAAGTCATCACATAAATTAGGGATCCATAAAATCCATTTTGTCTAACAACCGACTGTATCATAAGGTAGACTGGTCCTTTGACTCTACGGAAAATTGACCATCAGCGAAAAGTTTCGGCTCAGGTCAGCCTGCGCGGGCTGCGCAGGCTGACTTGGGTCGAAAACTTTTCGCAGATGCATTAAGCCCCCCTTTCACAGAGCATGGCTCACATGTATTTGCCTTTTATCTTCAGGTTTTCGTTGGAGCAAATATGAGGACAGTGAGAAGACAAGGGAGATAATTTACTTCTGACATACTAGAGTAAAACCGTCATTACCTCCCCTTAACATTTTTGCGTATCATTTTTTTGCGTATCTGTTGTCATAGGCCTGTTGTCGTCTGAGTGGTCGGAGTCGTGAAGAATCTTTAATGTCTAGTCCACATGATAGTTGTAAACTGTATCAAAACAAGTTGGCTTCTTTAAAAAAGAAGCCAGGAGAGGTCAGCATCAATGTCTTCAAATAGCTTACTGCTTTTAATTTCAATATATTTTGGTACATATAAACAAATAAGTAAGGCATTATATGATCGCCGCTGTGTAAAAAGAAGAAACCTCTTCTGCATTACATGACAGACACGTGACCTTTTTCCCACGTTTTCATGTCGCGTGATCTTTTCCCGCGGTGTTCTCTTTTTTTAACGAAATTCTTTGTGTGTGTGTGTGTGTGTGTAGCTTTATTTGTTTAATGAAAAATTACAACCACTGGAAAAGTCATTTGCAATCAAATCAATATAACAAATCCTTTTTGAAATCCGTCATATAAAAACAAAATACGTCTATTTCCTATTTCAGTTTTTTGATTTCGGTTTATTTATAAAACCATGACGAAAGAGACTGTGTATCAGAACGATTTCGCAGAAAAGCATGGAGTTAGGCAGCAATTTCTGAGGCAGTCTGCCTTTTAAACTCACCACTGTTCGAGAGGTCTGATGACCTCTCCAATGAGTACCATAACCAACCCTGAATATATTCCTAATATTTGACACGGTTATGTCCCTTTCCGACTTAGAATTCTCACTTAACCCTTTACAATAAAATCCCGACTTTTAACGACCCTGAGAAAGAAGCCTTTTGAAAACATTATGGAAACAGGAGAAAATGCTGGAAAACAGCATTTTATCTTTTTTTTTTTTTTTGCCACAATGTTTTCCACCCTTCCCAAAACAAATTTCAATTTTCCAGTCACTTTTATTTTGTCGTCGGTAAATGCTTTGAATTTGGACAGATTTAAAATTTTGTCGTTTGGTAAAGGGTTTTAACACTTAGTCTGCAGAGCACAACGAAGACGAAAAGGGGACAATGTAGACGGTTTTATTTTGATCTCTATAATGAACCACAAGACTTTCATATCTTCATTTTCCAGTACCTTTCACGCCGTCTATCGTTGGTTTTTTTTTTGTCTTCTTTTTTAACCCTTAGAGCGCCGAATAAATCTATGATACATTTTCGTCCTAGAAATACCACCCAAATAACTGCAATTTTATAATTGCTTTGTCAACAGTGTTTCAGCAAAGCGGACAGCGTAGATCAAAGATCAGGCTGCACGTTTTGTGCAGCCTGATCTTGATCTACACTGGCCGCAAAAGCAACTGTTGTAGAGAAAAGCGCTTTACGGGTTAAGAAATTTTCTTGTTTTTAATTTCTTTTCACGGAAGATCTACCATTTAATGATATTACCTGGGGTTATTATCAAATACCGAAATTCTCTGGATAAAAAAAAGTCTGGACAAAATCTTTTTTCTTTAAGGAGAAGGAAAAATGATGGTAACTAACAAACAAATGAACCAACGAACGAATAAATAAATAAATAAATAAATAAATAAATAAACAGAACTGTCACAACAATTACAGTATGGTTTCCAATACATAAATTATTGAACAGAACAGAACAGAACTTTATTCTTTCAACTTGAACTACATAGCAGTTCATCGTTATACACAAATGACAAAAAAGCATACATGCAACAATGATATAATAAATTTTGAAAGGAAAAAAAAAGAATGATTTTTGATAATATTTGTTTTATCTGAAATGTTGGGATTTAAATTTACTTTGATTTGATTCGATCCGCGGAAGTAACGCAAACATCAAATCGGAGGTTTTAGAATTCAATTATGAATTATAAATTATTTCCAACTATCACCTACATACATGTATCAGCCATGTTCTGGCAAAAGGGGGCTTAATGGATTCCCCGCCCCCGTGGTTCATGATACCTATCAAACTATCGCATAATCATGAATCCATAAACGCCACCCTTTTTAACCAATAATTTAACCATGAGGTAAAATGGTCGTTGGACATACAAAAAATTGACCAATAGCGAAAAGTTTCGACCCAGGTCAGCCTGCGCGGACTGCGCAGGCTGACCTGGATCGATACTTTTTGCAAATGCATTAAGCCCCCCTTTTCACAGAGCATGGCTCATATACATGTCTGTGCTATCGATCCCAATTCCATGGACACACGCGGGCATCATGGATACATTTATCTCATTTAACAATATGTGCTGTTCAGTCTACCTCACTGTTATTGTTATTGAATTGATGGATAGGTCACCTTGCTGGCAGGTACAATTTTCTCTCTATAAATAAAGATCGATTTAATTCGATACTTCTTGCATATGGGTTTTTCGTGATCTGAGATGGACGGATTTTTTTTTTTAAAACATTGTGGCGAAAAGGAGAAATTGCTCGTTACGAGCAATTTCTCCTTTTTGCCACAATATTTTCGAGTTGTATTTGTGTATATAATTATTGATAATGATGGTGTTCAGCTCTGCTTTTCTTTTTATGAAAGGGTCGAGGTACTGTCCCGGCCCTGTTGTCGTCATGGTGGCGGTCGTCGTCGTCGTGGTCGTCGTCGTTATTCTCGTCGCCGTTTTGGACGTCGTGGTCCTCGTCTCTGTCGTCGTTCTCGTCTTCTGTGTAGTCGACTGCGTCGTCATGATGGCCGTCGACGTGATCGTCGTCGTTGTTCCCGTCGTCGTCGTCCGTCGTCGTCGTCGTTATGACCGTCGACTTGGTCGTCGTCTGCGTCGTCGTCTGCGTCGTCCTTTCCACCGTCGTGGTCGTCATCGTCTTTATCGTTGTTCCCGTCGTCGTCTGTGTTGTCCTTTCCACCGTCGTGGTCGTCATCGTCTTTATCGTCGTCTGCTTTGTCGTCGTCTGCGTTATCGTTCTTGTCGTCGCCGTGCAAAAACCTTGACATTTTCAGACATCTGTTATTACTTAAGATGCTTTCCTCAAATAGAGGAAATTAATAACTATAAGGGAAATCCATAACAGAAAGGTAGATAACTCTGAAATTTTTTTTTACACAGTTACCTCTCTTTTTCGACGTATAAATTGATTTGGAAAAGCAACGCTGGCGTTTTTTAGACAAAACATTCTTTCGTTTCTTTTAAAGAGAAGGTCAAAAGCCATTTGACATTTTTCTGACCGGCTTTTTATTGCCACGGCGCAAAATGTAAAATGTAGACTGTCAGCTTTGTAACCCTTGCTAAAATAAGTAATATGAAACTGTCAAGTCGATAGTAAAAACTCAAATTTTGCTATTTCAATGCTGTGTGTTTTCTTTTTTCCTTGGAGGGGGGAGGGGGAATCTCATTATCGGACAGTGTAGATCCAAGATCAGACTGCACATTCTGTGTCGCGCTTAGCAGCCTAAGGGTCAACACCTTACCGAACAATTCCGTTTAATAGCGACCCAGACGAGAAAATCCTTTTAAAATTATTGTGAGAACAGGACAAAATTCTGGCCATCAGCATTTTCTCCTTTTGCCATAATGTATTTACCTATTTCAGACACAAAACCCATCATTTTAGCAAAGTTTAAATTGTCGTCTGCAAATGCTTTCAGTTTGGAAGTCTAAAATTTTGCCGTCTGCTGATAGGAATCAGATTATTCAGACCACAAAATTTTGGACTTGTGAAAACTGACACCATTTGTGGCCAATAAATCAATTTTTATACCTCAACCAGAATTTTTTTCCAAGGGTAGTAAACATTATGGAAAAAGGAGAAAATGCTGACTGACTGATATTCATTTAGTTATCGTCGCCACTGGTTGCCCATATGGGCAATGCCCCCCCTGAAAGCTGTTAGTTATGTCATGGAGATAGTGAAAGATACAGGACCCATCCTAAGTTAGGCCTGGTTTAACCCCAAGGCTGCTAAGCGCGACCCAGGGACCTTTTGCGGACAGTGTAGATCAAAATCAAACTGCACAGAACGTGCAGTCTGATTTTGGATCTACACTATCCGATAAGGTGATATTTTCCCCCATAAATAACATTGAAATAGCAACATTTGGATTATTACTATCGGCTGGAATGGTTCATTTAATTTATTTAGCAGGTGAAGTGTTAACGTGCTTGGTGTATAGCGCCGTCACAATAGAACTGGGTTAACTCTTTACCCAACGGCAAAATTTTAGACTAATCTAAAATCAAAGGGTTTGCAGATGACAAAATTAATATGATTCAAATGATGAAATTCCTGTTTGATCAATTAGAAAACATTGTGGGAAAAGGAGAAAATGCTGGTAACCAGCATTTTCTCCTTTTCCCACATTGTTCTCAAAAGCCTTTCTTTCCAGAGTCGTTAAAACTCGGGATTGTGTGGTAAAGGGTTAAACGTCTCACCCAAAAGGCTATTAGTAATTTTTAGTCGGTAAGCCTTGAGAATCGAACCCACATCCCAAAGTGGCTCGATACTCGACGTTTTCAAGTCTCGCGCTATACCACTGGAGCCAATCGGGCTGGTCAAAATGCTCGCTGCCAGGATTTTCTCCTTTTCCCAAAGTGTTCTCTAAAGCACTTTTGTCACGGCGCCAAACGAAAAATGTAAATCGTCAACTTTTAACAACCGCCAGGTGTCGTGATTGTATGCATTACATGTTTAAGCTACCGTAATCCCAGTTATTATTATCGATCCAGCGGGGACCTAATGACGTTTTGATAGAAATCTACAATCTACATGACATCTTATTTTTACAGACAGGTATGGCTTACTGAACCATTAAAGATACACTCTTACAGCCAGAGAGAAAAAAATGTTGTTAAATTTTGATAGACTGTAAAATGGTTTAGATTGTAGTCAACTTTGTAAAAGGTAAACGTAGATAAATTACCAATATGGTGTAAGGGATAAATACCTATATCGGAAATCTTCGATTTAAAACCGGAAACGCAACTACGGTGATTCCCTTGATGGCCTCCAGAAACTAAAATGCATTTTCTATCGGTCGTAATCTATGCAACTTTGCAACCTTCAGGGGCAACTTTTGGCATGAAGATACAGAATGATTATAGTTTGATAATATAAAAAGATGAAATGGGTTAACAAAACTGGATGAAAACGAGTACAGATGTATCTTTAAGAGCTTTAACGACCCTTGAGAAGAGAACTTTTGAAAACATTGTGGGGAAATGAGTAACCAGCATTTTTCCTTTTCCCACAATGTTTTATGTCCTTCCAAAAAACAATTTTCAAGTCTTGAGTCATATTCATTTTGTCGTATGCAAAGGCTTTCAATTTGGAAATGTCTAAAATTTTGCCGTGTGGTAAAGCGTTAAACTCTATATACAAAATGACAATATCGTAGACTCGTCAAATTTGAAGCATTTGCAGACAAAATATTAAATGTGGCTAGAATGACAAGATCGCCCCCAGAATGTTGTTATTCAATTTATGTTGTAGGGAATGAGAGCCATTCTTCAGTTATTTCCCTTGATTCCTCTCCAGTACTACATTGGTCCTGATCAGGGGATTACTTGGATTTTATCCTTGATTTTCTTGCACTACACAAATATATCCTTGAGATAATATCTCTAGAAAATCGGGCTAGATTGTTTTACAAGTCGAGATATATGCATTTCTCTGATGATTGAGAACTTGATTTGCTTTAAAATTACATGGGGACCTTACATATAGTCATAAATCAAATTATTTTTATCGCAACATCCCCAAAAGAATCAAGGATACAAACAAAGGAATACAGGTAAAGGGACCAATTTGTTATTTGGTTACCTTTACTCTTTATCTGGTAAGGGAGATAATTTTATTTACAAGAATGGCCCTCATTGTACCAGATAAAGAACGTACAAATTCGTAAATTAGCCCTAGCTCTTTAACCTGCTCGGTGTATTACAATGTAACATGTACCTATTTGAGCCATGCTCAGTGAAAAGGGGGCTTAATGCATCTGCGAAACGTATCGATCCAGGTCAGCCTGCGCGGACTGCGCAGGCTGACCTGGGCCGAAACTTTTCGCTATTGGTCAATTTTCTGCGTGTCAAAGGACCAGTCTACCTTATGTTACAGTCGGTTGTCAGACATACTGGATTTTATGGGTCCCAAATTATGTTATGACTACCGTGGTATCATGCATTACGGAAAGGCGTTAAGCCCCCTTTTCACAGGGCATGGTTCATTTCTATGTCTCTTCCGAAAACCTGTATGTAATTTTAGTTAGCTACCTGTGGAAATCGAACCCACGACCTCAAGTATCCCGACATAGCATACCTCGTTCTTCACCATTGTAGCTAATCCGGCTGAGAAAAAGTCGGGCCCGGAAGCCCAGTCGGTACCGTACAGGACTTGAGATCAGGAGGTGGGTGGTTCGAATCCCCAGCTTGGCCATTTTTGAGGCTTGATGACAGTCATTGAGACATGATCCATTCCTCTCTCACCACCGATCATTGTTTCGACGATGGTTATGCGGGAAAGCAGTCAGTGGTTTGGGGAAGAATTTTGTGCTAGCAAAATAAACCCCAGAAAAGGATGAAAGTTGCACTGGCCACCGCGATGTAATGAAACAATATTTAAAACGGCGTTAAACACCGCACAAACCAACAAACCGGCTGACAAACACGGAATATTAACCCTTAGGCTGTTAAGCGCGACCGATGGCGCTTTTGCGGACAATGTAGATCAAGATCAGACTGTACAAACGTGTAGTATGATCTTGGATTTACGCTGTCCGATGAGGAGATATTCCCCAATTTCTTTGAAATCACAATATTTGAGTTTTTACTATCGGCTATAGAAAGTTTCATTCCACTTATTTCGCAGGTTATGTGTTAAAAGTAGTGCAATACACGGTACATCGATGTGAAGCCATAATGTGGTTACATTTATTGTACCACTACGCGTGAGCATGATTCATTCGGCATACCTCGGGTGATCCGGTGATCAAATCCCTCGGCTGTATCACGTGGCTTGATATGCACCTACACGATACATTTCGCACATCTCCGGAAGCATACCGCTTTACCGTTATTGAAATTGTAAGGCTCCTCATAAAAAGGAAAACATGGGTAAATTTTCTATCGTTATCTTTCTAGGAATATTTCAGTCGCCAAACAGTTTGTACATTCAATTTTTAGCGTGGTTGATCAATTTCGTTGGGAGCTTTCATCGACAGATCGATAGAAGTGAATAACTTTCCTGTGGTTGTTCATATCGTTGCTAAGCGATCTACAGGGGCGCCGCCATGTTTAAGATCATGTGATTGGTAGTTCAAAATGGAAGCCTCCTTTATACGGACGAGGTTAGATGTAGGTACGGAATCGGCCGAGTTGTGACGAGTGGAGCATGATTCTGACATAACTGTTTCGTTACAGTACGGACACAGAACTGGTCCCCGTTGTAAATATACATATTACAACTGGCTTAGGCTATTGTGTCGATGCTTTTAATTGGCTACATGAATATCATTGAATAGCCAATCGCAGCATCTTACACATTTCCAGTTTGGCAGTATAGGTAAAATGGCGATTGTTTGCACAATTTGGAATTCGTAATCGCGAACTAAATTAATAGTGGCAGAAATCAAATTTAAAAGGTGATACCATACGTACAATTTACTTATTTGTAAGGTCAAAATTATTGGAAATTCTACTGCACGTGAAGCGAGAGTGACCTCCACTGAATCTCGCGATATCGCTGTTCTAAAAATAGACGGGCAGTATTCTGCCCATTTTCAGTAGCCTGTACCGATCCTTATACACTTGCTGTATTAGGGGAGGTAACCAATCTATACGGTCACAGGCCACTGTGGTTTGCCCCGGAAGTTAAAACAATATCTAAATATTTCGTGGCAACTCCGTGGAGACTCCCGGTTCTTCAAGGTGTCGCACCACTGCAAATTCTTTGCGGGTCGTAGTGCTTAGTCCAAAGTAGTCCCATTTTAATAAAATTGACAGCAAGCACTTCTCCTGCACTGTTGCATCAGAGAAAGTCGAGAGACATGTCTAAAACGTATGTCTGGTGTTGACTTGATGTATTCTGTTTAACTCTTTACCAAACGACAAATATTAGACCAGTCCAAATTGAAAGTTTTTGCAGACGACAAAATAAATGTGAAGCAAAAACTGAAATTTGTTTTTGAAAGAGTAGAAAGCATTGTGGGAAAAGGAGAAAATGCTGGTTACCCACAATGTTTTCAAAAGGCCCCTTCCTTAGGGCCGTAAAAAGTCGGGATTGTGTAGTAAAGGGTTAACATGAAGGCAAGTTTATTTCCGGTGGAATTATTTTGTGCCTGTGACCATATAAAGGAATATGTCTACCACCTGAAATACATGTAGTTTTTTTTTTTCCCCACAGTGATGTTTTAAAAAGTAGTTGTGTTTAAGAACAGAACAGAACAGAACATTTTATTTTACGACAAGTACACGGTTGTACATAGTCATACAGAAAAGATATATTAACCCTTTCCCAAACAACACATTTTGGACTGGTCCAAATTGAAAGAGTTTGCAGATGACAATTTTAAATTTGATGAAAAACGGCAGAAAGTTATCAAAAAGTGTAGAAAACACTGTGGGAAAAGGAGAAATTGCTCGTTACGAGCAATTTCTCCTTTTCCCACAGTGTTTTCAAAAGACTTGTACTGCAGACATGTGAAAACCAGGGCTTGTTTGGGAAAGGGTTAACATGAAAATCACTAGATCTTGGGCGAGCATGACGGCGAGACTGACATATATACATTTTTAGTACTCCCCAGCAAAGTCATAACACACGTCTCATATAATTTGACTTTACTTGACAGTACCAACCTTATACTTGCATACTGGATTAAAAAAAAAAAGGGGGGGGGGGGGAACATAATGAATTAGAAGCCCTTTTGTAACGCACAAAATAGATAAGGTTGAACCTTTTAATCTGAAATACCGTCGTAGCCCATATAGCTCCCCAACTGTGAAGGGGGTTAGAACATGAAAAATATTGAAACAGAAGGAAAACAAATTTCCAAAAAATAATACAAACAAGTACATGTACAGATCTTAACCTTTGAGGCGCCAAAAATATTTAGCGCCCCAAACGCTTATTCAAGGCGAGAAAGCAAAAAAATGCAATTAGATGAGGAGCCTTTTTTAAGTTTCTTGTGTAAGCCAACGGAAATGTATGTATTAGAAGCAAACGGTAAATTTGTGGGTATGCCAGACCTCCTGACAGAGGGGGTCATTTTGATTTCAAAATTGAAAAAAAAAATATTATTCTCCACAAAACCCTATGTTATGGCTTCTCATTAGAATCGTCTCATCGAGCACTGGTTACCAGCACTTTCTCCCTTTTCCTCGATGTTTTCAAAGTCCTTCTTCTACAGGGTCGTTAAAACTCGGGATTGTATGGTAAAGGGTTATCTCTTTACCAGACGCTAATTTTTTAGACGTGTTCATTGCAGACGATAAGTTAAACATAGCTGAAATGGTAGAATTTGCTCTGAAAGGATATAGAAACGTTGTGAGAAAAGGAGAAAATGCTTGTTACGAGTATGTTCCCCTTTTCCCTATAATGGCTTAACACTTTACCAAACAACAAAATCTAGGACTGGTCCAAACTCAAAGCATTTTCAGGCGACAAATGAAATGATACTCAAATGATGGTATTTGTATCAGAAAGTGTAGAAAACATTGTGGGAAAAGGAGAAAATGCTGGTTACCAGCATTTTCTCCTTTTCCCACGATGTTTTCAAAAGGCCTCTTCTTTAGGGTCGTTAAAATTCTGGATTGTGTGGTAAAGAGTTAAAGAATTTTCTTCTTTAGGGTCGTTAGACTACAGCACTGTGTGGTAAAGGGTTAGTAAGAAATCTCATGACGTATTGAGACCTGATTGTAAATACGTGTTATACTCTAAATGACCAAATGATCCTAAGCGTACACGCAAATAAAGGCTGACACTTTTCTTTTAGTCTTTACAAGACCGCAAACTTTTAGACTTGTCCAATTTTATGAACAATTGAATACGGCAAATTAAATGTGTCTCAAACAGACGGTTTGGTCTCTGAAAAGGTAGAGAGCATTGAGGAAAAGGAGAAAATACTGCTTACCTCTATTTATCCTTTTCCCACAATGTTTTCAAAAGCCTTTCATCTCAGGGTCGTTATAACGAGGGGTCGTGTCGTGAACGATTTACATGACCCCCCCCCCCCAATCCCTTTTAACTCTTTACAAAACAATCTCGAGTTTTCGATGACCCTGAACTGTAATGCTTTGGAATTCATTGTAGGAAAAGTAGAAAATGTTGGTAATACTGAAAAGGTGCGGAATTGGCGTTAAAAAAAAAAACAGGTTGGTCCCTTTATATTCAGTTACTAACTCTGTATGTATGAGATAAAATTTGATGTCATCATTCTCTTTCGAATACGACCCCACATAATCGACACGTGCTAATGGTCACGTGACATTCTGGCGTGAAATTCAAAAATACCTTGCGAGGCTACGTTACCCTCTGAGGAAACACCACTGAAAAATGTTTTTCTTACATCTGTCTTTTAAATTTAACATTTCTCAGACAACGCCCTACTTTATTCAGTGATCAATAATTTTTGAAGGTTTGGTGAGATTATAAAAACCCGATTACCTCCCTTAACCGTTTACCACACAATCCCGACTTTAAACGACCCTGAGAAAGAATACTTTTGAAAACATTGTGGGAAAAGGAGAAAATGCTGGTACCCAGCATTTTCTCCTTTTCTCAAAATGTTTTCTATCCTTCCAAAACTATTTTCAATTTTTGAGTCACATTTATTTTCGTCTGCCAATGCTTTTAATCTGGACAAGTCTAAAACTTTGTCGTGCGGTAAAGAGCTAAAGGACACTCGCACTTTACGTAATATTTTACTGCGTTGTTATGTGAGGGGGTACGCCACGGGGAATTACCAAAACAAAAAAGAAAAAAAAACTACTGGATTTTGATGAAAAATAAAAAAAAAAAGGGGGGGGGAGCTAAAGGACACTCCCCCTGAAGCATGAAATAAAGAGATTGAAATTTATTTCATCGAGTGAACATCATCGGTAGTATTTACACGAGTGGCAGCCGCTCATGAAAATATTACCGATGATGTTCACTCGATGAAATAAATTCCGATCTTTCACCGTAGGAAAAAAAAAACAAATATCCTCTACATATTCCCCTGGGTTAGTATGATAGAGAGATTGTATTATCTGTAATATGTCGGTTGCCTTTTAAATATCTGAAATTCACAGACGCGGAAGAAAAAATGGGGGATTTATAAATGATCGGGATACCAAATCACGCCAAAGTAGATGTGTTTATCATAAAGGGAGGTAATTCATTATGTCAGTAACTTTTACAAATGCAACCTATCTCTTACAAATACCCTGCTTGTTATATTCTTTTTTCCCAAGATATTAGAAAGCACTATTTCTGTAAAAATGTTTAAAAAAAAGTTGTCTATTGATTTTATTTTTTATTGCAGAAAATTGATCAGACAATAAGCCTTTGTTGACACGTAAGGACATTTCTAATATCTATCGTGATCTGTCTAGTGCCTTGATTCTTCGATTAATCCCTTTTTTCTTTTGGCAAACATCACATTTCTAGGAATAATAATTTATTTGAACAGTATTCGTTACTGTTTAAAAAAAAAAAACTTTTAAAGGTTTGAAATTAAAGCCTATTTTCTGATATTTTGACAAGAGTTATCCCCTTTGAAGAACTATATCTTTGTATTTTGCTCCGTAACATACGATTTTCTTTTCATATTTCTTTTTACCCCCGCATACAGCATATTATCATCTGAGCGAAAATGAAACAAAGGAAAATCTATCCATAGGATAAAACTGTGGCATATGTCCTTAAATGTCCTTCGATGACATTTCACACAAAAAAAATAAAACAGGGTGTGTGACAAACACTCATCCAAGACAAGGGTAAAAATAACCTGCTGATTGCCTGTAAATCAATAAAGGAAGAATTTTCTCGTTGTCGATTGATCTACGAATGAACGCTTCTAAATTCGTAGAGATATTGCGTTACCATAGCAACCTCTTTTAAACAGCGATAAAAAAATGTTAGTAACCTACTGATAAAGTGGGTACTTTATTAAGTCACTTTTTCGTCATTGAAGATTTTAGTGGCTTTGCGGACAGTATAGATCAAGATCAGATAGAAAAGAGCGTGAAAGTCTTGATTCATGCCTTACCGCACAATACTGTGTCTTAACGACCCAAAGAAAACCAGCATTTTCTCCTTTTTCAACAATGTTTTCAAAAGGCTATTTCCACAGGGTCGTTAAGACTCGGTATTGTGTGCTAAAGAGGTAACGAGTTACTAGAACTTCAAATTCGTATATTGGACTTTCATAAAGACTGTACCAATCCGTTATGTGGGAAAGCAGCCAGTGGCTTTGGAAAAATATTTTGCAAGGTACTGCAAAAAGAGAAATTCCAAGAAAGCATGGATAGGTGCCCTGGCAGCCGCGATATAACTGAAACGATGTTGAAAACAGCGTTAACACAATTCAAGACAACAACAACAAAAAACCACGCACATTCACCTGCTTACGACTATTTTATCATTAGAAAATACAACTTTTGAAATTATGGTGAAAATAAGTCATTTTGTTGTTGTGACGTGTACTAAACATTGATTGATTGATTGATTGATTGACTGATTGATTGATTGATTAATTTATTGATTGATTGTGGGCGGGTGGGTTGGTTGATTGATTGATTGATTGATTGATTGATTGATTGATGGTTGGTAGGTGGGTTGGTTGATCGATTGATTGACTGATTGATCGGTCGGTCAGTTGACTGGTTAGTTGATTAATTAATTAAACGATTGATTAATTGGTTGCTTGGTTAGTTGGTTTATACGCCGCTTTCAACATTATTTTAATTTTATCACGGGACAGGTCAGTAAGTGATGTATATACTTGCTTTCAACACTATTCGACAAGGTCTCTGAAGTGTCTTACCCAAGGAAAAGGGGGGATAGCCTTTTTTTAGACCTCGATATTATTTGCTTAAAAGGACCAGTCTCTTGTCAAAATTGATTAACCTTTTCCCAAACAAGCCCTGGTTTTCACGTGTCTGCAGTACAAGTCTGTTGAAAACACTGTGGGAAAAGGAGAAATTGCTCGTAACGAGCAATTTCTCCTTTTCCCACAGTGTTTTCTACCCTTTTGGAGAAATTTATGTCATTTTCATCAAATTTAAAATTGTCGTCTGCAAACTCTTTCAGTTTGGACCAGTCTAAAATTCATCGTTTGGGAAAGGGTTAATTTAGCTACCTTTAACATGTCGTCTGCAAAAGCCTTCAGTTTGGACAAAACTGAATTTTTACCGTCTGGTAAAGGGTTAACCCTTCACCTGCTAAATTAGTTAAGTCTATACCAAAAGGCAAAATTTTAGACTGGACCAAATTGAAAGCATTTGCAGACGACAAATTGAGTGTAGCTTAAATGGTGATTTATGTATTGGAAAGGGTAGAAAACATTGTGGGAGAAGGAGAAAATGCTGGTTACCAGCTTTCAGTTTGGACAAATCTGAATTTTTACCGCCTGGTAAAGAGTTAACCCTTAACCTGCTAAATTAGTTCACTCTTTACCAAACGGCAAAATTCTAGACTGGACCAAATTGAAAGCAGTTGCAGACGACAAATTAAGTGTAGCTTAAATGGTGATTTATGTATTGGAGAGGGTAGAAAACATTGTGGGAAAAGGAGAAAATGCTGGTTACCAGCATTTTCTCCTTTTCCCACAATGTTTTCAAAAGGCTTTTTTCTCAGGGTCGTTAAAAGTCGGGATTGTGTGGTAAAGAGTTAAAGAAATTTTTCCAAAAGGTAGTAAAAACCCAAATATTACTATTTCAAACGTCTTTTTTTTTTTTTAGGGGGTGGATAATGAAGATCAGAGATCAGACTGCACGTTCAATGCAGTCCGATTTTGATCTGCACTGTCCACAGAAAGTCCTTGAGTCGCGCTTAGCAGCCTTGGGGTTAATATATCATTCGGCATACCTCGGGTGATCCGGTGATCAAATCCCTCGGCGGTATCACGTAGCTTGATATGCACCTACACGGTACATTTCGCACACCTCCCGAAGCACACCGTTTTACCGTTATTGAAATTGTAAGGCTCCTCTTAAAAAAGAAAACATGAGTCAATTTTCTATCGTTATCTTTCTAAGAATATTTCATTCGGCAAACAGTTTGTACATTCAATTTTAAGTGTGGTTTATCAATTCCGTAGGGAGTTTTCATCGACAGATCGATAAATGTGAATAACTCCATCGTGGTTGTTCTGTCGTTGCTAAGCGATTTACAGGGGCGCCGCCATGTTAAAGATCATGTGATTGGTAATTCAAAATGGAAGCCGCCTTTATGGTGTCACACCGGTAAATTTTTGGCTAATTGAAAATAGAGTAAAAATCACTCTCTTCAACTGGCTGCTGCTGATTCCCTGACGAAGCGGGAGCCTAGCAGTTTTTTTCTATCACATATATGTCCAGTGTCCTTCACAGAAAGGTGCAGAAAATGGCATCATGAGCAATGAACTTTTTCGCTATTCCTCTTCAAACACATCACCCCTCGGAAAATGGCTGTCAGTTTAGGCCCTCACTGGTGATAGACCATGCCTCTTTGCCAAGTCACAAACAAAAAATAGTCCTGAAAGAAATGCAAAAAAGGCATTTATTCTCTGCAGAAATAATCAAATCAACTTCAGAAACACATTTTAGACTTGCCCTATCATCTTTCATGATAAAACAGTGTGGCAGAAGTGCTAGATATCAAATCTTCAAGTGGGACTACTTTTGGGTACTACGACCCGGAAGCATTCCGTTCTGGTGTTACACCTATTTGTAACGGGATTTTTTGAAAATTGACCTTTCCTTGGCTTTAATCGATGAAATGGACTGAAACAAGATTAACACAGCTTACAGAATTGAAATCTGACCATTGTACGGAAAATGAGACCAATTTTCAGACATCTAATATTTTGCGGCCAAGACAAGACAAACACTAATTTTAAGTTCCATTCACTATCAACTGCTAAAAAGCCATATCTTTCACAAAACTTCATGGATTTTAATGAAATAAAAAGTATTTTATCCCCCAACCTTGCTTCTTTACAACAAATACCAAGAAAACTCATTTTGAAAGAAACAGTGTATGAAAAGGAGCCCCCATGAGGCAAGAAATGCATAATTTGGGGTTAAAATCTTGCAATTTTCATCCAAATTTTGCTAACAAGTCTGTAGAAAAGGGACAAATGGCCAAAAACTTCTGTTTTCTAATACCATTAATTAGTTTTAGACTAGGAAATAAAAAAATATTTACATTTAACAGCATTTTTCCATGTTACATTGTGATCTCAACATTCCCCTATTAATTTCTTGAATCAAGCAAATCTGACATCATCAGTGCAACACTAAAGAGCTAAATAGCCCTAACTATGCCTTATCATTGAAGAAGAAGAAGAAGAATAACAACAACAACAACTACTACTTCTTCAACAACAATAGTAAAAACAACAACAACAACAACAACAACAACTACTACTACTACTACTACTACTACTCATATTGCTACTGCTACTAAGTATGACGGGATAATTTATCGAAAAAATGGTGTTTTGCGCTGATCTGAACAGTATTTCGGCATATCACAATGATAGCTGACATATTTATGTATGTCCTGGGCTCAACCAGTACTGGGCTGGGGCTGTATAGTGTCTTGCCCAAGGACACTCCCACAGAAAACCCACTGCTTCCAGTGATGCTTGAACTTGGGGCCTCCAGTGTACAAGTCCTACACTTTACCACTGAGCCATGCAGGACCCCATGACAGGATAGGGTGGTGTAGGTAAAAAAAAAAACAAGAATTGTGACAGAGCAAGACATAATGATCATGCAAGTGAATGCACTGCCTGGTGTATAGCAGCAACATTGACAATGGTCTGATGCTGACCAAAACAAAGAATTCAATGAGAAGGGCAAACAGAATTATTGGACTTCCACCACAATGTTTAGTCACACCCAACCCTAATTCCAGGTACCTTACCCAACTGTGCCATGAGAGAGAGAGAGACAAACAGAGAGAGAGAGAGAGAGACAGACAGACAGACAGACAGACAGAGACAGACAGACAGACAGATAGACACACACACACAGACACAGACACACATAGACACACACAGATGGGGGGGGTAAGGAGAGGAAGATGCCCAGAGAGGGACAAAGAGAGAGAGAGAGAGAGGTGCAGAGAGGGAGAGAGAGAGAAACATAGAGAAAGAGAGAAAAGACAGAGAGACAGACAGACAAACACACAGATAGACAGACTGATTGACTGACTGACAGAGACAAAAACTGAGTGTAGCCTTGTTCCTTATTCTTGTTAGAGCTTTGCAGACGACGGTATAATTACGTCACTTGCAAGAACATTTGCACAGCAGATGCATTATGGCAGTTTCAGTTGTAAACAGAACTAAAGAAAATTAAATTCTAATAAAATTCTAAAATACCTGTTGATGGTAATTTTTGTTTAAAATCCATATTTAGTGTCATAACAGCTGCTTGTGTTCCAAATTTCGTCCAGTTCTGCCACTTGATAAGGTCACAGTCACCATTTCCTGTTTTCGGATCTCGGCTTAACTAGGTGTCACACCGGTAACTTTTTGGCTAATTGAAAATAGAGTAAAAATCACTCTCTTCGACTGGCTGCTGCTGATTCCCTGACGAAGCGGGAGCCTAGCAGTTTTTTTCTATCACATATATGTCCAGTGTCCTTCACAGAAAGGTGCAGAAAATGGCATCATGAGCAATGAACTTTTTCGCTATTCCTCTTCAAACACATCACCCCTCGGAAAATGGCTGTCAGTTTAGGCCCTCACTGGTGATAGACCATGCCTCTTTGCCAAGTCACAAACAAAAAATAGTCCTGAAAGAAATGCAAAAAAGGCATTTATTCTCTGCAGAAATAATCAAATCAACTTCAGAAACACATTTTAGACTTGCCCTATCATCTTTCATGATAAAACAGTGTGGCAGAAGTGCTAGATATCAAATCTTCAAGTGGGACTACTTTTGGGTACTACGACCCGGAAGCATTCCGTTCTGGTGTTACACCTTATACAGACGAGGTTAGATGTAGGTACGGAATCGGCCGAGTTGTGACGAGTGGTTAATATATATTACAGAAGATAAGCTGTAACATGTCGCCGAAAGGCATTATGGTATAGAATATCAAACTTACGTTAGAATCCTCGACTTGATTTAAATCTCTACCACGCAATCCCGAGTTTTAACGACCCCTGAGGAAGAAGCCGTTCGAAAAGGTTGTGGGAAAAGGAGAGAATGCTGGTAACCAGCATTTTCTTCTTTTCCCACAATGTTTTGCACCCTGGCGAAGACAAATTTTATCATTTGAGCCAGATTTAAAATTGCCGTCTGCAATTGCTTTCAATTTGGAGAATTCTCCTATTGTCGTCTGGTATAGAGTTGAAACTCTATACTAGACAACAAAATTGCAGACAAATCACAATTCAAAGCATTTGCAGACATTACAAACTCGACTTAACTCTTTATCAAACAACAAAATTTTTGACTTGTCCAAATTGAAAGCATTTGCAGACGACAAATTAAATGTAACTCAAGAATTGAAATTTGTTTTGGAAAGGGTAGAAAACATTGTGGGAAAAGGAGAAAATGCTGGTTACCAGCATTTTCTCCTTTTCCCACAATGTTTTCAAAAGGCTTCTTTCCCAGGGTCGATAAAACTCGGGATTGTGTGGTAAAGGGTTAAACGATGGGGGTTTTTCGTTGAAAACATTGTGAGAAAAGGATAAAACGCTTTCTACTAGCATTTTCTCTCTTTTTTATCCGACAATGTTTTCAAAAATCTTCTTCCTCGGAGTCCTTAAGACACAGATTTTTGTTGGTAAAGGTTTTTATTAAATTTTTCCGTACTATAACGAATTAAGGGTGTTGAATTCAATTTTTGGCCGAGCCCCGTAGCTCAGTCGGTAGCGTACAGGACTTGAGAACAGGAGGTCGCTGGTTCGATCCGCGGCTCGGCCAATTTCTTTCCGAGGATTGATGATAGTCATTGCGACAGGATTCATTCCTCTCCTACCGCTGACCATTGTTTCGACAATGGCTATGTGGGAAAGCAGCCAGTGGCTTGGAAAGAATATTGTGCGGAGTACTGGTAAAAGAAATTCCAGGAAAGCATGGATAGGTGCACTGGCCGCCGTGATATAACTGAAATAATGTAGAAAACGGCGTTAAACACCATTCAATCAATCAGCCATGAATTCAATTTGGAATTAAAGTTTAAGGACATATGCCAAAGTTTTTCCTGCGCAGCGGTTTTCGCATTTTTTCTGTTTTTTTTTTTTTTGGAGTAGCGAGTAGCTGAATGTACTGGTTTTTGACCTACTTTTTGGTTCTGATAACAAATAAATAAATAAAAATTTGTGATTGGTCAAAAATGTAGAAGCGTTTATTTTAAGGGCCCCTGCCTATTTGCGGGCAAATTTACTCCGTTTATCTTTACTAAAGATTAATCTTGTTATAAACTCTAATATATTCCACTGGAATATAATATATTCCACTGGGTTAGTATGATAGAGAGACATAGAGGATATTTGTTTTTTTCGGTGAAAGATCGAAATTTATTTCATCTCGTGAACATCATAGGTAATATTTTCACGAGTGGCTGCTGCGCCACTCGTGAAAATATTACCTATGATGTTCACGAGATGAAATAAATTTCGATCTTTCACCGAAAAAAACAACAGCCACGAGTGAAAATATTACCGATGATGTTCACGAGATGAAATAAATTTCGATCTTTCACCGAAAAAAACAACAGCCACGAGTGAAAATATTACCGATGATGTTCACGAGATGAAATAAATTTCGATCTTTCACCGAAAAAAAACAAATATTCTATTTATTTCATGCTTCTAACGCCTTTTTTTGTCGAGACTTCCATAAAAATCAGTACAAATCGGTATTCTCACTGGTCGTACCCATGTAATATCGAAAAATATTTTCACCGCTATTTCTCGATATCCTACCGGAAAGCATGAAATAAAGTTTTTTGTTTTTTTTTTGTAATATGTTAGTTGCCTTTTTAATATCTGGAAATTATAGACGCGGAGGAAATATGTGAGATTTATGAATGATCGGGATGCCAAAATCACACAAAAATAGACATTTTCTATATAGAGTGGTCATTCATTATGTCAGTATTTTTTTTAAGAAATACACCGTATCTCTTAACCCTTATCCTGCTGAATAAAAGAAATGAAACTTTATAGTAGATAGGAGAAGCCCAAAACTTTCTTGCTTCAAAGGTATTTTTGGAGGAAAGATATCTCCTTATCGGACAGTGTAGATCAAAGATCAGACTGCACGTTCTGTGCAGTCTGATCTTGATCTACGCTGTTCGCAAAAGGTCGGTGGGTCGCGATAAGCAGCCTAAGGGTTAAAAATACCCAGCTTGACATATTTTAAAAAAAAAATAAGATATTAGAAAGCACTATTTTTGTGCGAATTTGGAAAAGAAAATGTCCACTGAAATTCCTTTTATTGTAGAAAATTTATCAGAAAATAAGCCTTTGTTGACAAGAAAGAACATTTCTAATTGCAACTGTGATCTGTCTAATTCATGAGTTCTTTCCTTTAATCCTTTTCGCTATTGGCAAACATCACATCTCTAAGAACAATCATTTATTTTGGCAGTATTTTTACTTCAATGACCTTTTGCCGAGCCCCGTAGCTCAGTCGGTAGCGTACAGGACTTGAGAACAGGAGGTCGCTGGTTCGATCCCCGGCTTGGCTAATTTCTTTCCGAGGACTGATGATAGTCAGTGCGACAGGATTCCTCTCCCACCGCACACCATTGTTTCGACAATGGCTATGTTAGAAAGCAGCCAGTGGCTTGGAAAGAATATTGTATGGAGTACTGATAAAAGAGAAATTCCAGGAAAGCATGGATAGGTGCACTGGTCTTCGCGATATAACTGAAATAATGTAGAAAACGGCGTTAAACACCATACAATCAATCAATCAGTCAAGGACCTTTTTTTAATTGAAATCAAAGCATATTTTCTGTAATTTTGACAAGAATTATCCCCTTAGAGAAATTGTATCGAAGTATTTTGCTCCGCAACATACGATTTTCATTTCATTTTTTTTTTTTCACTTCGCATACAGTATATTATCATCTGGGCGAAAATGAAATAATCTGTCCATAGGAAAAAAATGTGGCATATGTCCTTAATTACTGTGGTCTACTCTCCAAGGAAATTCGCCTGAAAACTTTGCTTTTATAATAATAGCGCTGTAGCTTTTACAATGAAATGCGAATTTTACATTTCTTACGGGCATGTATATGAGTGATGCTCTGTGAAAAGGGGGCTTAATGCATCTGCAAAAAGTATCGATCCAGGTCAGCCTGCGCGGATTGCGCAGGTCAGCTGACCTGGGACGAAACTTTTTGCTATAGGATAATTTTCTGGAGCTCAAAGGTCCAGTGTACCACATAATTCAGTCGGTTGTTATACAAAATAGATTTTATGGATTCTTGATACTGTAATGACTTACTAGGTGTTATGTATGGTGGAGAAGCATTAAGACCCCTTTTATCACAGCATGGCTCAATTATTTATCCTCCACGTACCTTTCACAAGTTAACCTTTGAACACAGAATTCCACTGTTTAACTAACGACCCCACGAAAACATTGTGGGAAAAGCAGAAAATGCTGGTTACCAGTACGTTATCAGTTTCCCCAGAGATCGTATGTAATAATTTACAATTTACGATCCCTGTTTTTTCCGTAATGTTACCTACCCTTTTAGGAGAGAAAACTTTCATTTGAACCTTATCTTCCATGTCTTCTGCAGATGCTTTCAATTTGGACAAGTCTAAAAATTTTATCGTTAGATGAAGATGTTAAATTGCTTATGCCTACTTTGTAGATTCAAATTAGACTTCAAATGAGTGTACAGTCTGATCTGTGACCCACATAAATCCTTTATAAAGCGAGTTATTGTGGCTGAAGCAGCCTTTAAAGATACATGTATACTCGTTTTCCTGCTAGTTTTTTTTTTTTTTTTTATCTTATTTCATCTTTATTTTATCAAACTATAATCGTTCTTGTATCTTCGAGTCAAATGTTGCTCCTGGCGGTTGCAAGGTTGCATAGATTACTACTGGTAGAAAATGCATTTGGTTTTCTGAAGGCCATCAAAGAAATCACTGTTGTGTCGTTTCCAGTTTGAAATCGAAAATTTTCGGTATATGTATTTATCCCTTACAACAGATAAATTAGTAACTTATCTATGTTTACACAGCTGACTAAATTTTGAACCATTCTACAGTCTGTCAAATTTTAACAGTGCTCTCTCTCTCTCTCTCTCTCTCTCTCTCTCTCTCTCTTGTTGTAAGGATGTATCTTTAAGTTGGAAAATCTTGGCTTACTTCTGATTGTAAATGTCACCTTGGGTTATATGACACTGTAGAGTTGATGGGGACGTTCATTAATGGGCTTGTGTAATTAATAATTAACCCTTAAGCTGCCAAGCGCGACTCAGGGGTGCCTTTTGCGGACAGTGTAGGTCAAGATCAGACTGCACAGAACGTGCAGTCTGATCTTTGATCTACACTGTCCGATACGGAGATTTTTTTTTTTTTTTCTAAATATACCTTTGAAATAACAACATTTCGGTTTTTACTGTCGGCTTGAAAATTTCATTTCGTTTATTTAGCAGATTAAGGGTGAATAGACATGTGTGCTGGTAGGGTTTTTGTTTATGGGGGTATGTATATTGGGCTTTTCTGCCAATTGGGTTCTCGCACCACTGCGAGATTGCTTCCGGCTTGTAGTAGTTAAAAGTAGTCCGATGTGAAATTTTGCAGTAGCACTTTTGTTGCACTGTTTCGTGGAGCTGAGAGGGTTTGGTGGTATATAATTTAGATTTGCTTCAAATTTAGATAGTGGGGGACCATTTAGATGTGATTTTATCATATATTGATTGGATTATTTTGTGTTAGTGGAGGACCAAAAACTTGGGGGTCATGGCGGTGAACAGGCATTTTTGAGAGGACAATTTCTAGGGTGCCTGTATTGATTAGGATTTAGCGAAAAACGCAATCGGTTGACATGTTGTTTTTTATGCATTTTTTTGATGGACTATGACTGTATTTTTGAGAGCAAGAGACAGTAAAGCCAAAGTTTTGCCATTAAGCGATTTGTGAAGCTTCAAAGATGGTCAATTTCAGTCTATTTTCAATATGGCAAAAAAACCGGTGGTGTGACACCTTATTGGCGTGTGTGGTACAGTGTAAGACTTTTTACACGTGGGATTTGTTTATTTGTACTGGAGTTTAATCCCGCTTTAATCCTTTCAGCGCCACAGGCGAAAACTGGGGCTTTTGCGGACGGCATAGATCAAGATCAGGCTGCACAGAACGTGCAGTGCTCTATGCCGTCCGCTTGTTTAGTCAAGCCTGTAAGATATGGATCAGTCTGAATGTCAGTGGACTGAATTTTTAGCTGTCGAAAGAGGTCGAATTTAGAAATTTGGCGCTGAAAGAGTTAACAGCTTAAGTCATATCACGTCGATCAGTGCACCTACATATGTGTTTCCTGGCTTTCTCACACCGGCACTGACACAACTTTCTTTCCAAGCCACTGACTACTTTTCTCATATGCATCAGAAGTGAGGGGCGAAAAATTCGCCGGAAAGAAAGTTTGCCTTAACTGGATATCGAACCGTCCACTGCCAAGTCACGAGCTACCCAGCCAGGCGTGGATCGTGGGATAATGAATTTTATCACATAAAACCACCTCCGGCAGTGTATTAAACCACTAAAATTTTCCTTGCTCGATCATTGAACACATTTGCACATTGGTGCATCACCTGTATATCACGGAACATTCAAATTTTCATATCGGTTACCGAGCCCGTGGGTTTAATCCTTAACCCTTTACCATACCATGAAATTTAAAGCATTTGCAGAAGACAAAATAAATGGGACTCAAAAATTGAAATTTGTTTCCGGAAGGGTAGAAAACATTGTGGGCAAAGGAGAAAATGCTGGTTACCAGCATTTTCTCCCTTTCCCACAATGTTTTCTAAAGTTTTTTTTTTTTTTTTTTTCAGGGTCGTTAAAAGTCGGGATTGTGTGGTAAAGGGTTAAGCTGGTGAGCGCGACTCGCTGACTTTTGCGGACAGTGAAGATCAAGATCAGACTGCACAGAACATGCAGTCTGATCTTGTCTACCCTGTCGGATAAGGAGATATTTTTTCCAAAAATATACCTATGAAATAGCAAAAATTTGATTGTTACAATCGGTTTGAACGTTTCGTTTTAGTTATGTGGCAGGATAGGAGTTAAGTTCATGTGGGTTGACGTACATGTTGGAAGTTCTTTTAGATAAACGTGCCAAGCCCCCGTAGCTCCGTCGGTAGCGTACAGGACTTGAGAACAGCAGGTCGCAGGTTCGATCCCCGGCTTAGCCAATTTCATTCCGAGGACTGATGATAGTCATCGCAACAGGATTCATTCCTCTCTCACCGCTGGCCATTGTTTCGACGATGGTTATGTGGGAAAGCAGCCAGTGGCTTGGAAAGAATATTGTGCGGACTACTGGTAACAGAAACTCCAGGAAAGCATGGATAGGTGCACTGGCCGCCGTGATATAACTGAAATAATGTTGAAAATGGCGTTAAACACCATACAATCAATACAGTCTTTAGATAAACGTACTTGTTAGTTGAAGCTCATGTGGTAAAGGTGGTTAAAGGTACAGGTTGGTTCAAGTTAACGTAGATAAACGTGTCTATAGGTTCAAGTTCTTGTGGGTGAACGTGTATGTTGGTTAACTTTCATACAGGCCTATGTGCATATGGGTTAAATACATTGTTGGCTAACGTGAATGTTACTTCAAGCTCGCCTGGCTAAAGTTGGTTCAAGGTAACGTAGATAAACGTGTGTATAGGTTCAAGTTCTTGTGGGTGAACGTGCATATTAGTTAACTGTCATGCAGGCTTATGTGCATATGGGTTAAATTCGTTGTTGACTAACGTGAATGTTACTTCAAGCTCGTGTGGTTAAAAGTGCAGGTTGGTTCAAGTTAACGTAGATAAACGTGCGTATAGGTTCAAGTTCAAGTGGGTGAACGTATATATTGGTTAACTTTCATACAGGCTTATGTGCATATGGGTTAAATACATTGTTGGCTAACGTGAATGTTACTTCAAGCTCGTGTGGTTAAAAGTGCAGGTTGGTTCAAGTTAACGAAGATAAACGTGCGTATAGGTTCAAGTTCTTGTGGGTGAACGTGCATATTAGTTAACGGTCATGCAGGCTTATGTGCATATGGGTTAAATACATTGTTGGTTAACGTGAATGTGAGTTCAAGCTCGCGTGGTTAAAAGTGCAGGTTGGTTCAAGTTAACGTAGATAAACGTGTGTATGGGTTCAAGTTCTTGTGGGTGAACGTGCATATTAGTTAACTGTCATGCAGGCTTATGTGCATATGGGCTAAATTCGTTGTTGGCTAACGTGAATATTACTTCAAGCACGTGTGGTTAAAAGAGCAGGTTGGTTCAAGTTAACGTAGATAAACGTGCGTATAGGTTCAAGTTCTTGTGGGTGAACGTGTATGTTGGTTAACTGTCATGCAGGCATATGTGCATATGGGTTAAATTCGTTGTTGGCTAACGTGAATGTTACTTCAAGCTCGTGTGGTTAAAAGTGCAGGTTGGTTCAAGTTAACGTAGATAAACGTGCGTATAGGTTCAAGTTCAAGTGGGTGAACGTGCATATTAGTTAACTGTCATGCAGGCTTATATGCATATGGGTTAAATTCGTTGTTGGCTAACGTGAATGTTACTTCAAGCTCGTGTGGTTAAAAGTGCAGGTTGGTTCAAGTTAACGTAGATAAACGTGCGTATAGGTTCAAGTTCAAGTGGGTGAACGTGCATATTAGTTAACTGTCATGCAGGCTTATGTGCATATGGGTTAAATACATTGTTGGCTAACGTGAATGTTACTTCAAGCTCGTGTGGTTAAAAGTGCCTGTTGGTTCAAGGTAACGTAGATAAACGTGCGAATAGGTTCAAGTTCTTGTGGATGAACGTGTATGTTGGTTAACTGTCATGCAGGCTTATGTGCATATGGATTACATTTATTACTGGCTAACGTGAATGTGGGTTCTACCTCATGTGGTTAAAAGTGAATGTTGGTTCAAGTTAATGTAGATAAACGTGCGTATGGCTTCTTGGTTAACTTTCATTCAGGTTTACCTGCATATGGGTTAAATTCATTGCTGGTTAACGTGTATGTGAATTCTGTTCGTCGGAACGGGTTGTCTGCTTACAATACGTTTTTTGGGTATAGAAGGTGTAGGGTGGTTGAATGTGCATGTTGGTTAACTTTTATGCAGGCTTACGTGCATGTTAGTTAAATTCATCGTTGGCTAACGTGTATCTGTTCGCTGGAAGGGATCCTGCCTAGCTTAGTTGTTTGGGTGAAGAAGGTGTTGGGTGGTTGAACGTGTCTTTTACGACAAAAACTATTCTGTCTTACTTGTCAATTTGCCAAATTTTCTCAGAGTCCGGTAGTAAAATGCTTAGGGCGAATGCGTATCTAAAAAATTTGTCACTGTTAGACTGATCACGTGAAGCATGTTTGTCCTACACATCCGCCATTAAATTAAACAGTAGGTGTTACTCTGTATGCAAACCATGAAGCACTATAAAGATGATAAAATAAATCATAAAAATAAATCGGCCATAAATAATGACAACGCAGTTTTATTCTTAAATTAGAATCGTGATTTCTGTGAGAGAGAAAATATCAAATACCAGTCAGTTTTCATTAATAAATATGTTTCCTAGTAACGAGATTAAAATCAAGGACGTCGAATTCCCAGTGCATTATCCATGTAAATTGAATTCAAAAATAGGAATTACCGAATTAGTGCGTCGAAATATTTGATTCACTCTTACGCTGCCATTGACGACCAACTACCTTTTAGTGGACAGTGTAGATCAAGATCAGACTGCACAGAACGTGCAGTCTGATCTTAGATCTACACTGTCCGCAATTAGTCCCGTGCTATGACAAATTTTCTCTGTATTAGCAGGGCAACAGCATTTTATACCTCGGAAAAAGTTTGGAAGATATATGAGCCCTGCTCTGGCAAAAAGGGGGCTTAATGAATCTCAGTGATGCACTTTACCAGAAACAAAACATCATGTAATCAGGGATCCATAAAATCCACTTTATCTGACATCCTACTAAATCAAGACGCATTCGGCATATCTCGGGTGATCCGGTGATCAAATCCCTCGGCTGTATCACGTAGCTTGATATGCACCTGCACGGTACATTTCGCACATCTCCGGAAGCACACCGCTTTACCGTTATTGAAATTGTAAGACTCCTCTTAAAAAAGAAAACATGAGTAAATTTTCTATCGTTATCTTTCTAAGAATATTTCAGTCGGCAAACAGTTTGTACATTCAATTTTTAGCGTGGTTTATCAATTTCATTAGGAGCTTTCATCGACAGATCGATAGAAGTGAATAACTTCACCGTGGTTGTTCATGTCGTTGCTAAGCGATCTACAGGGGCGCCGCCATGTTAAAGATCATGTGATTGGTAGTTCAAAATGGCGACCTCCTTTAACGGACGAGGTTAGATGTAGGTACGGAATCGGCCGAGTTGTGACGAGTGAATCAAGACGTAGACTGGTCCTTTGACACGCAGAATATTGACCAAAAGCAAAACGTTTCGGCTCAGCTCAGCCTGCGCGGACTGCGCAGGCTCATCTGAGTCTATACTTTGTGCAGATGCATTAAGCCCCCTTTTCACAGAGCATGTGTTATGTTTATTTAACAGCGAATCCGTTGACCCCTTAAGGCAATGTGACGGCTTACCGGAAGTCATTCGACAGACAGTAGTGTTTCAAGATCAGACTGAACTTTCTATACAATCTGATCTTAATCTAAAGTGTTTGCAGAAGCCACTGTTTTCGTCAATGGCAGTAAAAGTATGCTGCTTATGTTTGATCCAAGATCAGGGCCCGTATTCACCAACCATTCTTGAGAATATTCTTAGTCTTATTCTCCAAGATTTTCTATATTTGAAAGTAATACAACTTCTGATTGGCTAAACCGAATGGTTTAGCCAATCAGAAGTTGTGTTACTTTCAAATATAGAAAATTCTGGAGAACAAGACTAAGAACGTTGGTGAATACGTGCCCAGACTTCACAGAACGCTCTGTGCAGTCTGATCATGATTTAGATTCCTCACAGAAGCTACAGTCGCCTATGGCAGCAAAAACAGCGAGCTGTTTATGCGTTGATCCAAAATTGGACTCCAGCGAATGTTCTGGGCAGTTTGATCTAAATTTAACCCTTATCCTGCTAAATAAGTTAAATAAAACTTTTCAAGCCAATGGTATAAATTCGAATTATGTTATTTTAAGCTTTTTTTTTTTTTAGAAAAATACCTCCTTAACGGACAGTATAGATCCAAGATCAGACTGCACGTTATGTGCAAACTGATCTTGATCTACACTGTCCGCAAAAGGTCAGTGAGTCGAGCTTAGCAGCTTAAGGGTTAAATTCCTCGCGGGGCTGCTGTTTTCGCCAATGGCCGCAAAAAGCGAGCTGCGACTGCATTGATCCAAGATTAGACTCCACCGAATGTTCTGGGCAGTCTGATCTTAAAGTAGCCAAGCCCCTGTAGCGCGGTCGGTAGCGTGCAGGACCTGAGAACAGGAGGTCGCTGGTTTGATCCCCGGCTTGGCCAATTTCTTTCCGAGGATTGATGATAGTCATCGCGACAGGATTCATTCCTCTCTCACCGCTGACCATTGTTTCGACGATGGTTATGTGGGAAAGCAGCCAGTGGCTTGGAAAGAATATTGTGCGGAGTACTGGTAAATGAAACTCCAGGAAAGCATGGATAGGTGCACTGGCCGCCGTGATTAACTGAAATAATGTTGAAAACGGCGTTAAACACCATACAATCAATCAATCTGGAGTGTACCTCCAGCCCAGATTTTGATATTTGTTTCTTTTCGTTTCCTGATTAATAAAGGTACTTTGTTAACAATTCCGCTGATCCGGTTATTTTATAAATCATTTTAATGCATTTGTAAGCACAGGTATGTAAATCTAAAATCCAATTAGCGAGCCCCTAAATTGACCGAGGAAAATACCCTGTGACGTCATAGTATGAACGCCTAAACAACTTCCGGTTACATGAAAACACCCTTGCAAAACTTCTGTTTTCGCCAGTGGCAGCAAAAACGAGCTGGTTATGCACTGATCCAAGATCAGATTTCACAGAACGTGCTTCCATGTTTGCAAGACGACCAAATTTTAGACCTGCCCATATTGTGAGAGTTTTATCTTTGACCAAACGACAAAATTCTGGAGTTGACCAAATTGAAAGCATCTGCAGACTGAAAATCAAATGTAGCTAACATGATGATTTCAGTCTTCGATATGGTGGAAAACATTGTGGGAAAAGGAGAAAATGCTGGTTACCAGCATTTTCTCCTTTCCCACAATTTTTTTCAAAACCTTTTTTTTCCCGATGTTTGTTAAAAGTCGGGATAGTTGGGTAAAGGGTTAAAGATGTCAAATTAAATCTGATGTGCCTATAATGATGAGATTTTTTTTTAATGTTTGAAACATCGTGGTAAAAGGAGAAAATGTGGTTACCAACATTTTCTCCTTTAACCACAATGCTTCTAAAGCTTTCCTTGATCGGCTAGTTAAAGCACAAATTCGTTTGATAGAGTTCAGAGATAAAGGGAGGCGGATGATAGATGGTGGTGCCAGTATTGTATCAAATGTATTTGTCTTTGAAATCTCACCTTATTTCACCCATGTTTTGATGGATTTTTTGTGCGTAGAATTTGCACCATTTACCGCATAGATTTTATATCTTACCACTTATTTGTACAAATGAGACACAAAACGGAGATTGATTGATTAATTGATTAAATGACTGACTGACTGACTGACTGACTGACTGACTGACTGATTGATTGATTGATCGGTCGGTCGGTCGCTCGGTCGGTCGGTTTGGTTGGTTGGTTGGTTGGTTGGCCGGCTGGCTGGCTAGCTAATTGATCGATCGATCGATCGATCGGTCGGTCGGTCGGTTGGCTGGTTGGTTTTGATCTATTGATTGGTTGGTCAGTGGGTGGGTCGGTCGACTGGTGGATGTATGGATGCATGGACGGACGGATGGATGAGTGGCTTGTGTCGATCGACCGATTGCTTGAGCGATATCGCAGCATCAACGCGCTTCTAACGTTTTATTTTCTGGTCTTCGTCAATACTAGGGTGGGGTTCTTATGTGGAAAACTCGGCGAGAATAAGGATATTCTTACCACGTCCTACTTGGAGCAGGAAAATATTAAATCTTCAAAATCTCATGCTTCATTCGTTTGTAAAACAAAATGGATTTTATGGATCCTTCAAAGCTCCAGATAAGAGGGAGTGACGGTATTCTAAATCAATTATTTCTCTTCCAAACCCTATGTTGTGGGTACTCATTAGAATCGTCTCGATGAGACGATTCTAATGATTACCCATAACATAAGGTTTATTGGAGAATAAGTGATATTTTCAATTTTGAAATCAAAATCAGTTCCTCTATCTGGAGCTCTGGATCCATTATTGTAAAAAGACATGCTTGGTTTAATGAATCACGAATATGCATAAAACCCCACTTTTCCAATAAGTTTAATCTAACACGTTTTTCTAGTAAGTTTAGTCCCGTTCTGGCAAAATGGAGTTAAATGCATCTTTGTGATCAGTTATACTAAGCAAATCATCACATAAGTATGGACCCATAAAATCCGTTTAGTCTGTTAACCCACTAAATCCTGAGGTGGAATGGTCCTTTTACAAGTAGCAAAAGGTTTCGACCAAGGGCTGCCTGCACGGACCCGCAGGCTGACCTGTATCGATACTTTTTGCAGCTGCATTAAAGCCCCTTTTCACAGTGCATGTCTACTTTGTAACAAAGTATGTTTATGGAATCTGAGGACGACTAAAAGGCATGAAAGGAAATACGACAGAGAGGAAATTAATTTTTTGTTCGTATAGCAGACAATCGATTCTGTCGACTTAGAATAAACAACCTCATAAACATTTAAAAAGTTTACAACAGTATACCAGTCATACACCTTCGACAGAACTCGAATCTATTTTTCCCTGGTAGACATCTTTTATTACCAAGGACAGCAAATAGCAAACGTAACTTCAGCTTTGATACATTTAACTTAAGACAACAGTATCGGAAATAATACGGGAAATGGAGAAATTTCTCCTTTTTCGGCGTAGCTGAATGCTCTGGCTTTTGACCTACTTCTTTGTACTGATAAAAATGAATAGATGGTAATTTGTGATTGGTCAAAAAATGTGCACATGTTTATTCATCGGACCCTTGCTGGCTTATTTTTTCTCACACATTTATGAAACCACTATTAACAAGCATTGCTACTGCTAATCGATACCCAGGGGCCTTGATTCATACCATAGCAAAATAATGTAGGAGAAAGATTCTTTTCTTGTGCCATTTGGAAATTTAATATTTTCATAAGCGTTACCCAATAACCCAATGATGTACTTGTTTTCAACAAAATGAAAAACAGTGAGGGAAAAAAACAGGCAATTGCTCGTGAGATTACTTTTCATTATTTTACTTCATATTGAGCCACAAAAGAGTCTCAGTATTCACATTCCAGTATCGCTTATGCCGTCTACCTTTATTGAGGATATTTCTTGTTTTGCATAGTGTTTCTCAAAGAAGCTTGTCATAAAAGTTATACTGTATAATGTTAATAAAATCTGGTTTCTTTATATAGAGACGTCTCGGATAAAATTAGATACAAAACCGGATATAGCCTGAAAAGAAGTTTATTGGTAAAAGACATTAACTCTCTACCAAACGACGAAATTTTGCGCTTTTCCAAATTGAAAGCATTTACAGATGACAAATAAACTGCGACTCTAGTAACGGGAAATATCACTGATGGCTTGGAAAACATGGCGGGAAAAGGAGAAAATGCTGGTTACCAGCATTTTCTTCTATTCCCACCATGTTCTCAAAGACTTCTTTCTTACGGTCGCTAAAACACGGGACTGTGTTCAAAAGGGATAACTTGAACTGGTCACGTGCTATTACGTGAGACATACTGAGTCTCTATTATCTATCACTCCTAACAACTAATCGCACCAATGTGAACATTTGAACTGAGACAAGTTGGTTTTCTTTCCATCAATTCGACTGAATGTTGAAAACAAGAAATATCTTTAAAACTTAAAGATAGACGGCGTAAAATTTGCCAGCAAAAGGGCAGGGGCCCTTACAATAAACATGTCTATATTTTGACCAATCACAAATTTCTATTTACTCATTTGTTATCAGTACCAATCAAAGGACTCAAAGTCATCGAAAGCGGATTTTTGGAGTAGCATTAAACTGTAATATATGTATGTTGTAACAAAAAAATAACTTCATATGCAATACATGTACGAGTATCTACGTATAATCATATAATGGAGTCAGCAAGGGCAAGGAAAGTTGTTCTGCCGAGCGGGCCGCGCAGTAACTGTTATTTTATTGTTTGTTAAGGAGCGGTAATTTGATCCGTCAATCTGACGCAGTTTTTTGCTGGTATTAGATTTCGGAAGAAATACCGGTATGTATATACGTATAGGACAGTATATATACGGTAGTGACAAAAGCGAGGCTGAGGTGTATTAGCTAAAACGGAAAGTAGATTGGGTAGAGCGCAAGCGTTTATGACAGTATAATTATTTGGTTCAGGTCAAACATAGTGTGAGCGCGCATGCGTCGTGATGCATTTGGTTCCGGTCAGAACGATCACAATAAGCGGATTTGCTATAGAAATCCGCTAAAAAGTAGGTCGATACCAGTACATTCAGCTACGCCAAATAGTCTGCATTGTTTAGTTAGGTTATCATTCTTATTTTATTTCAATCAAATGATAATCTAAGTTGTTCTTAGCACTATATATATGAGTGCTTCACTGTTCATTATTTCTTTTATTAATCACAAACGGTTTCAATGGTCATATCCAAGTACCTCTTACGCCATGTATCTTTTATTGAAGGATACGTAACTCTTGTTTAACCCCTATCCTGCTAAATAAGTTAACCCTTTCCCAAACAAGCCCTGGTTTTCACGTGTCTGCAGTACAAGTCTTTTGAAAACACTGTGGGAAAAGGAGAAATTGCTCGTGACGAGCAATTTCTCCTTTTCCCACAGTGTTTTCTACCCTTTTTGAGACCTTTTTGCCATTTTCATCAAATTTAAATATTTTCGTCTGCAAACTCTTTCAATTTGGACCAGTCTAAAATTTATCGTTTGGCAAAAGGGTTAAATAAAACTTTCAAGCCGGTAGTACGAACCCGAATAATGCTTTTTCAAACTTACTTTGTGCAGAAAAATACCTCCTCATCGGACAGTGTAGATTCAAGATCAGTCTGCACGTTCTGTGCAGTCTGATCTTGATCTACACTGTCCGCTGAAGGTCAGTAAGTCGCACTTAGCAGCACAGGGGTTAAACATAGTTTGATGCAGATTAACCATTTAGTTTACCCACTCGGGGAGAATTCATTTTCAATCTCATCCCCTGGATTGTTGCAATTTTACTTTCATATATATCATAATTTATTTTTGGGTGTAAACCTGTCAACGTTTGTAAATATTCAATGAAATAGAGTTGAGCCGTTCTCTGTGAAAAGATGGTTTAATGCATCTGCAAAAAAGTCCGCGCAGGCTGACCTGGGTCGAAGCTTTTTGCTATTGGTCAAATTTCTGCATGTCAAAGGACCAGTCTAATTCATGATTCAGTCGGTTGTTAGACAAACTGGATTTTATGGATCCATAATTATGTGACGACTAGCCTGGCATTCAGGCCCTGCATTTGAGTCATTCTAATAAACAAGGTACATAACTATTATAGACTCAGAAATATATGTTGTTATTTGCTCTTTATCTGAAATACAGATCAGACCATGAGAACATTATATGAGTGTATTTGTTTTGCTGTTTTATTTTTTGATTTTATTCAAATGAAAATGCTCTATTTAACTCACTGATACCAGTCTATGTGACGACTTGCTCGGTATCATACGTCTGAGAGATGCATTAAATCCCTTTTTGCTGGAGACCAGCATTTGCTCCGTTTTCCAGTGTTTCCAAAAGTCCTTTTCCTTGAGGTCGTTAAAACTCGGGATTGTATGGTAAAGGGATAAATGGTTATACAAAAAAATTGTTGTCTGTGCATGTCATATTCTTCGAAGATTCGACCTGTCTGCTATGACGCATCACCCATCCCCCGTATACCTGGGAAAAGTAGGGCTTATATCGAAGCTATTAGCCTATTACCAAAGCATGTAGGGGCTGTTTTAATAAATGGTCGGTGCATAGGTTACATGCTAGCCGATCATAGCTGAATGAATGGCACCAGGTAGCGTTATATTGAGTAAACGTTTATTTCATTTGAAATTCAAAGTCACGGTTGTTGTTTTGAAAAATTACTCCGCTTCTGTACCCAGAATGCCTAAATTAGATAGATGTGTATTTGTAGAATGCCATCTAGTGGTAGATAATGTACAAAAAATATTTGTGTTATTATAAAATTCGCCTGCATCAAACTTTGTTTCAAGACGTAATTGGTGAATAATGAACTTTCTCTTTTCCGTGAGTAACTTTTAGTAATAGGTTAAAATAATAAACATGGACTGGTTTCCATAGCAACGTTTTAACTAAAACAGAAGACGACTATTTATGTGTTATTTGAGAATAGATTTGTGATTTTGATGAGGTTTCCATTAATTACTGGTCAATATCAGGTTGCCTAGGTAAATTGTTTTTATTATTAGGGCCACTATCCGGGGGCCAGAGAGCATAGCCTTCGGCTGCTAAGCGCGACTCATGGACGTTCTGCGGACAGCGTAGATCAAGATCAGACTGCACAGAACGTGCAGTCTGATCTTTGATCTACACTGTCCGATAAGGAGATACCTTTTTCCCAAAGAATACCTTTAAAATAGCGAAATTTGGGTTTTTAATAATCGGTGTAAAATATTTCATTTCTTTTATTTAGCTGAATAAGGGTTCAGCCTTTATCGCACACTGCCGTCTATTAACGACCCTGGAAAAGACGCATTTTGAAAACATTGTGGGGAAAGTAGAAAATGCTAGTAACCAGCATTTCCCTCTTTTGCCACAATATTTTCTGCCCTGTCAAAGAAAAATTGCACCATTTGAGCCACAGTGAAATTGTCGTCTGCAAATGCCTTCAATTTGGACAAGGCTTAAATTCGGTCGTCTGGTAAAGTGTTAATAGGTCAAGGGCCCGTGACAATCGTGCGTTAAATTTCTTTCAAACATCTTCAGTAAAAATGCTCATCTAATTTTGACCAAACTTCATAAAAATGATCTTTATATAGTCCTCTTCAAAATGTTTCCCGAGAATTTAATTCCGGTAAAAAGTCTGGTTGCCATGACAACAAAACTGAAAAATATTACAAATTTCAAAAAATCTTCTAGTACGACACTTTTGGGCCTAGAGCTACCAAATTTGGCATGTAGTTCCAACTAGTAAACCTCTACCAAGATTCTCCAAATTATAGCCCTTGGGTCAAAATTGGACCCCGCCCAAGGGGTCACAAGTTTTGCAAGGGCTTTTATGGTGAATACTTTTGCTTGTTCTTAATCATATAGTTTAGGGCAACCAAATTTTGGATGTAGCTCTAACTAGTAACGCCCTACCAAGAATGTTCAAATTGATGTCCTGGGAACAAAAGTTGACCTCACCCCAGGGGATCACAAGTTTTACATAGGCTTATATACTGAAAATTTTAAAATAATCTTTTTGTTCCTAACAAGAGGCCTAGGTGCAACCATAGTTTGCGTGTAGCTTTATCTAGTAAATCCCTACCAAGAATGTTCAAATTGATGTCTTGGGAACAAAAATTGACCACACCCTGGGGGTCACGAATTTTACATGGGCTTACATACAGAAAATTTAAAAAAAAAATCCTTTTGTTCCTAACAAGAGGCCTAGGTGCTACCAAATTTTGTTTGAAGCTTCACCAAGTGGATTCCTACGAATAATGTTCTAATTATAGCACTGTGGCCAAAACTGGCCCGGCCCCTGTTGTCACAATGCGGCGTAAAACAAAATTCAATCAATCAAATTAACTTCTTTCTGCATTTTCCAAGCACCATTGCTAAAATCTGAGTAACTTCATTTCGAAGTTTAAAATCATTAAAATAGAAAATGCTGGTTACCAGCATTTTCTCCTTTTCTCACAATGTTTTCAAAAGGTCTCTTACATAGGGTCGTTAAAAGTCGGGATTGTGTGGTAAAGGGTTAAATTGCTACCATACTGTTGCACAAGAGATTCCTCGCTATTTTGTTAGGTATTAATGGTTCGTTTGAAGTGTATTGTAACAGAATTTCGATCTTTAAGGGCAACAGTTCACATTCTCATGTATTTCCCAGCTTAAACCTTTGCTGGGGCTTTGCAGTGCTTTGTCCACGAGAGACCAGCGCCGCCAGTGAATAAGGAGAGGTCAACATTTACTGGTATATAATTATGATCACATCTGTCCGTTTAACAGTTATTTTCCGTTTCTAGGCAACCAAATACAGGTGAAGTTTATTCTCAATAATTGAGTGGACTTTGAATGACTTCTCGAAACGGAAGCACTTAATGACGTATGCCGCACTCTAGTTAGTTGAAGGGTTGTTTTTACTCTTTACCTTGGCCAGGTAGGTCAATCGAGACGCGTTGTCCTTGAGCTGTGAGATCGAAACCTAATTTTTCCACAGTTCTTTCTCAGTAATTGCTTGGACTTTAAGTTGCTTGAAACGGACGTGCTTAACCATTAGGCTGATAAGCGCGACTCACTGACCTTTTGCGGATAGCTTAGATCAAGATCAGACTGCACAGAACGTGCAGTCTGATCTTTGATCTACACTGTCCGATAATTTCTATGAAAAAAAGTTTGAAATAGAATTATTCGGGTTTGTTTGTTTTTTTGTAGCATTTGTCGAAGACAATGCCATTATGAGTTCAATACGGCATTTTGAAAATCATGTATCGTAGCTTGTGCAAAACCGAAGGAAGTAAACCCAATTAAACTCATTTTTTTCTAAGATAAATAAGTGTTCGATTGCACTAAGATATGAAAATGAAAATGGCGTATCAAAATAAATCGGATTAGGCCATCAATCATGGAAATGGTTCTTATTTATCAAAAATAACTTGATCCGCTATGGTCATCTATTGGCGTAATGATACACCAGACTTTGTTTCCTGACCGCCCGATTCCGTGCTTGATCGTCCCAAACCAGTTCGTTCCTGGGCTTATTCGTCCCTGAGCTTGCTTGCCAGGACTTGTTCGTCCCACAAGATTGCACGCTACTCTGTTGGATTGAGCATGACTGTATAGTAGGCTGACTTTGAAGGGAATATTTTGAAACTATTTCTATTGTTTATTTTTCAAATTATTAATTCCACACAATGGTTCCCTTGACAAATGCTACACCAGTGCTTTCAACGCTTTGATTACTATCGGCTTGACGGTTTCATGTAACTTATGTAGCAGGTTACGTGTTAAATTACGTATGCCTCTCTCTCGTAAATTTAAGTCTTCTTTTTTTTTCTTTTTTGCTGAGACCTGGGTAGACCAGTCGAAAACGCGTTGGAATTGTCTAGGGTATGAGTTTTGAAGCCTACCTTTACCTTAGCCCCTTTTTTTTATACTTTATAAATGGCTGCATGAAAACGCATTGGACTTTAACGTTACGAAAACACATTGGACAAATACTGCAACAAAAAATCAAAGCGTTGAAAACGCTGGTGTGGCATTTGTCTAGGGAACCACTGTGTGCAATTAATAATTTGAAAAATTAACAACAGAAATAGTTTCAAAATATTCGCTTGAAAGTCAACCTACTGTATAGTCATGCAAAATCCGATAGAGAAGGGTGCATTCTTGTGGGACGAACAAGTCTGGGTGAACAAGCCCTGGGACGAATAAGCCCTGGAACGAAATAGTTTTGGGACGAACAAGCACTGTATTTGCGTATCATTACGCCACTATAGAAGGCCATAGCGGATCAAAATATTTTCGATAAAAAGGAAGTATTTCCACGACCGATGGCCCAATCCAATTTATTGTAATAGGCCATTTTCAATTTCATATCTGCGTGCAATCGAAACACTTATTTGTCTTCGAAAAACTGAGTTTAATTGGGTTTACTTCCTTCGGTTTTGCACAAACTACGATATATGATTTTCAAAATGCCGTATTGAACTCATAGTGGCATTGTCTTCAACAAATGCCACAAAAACGTATTGGACTTGTACTGCACGAAAACGTACATAAAGGTAACTGACAGAAAAAGCATCAGACTTTTATTGTACGAAAACGCATTGGACTTATACTGCACGAAAACGCATTGGACTTATACTGCACGAAAACGCATTGGACTTATACTGCACGAACACGCATTGGACTTATACTGCACGAAAACGCATTGGACTTATACTGCACGAACAAGCATTGGACTTATACTGCACGAATACGAATTGGACTTATACTGCACGAACACGCATTGGACTTATACTGCACGAAAACGCATTGGACTTATACTGCACGAAAACGCATTGGACTTATACTGCACGAAAACGCATTGGACTTATACTGCACGAAAACGCATTATAAATGTATTGGACTTATACTGCAAGACAAAGTATTTGAAGGTAACTGACAAAGGGTTAAATAACTACAACAACACGTATTAAAATTTTAAAGTTTATGTACTTTACGACATTTCGGCATTTGCCTTCTTCAGGAGTACATAATAAAATAAATTGCTATAAACAAACGTGACGTCATAAACGTTACGTTACACAGAGAATTGCGAAAAAAAAAACGCATATGAAAGCGCGCAATTTAGCGTAAATGAGTAAGACATATTATTAAGCATACCTTAGATTCACCGCAAAAAACATCGGAACTGCCGCCTGATTCATTTTTTTTTTTAAATTACTATAATTTTTTTTTTAAGGTAACTGATAGAAAACGCATTGGGCTGTAACTGCACGAAAACGCATTAGACTTGAGCCATGCTCTGTGAAAAAGATGCGAAAAGTATCGACCCAGGTCAGCCTGCGCAGTCCGCGCAGGCTGACCTGGGCCGAAACTTTTCGCTATTGGCCAATTTTCTGTATGTCCTAGGACCAGTCTACCTCATTTTTAAGTCGGTTGTTAGACAAAATGGACTTTATGGATCCACAATTACATGCTGACTTGCCTAACAGCATTTATCACGGAGATACATTAAGCCCCCTTTTGCCAGAGCATGGCTCACTTTTATTATACGAAGACACATTGGATTTGTACTGCAAGGAAACTCACTGGACTGGGACTGCAAGAAAACATGTTGGACGGTAAATGAAAAAAAAAAAAAAAATGCGTTGGACATATACTGCCAAAAAACGCATTAGACATGTACGACATTACAAGACAGGTTTGCATGAGGTGGCGCGTTTACCGGGGAAGAAGTCACGACTTGTAGCCAGGAGGGTCCTCGGTTCGACCCTCATCTGTCTTTGGGCAACACACAAAAGAAACCCTGTTAAGTACTGCAGATAAAAAGGAAATACACGAACACGAAATACACGAACAAGTGAGCTGTCCCCGAGATATGGCATAAATAGTAATGAAAGCAAAATCCATTCTTCCAAACATTCGTTCGTCCGTCTATCCACTCATCCATCGATCTGTCCTCAATTCATCCATCAATCCATCTCACCCCATCCCACCCGCTCCAACCAGCCCCAACCCATCTCATCCCACCCCCATCCTATCCATCCATCCATCCATCCGAAACCACCGAAAATGGTCGAAGCTATGCACTTTCGGCGAACGAATCAAACGCAAAAACAGAATTCAATAGAAAATTTAAAGCCCCCTTTACAACTATAGTTGACTTTGTTTGACCAATATCACACTGCACAAAAACGTGCAGGCTGATCTTTGCTATTCACTGTCTGCGTAACTGAGGTATGCCGGGCAAGAATAGCCTTGAAGTTGCATGTATTTGGGTTTTCATCCCAAACTAAAGATGTTTATGTTGGGTTCATTTAGCTTCCAGACTAAAGGTCTATACATAAAAAAAATGGTATATTTAAAACTGTCAGGACAAACCCTTTAACAGAAGACAAAATTTTACTCTAGTAAAAATTGAAAGCCTTTTCAGACGACAAATTCAATGCGGCTCAGATGATGCAAATTTTTAAGAGTCGAAAATATTGAGGGGGAAAAGGAGAAAATGTTTTTTTATTAGCATGCTGTCCTTTTCCCACAACGTTTTCAAAAGGCTGTTTCCTATGGGTTGTTAAAAACTCGGGACTGTGTGATTAAGGTTTAACAAGAAATAATGAGATTTCTCTATCATTTACAATTCCATATACCCTACAATGAAGCCTTAATCTCAACAGGGACTAAACGTGTTGTCCAATTATCATACCATACAGGTACAGGCTATTTTTAGAAAAAGCGCTAATCAGTACTTGCAAGTGATCCACAGGGAGACCTTTGAGAACAAAGAAGAAAAGATTCATCTTGTATTACTGCTGATGCTACTACCAATTCTTCCTGTTTTGCTTCTTCTATTCATATGTCCTTGATACTATAACTACTACTGCTGCTACCCCTGCTTCTGCTGCTGCCCCTTCTCCAACTACTACTACTGCTACTCCTACTACAACTGCTGCTCTTGCCACTGTTGAAATACTATTTATTTATTATTATTTATTCTAGCAAGTTAAGCTATGATAGCTTTTCTGAACTGGTGCTTGCTCCAAACGATACATTTATTATTACAGTTTTGGGTGCCAACAGCAGCTTAGTAATGTCCAATGAGGAAGGATCCTATTTCAGTGTAAAAAGTAGTGCACTGCGTATATCAATGCTTCCACGGTCCATATATACAGTAACTGTCTTTTTTTTTTTTCAGTATGACTTACCTCAGAGATAAAGATGATGTACAGTATTTCCATATAAGGAAGAATCTATTAATTTAATTTTGAATTATTTGTAACATGCTTCCATTTTGTGTATTGTAATTGATTCAATTAATCTCCATTAGGAGAAATTAAAGTGAATGAATGAATGTATTATTATTATTATTATTATTTCATGCTTTCCGGTAGGATATCGAGAAATAGCGGTGAAAATATTTTTCGATATTACACGGGTACGACCAGTGAGAATACCGATGTGTACTGATTTTTATGGAAGTCTCGACAAAAAAAGGCGTTAGAAACATGAAATAAATAGAATATTTGTTTTTTTCCGGTGAAAGATCGAAATTTATTTCATCGAGTGAACATCATCGGTAATATTTTCACGAGTGGCGCGCCATTCGTGAAAATATTACCGATGATGTTCACTCGATGAAATAAATTTCTATCTTTCACCGAAAAAAACAAATATCCTCTATTTATTATTATCATTATTACGATGCGCCACTCGTGAAAATATTACCGATGATGTTCACTCGATGAAATAAATTTCGATCTTTCACCGAAAAAAACAAATATCCTCTATTTAATATTATCATTATTACGATGCGCCACTCGTGAAAATATTACCGATGATGTTCACTCGATGAAATAAATTTCGATCTTTTACCGAAAAAAACAAATATCCTCTATTTATTATTATCATTATTACGATTATTATTATAATTATTATAGTCCTCGCTGTTATTATGAATGAATGAATGACTTTATTGACTTATACATCCTGTACATAGTCAGTTACAATCAAAATAATTTTCAAACTGTCCCACGTGATACAACTCTCTCTCTCTCTCTCTCTCGCTCTCTCTCACTCTCACATTTTCTGTCACCGCTCTTTCGCTCTCAAAATTACATCATGATTGTATATTTGATCAATTTAGGAATATAAAATATTCAAAGTACTCTGTCTCTCGGACAATTATATTTATATTTAACTCTTTGCCAAGGGACATAATTTTAGACCGCTCCAAATTGAACATTTTTGCAGACGACAAATAAAGTAAGACTTTAATGATGGGTTATATCTTTAAAAAGGTAGAAAACACGGTGGAAAAAGTAGAAAACGCCGGTTACCGGCATTTTTTCCTTTTTTCCACCATATTTTCAAAGTCTCCCATTTCAGGGTGGTTGAAAACACGAGCTTGTTTGGTTAAGGGTTAATACGTATATAACAAAATGCAAGTACCGCTCTCTCTGTCTTTATTTTCTCTCTCTCTCTCTCTCTCTCTGTCTCTCTCCCTCTCTCTTCTATCTCTCTTTGTCTCTCTCTCTCTCTCTCTTCTATGTCCAATATATTTAATTAACCCATTAGCAGACGACAAAATTTTAGCTTTGCCCAAATTGAAAACACTTGCAGACGACAATTTCAATGTGGCTCAAATGGCGCAATTTTTCTTTGATAGGAAAGAAAACATTGTGGGAAAAGGAGAAAATGCTGGTTACCAGCATTTTCTCCTTTTCCTACGATGTTTTCAAAAGGCTTCTTTCCCAGGGGCGTTACAAGGCGTCATTGTGCGGTAAAGGGTTAATACATATAGTTATAGTTATATTTGTTGTTGTAGTCGGCCTCGTTGTTGTTGTTCCCAAAGAAAGTAGAAATGAAGTAATCACCTGTAAGAGGCAACTGAATCCTTTTCAAAGGCCAGCCAAGTACAGGGATAGCGAGTCATATTAAATATGTGCCGTCTTCTGTGAAAAGGATGTTTTGCCAAAAGCATCTGGAAAACCTATCGGCCCACATCAGCCTGTATAGCCTGTGCAGGCCGACTTTGGTCAAAACTTTTTTTGTCTTTGATAAATTTTCTGCATGCCCAAAGGCAATTCCACCTCAAAGTTCAACCGGTTGTTAGACAAAATGGACTTTATAGATCCAGAATTACATGATGACTTGCTTAGTATAATGTATCACGGAGATGCACTGAACCCCCTTTGCCAGAGCATGGCTCACATTGCATGGTAAGTTATATAGTACAGTAGATTTCACATAAAATTAAGTGAGGTCAACTTGACGCGATCTGTATTTTCTTTTTTTTCAGACTCTTCATTTATGCCCTACTATCATGGAATTCTAAAAACTTTATCTACATAGACTAGACAGGCAACAAAATCCCTTCTTGCTATTAAGGGACATCAAATTATGGGCACGTGCGGCTCGTGCAAAAGCAAGGAAGATGTAGTCTCTCTGTCTGGTCATGCCGGTGTATCAAAGAATGAAAGTGGATTTTCTGGATTTAATATAAAACATGGATTTCAGAAGAAAACATCCAGAGTGCATCATCATAGTTTTAAAGGTGAAAGTCTCAGTACATCTAACCTGCTCGATAATACGCAATTACCTGTTGAAAGTGTCCATGAATCTGACCTCACGAGTTCACATAATGATATAGACAGAAAGGACACCGTAAGGAACATTGCACAATCATTAAACAAGAACCAAAAACCCGCTTCAGATGAAGTAATGAACCAGACAGAAATACTAAATACTAAAGACGATCAGGCTGAAACAGTTATTGACAAATTGGATACAGTTTGTGATCGGACGGTAGAAGAAGACTTGAGACAAAATTTAACGCATGAAATGGATGGGGAAGGTGATCATACAGAGTTTGTCAGTGCTAGTGATGAAGAGTGCCATCAATTTACAGACGGGTTTACGACGAAAAGGTTTTATCCAGAACAAGACTGGTTGGATATTATCAGTGAAAAGGACGAGTGTGAACATGAACACGAACCGGACAATGTTTCCTTAGTAGAAAGTGAGATTATAGATGACGCTGTCAGTATAGTAAACAACATGGAAATTAATTATAACAATAGTGTTAGTATTAAAGATACCACATCTTGTTCTAAACCAACGGAATCAGACAGAGTGCGTGGTAGAAATAAACAGAATAAAGATAAGTTAAACAAAACAAAGAACAATGCGTATGCGCAGCCGTCACGTGATCTCTGGGAGCAAGGCAAGGTTTACATAGCACGTGGTGCCGATGGTGTTCTATTTCGAATACGAATATCTCGAAAATCCGAAAGTAAGCTTCAGGGAACTCAAAAAAGAGGTTTGTATGTTTATACATGTTTTCTAGAATGTTGATTTATATGTGCGTGGTGCTCTGGGAAAAGGACATTCAATGCAGATTCTTTAACCCTTTACCACACATTCCCGACTTTTAACGACCCTAAGAAAGGGGCCTTTTCAAAACATTGTGGGAAAAGGATTAAATGCTGGTAACCAGCATTTTCTCATTTTCCCACAATGTTTTCTACTCTTCCCAAAACAAGTTTCAATTTTTAGTCACATTTATTTTGTCGTCTGCATTTGTTCTCAATTTGGACTAGTCTTAAATTTTGTTGTTTGGTAAAGAGTTAATGCATGATACCAAGCAAGTCATTACATAATTATGGATTCATAAAATTCAGATTGTTGTGACTCAGTCGTGAGATGCCAAGCCCCCATAGCTTAGTCGGTAGCGTACAGGACTTGAGAACAGCAGGTCGTAGGTTCGATCCCCGGCTTGGCCAATTTCTTTCCGAGGATTGATGATAGTCATCGCGACAGGATTCATTCCTCTCTCACCGCTGACCATTGTTTCGACGATGGTTATGTGGGAAAGCAGCCAGTGGCTTGGAAAGAATATTGTGCAGAGTACTGGTAAATGAAACTCCAGGAAAGCATGGATACGAGCACTGGCCGCCGTGATATAACTGAAATAATGTTGAAAACGGCGTTAAACACCATACAATAAATCAATCAATCAATCAGTCGTGAGACAGAGTGGTCTTTGGACATGCAGAAAATTTCCCATCAAAAAAAGGTTTCGATTCAGGTCAGCGTGCGTGTATCGCGTAGGCTAACAAGGGTTGGTACTTTTTGCAGATGCATTAACTTACCATTTTAATATATCGTGATACAGGTTTGTAAGGCAAGAGTAGGTTTGTTTGCTTTTGTGAACTGTGTGAACTAAGGTAAGACTGTAGAGAGTTATTTTCAGTCAGTGGGAAGAAGGCTCCTGTCCTGATTCTATCAAAATGAACATCTGGCCCGTATTCACCAACCATTCTTAAGAACGTTCTCAGTCTTTTTCTCCAGAATTTTCAAAATTTGAAAGTAACACAACATATGATTGTCTAAACCATTTGGTTTAGCAAATTTGAAATTGTGTTACTTTCAAATTTTGAAAATCTTAGAGAATAAGACAACGGCGAATGTTCTTAAGAATGGTTGGTGATTTTACGTGCCCTGATGAATGGGAGATAACCATCCCGGTAAATTCAATCATGATTTTGAAATTACAGCGCTTCGGAAACTCATAGGTTTTGTTCGTTTGATGTTTTACATTGCCTTCAACAATATTAAATCAATGGACTTTCCATTTTCATGGACTGTTGTGATTGACAGTAATCACCATGGTTACAGAATGTTAACTTAAAGTTTACGACTTTACTCTTCTTTGGCCGAGTTCCCGGTCCGTATTCACCAACCATTCGTAAGAACATTCTGAGTCTCATTCTCCAAGATTTTCCAAATTTGAAAGTAACACACCTTCTGATTGGCTAAACCATTTGGTTTAGCCAATCAGAAGGTGTGTTACTTTCAAAATTGGAAAAGTCTGGCGAATAGGATAAAGAACGTTCTTAAGAATGGTTGGTGAATACGGACCCCGGTTGCGTGGTCGATAGTGTACAGAACTTGATGCGAGGTCCGGCTCAGCCAGTTTCTTTCCGAGGATTGATGATAGTCATTGCCACAGGGTTCATTTTTCATCACCGCTGATCATTGTTTCGACGATTATGATGTGGGAAAGCAGCCAATGGTTTGGGAAGGACATTGTGCTGTAAGTACTGATAACAGAAACTCCAGGAAAGCATGGATAGGTGCAAAAATATATGAAAAGATATAAGACTTTGTAGATCTAAGATCAGACTGCACATTTTGTGCAATCCAGTCTTAATCTAAAATGTCCGGAAAAACACCTAAACTTGTGTTTGGCACATAAACGGTAGAGATATTTAACCCTTTACCAAACAATCTCGTGTTTTTAACAATCCTGATGAAGATGGCTTTTGGAAAAAAAAAAAAAAAAAATGGGGGAAAAAAAAAAGCTGGTACCCAGCGTTTTCTTCTTTTCCCACAATGTTTCTTCCCTTTTCAAAAACATTACCATCATTTGAGTCACAGTTGTTTTGTCGTCTGCATATGCTTTCAGTTTCAATTAGCAAAATTTTAGTTTTTTTGTTTAAGGGTTAATCGATGAGACCATTATTAAGTTATATATGGCCCGCAACATACGAAATGAGACCTTCGGGTTTTTGCGTAAAGTCATAATGGTCGTCCCGGATTAGCCTGCGCAGTCTAATCCGAGACGGCACATTACGACTTCAGAAGGTTTTTTCATACAGTAGACTTTCGTGAAAGAGAAAAATCGCACAAAAACGGGAACTGTCGTCTCGGCTTAGTCACAGACTGCACAGGCTGATATGGGACGACACACTTTTACGCATAGCCTATGTCCGAAGGCCCCTTTTCGCATGTTGCGGGCCATATCATAGTTACATCTTCGAATTATTCTGTTTCATCAGAAAAGAATAAGTTCTGTTCTGCTTGGTGAGTTTTATTTCATATACTTCGACTGAAATCTGTCATCCTTGTAAAGTGAATGGCCTTAGAAACGGGAAAGTCACAGTGCAGCTGAAAGGGAAGGGAAAGAAGAAAGTACTTTGATTACTTTAGACTTTTAGAGTTATCTCCCTTTGCAGTCTACGTGTACTCACGAGCGCGCTCTTATTCAAATGAGCATCCGGGGCCTTCAAGACTAACAGGTAAAAATAAGAGGGCAATTAACTGAATGACTTTTGATGAAATTTTCCATAAAATCGGTCTTACTAATTGTCAAGTGAAGTATCGAAATTGGTTTTTACACGCTAAAAGTCCTGCACAACAAGGTAATCATATATTTCGCTTCCAACAAATTAAAACAAAGCCTGAAGACAGCTGCGGTTGCACGGTTTGCAGACGACATCATTCCGAGGGGTCGGCCATTTTGATTCTGTGAATCGAATCGGGTAAAATGCAGCAGGTTGGCATTTGATAAGTACCTAATTGAACAGGAACGAAATATAACGGACATGTTAATGAATTTGTGGTTAACTCTTCGTTCCATCCGCTTTTCTGTTTTTTTTTTATTGCCATTTACAGGAATAGTTGATGGAATTTGATGCCTGCTTTTGTGAACTGTAAACCGTTTTGATCGCTTGTTTTAATCTGGTATTTAACACCGTTTTCAGTATCTTTTCGGATATATTGCGGCACCTATCTATGCTTACCTGGAGTTTTATTTCACCTGTACTTTGCACAATATTCTTTCCACGCCACTGGCTGATTTCTCACGTAGGTATAACACTGCGTGAAACAATAACCAGCAGTGAGAAAGAAGTGCCACAATGACTATCACCAATCCTGGGGAAAAAATGGCCGAGCTGGGGATTTGAAATGGGTTTTAAGTCCTGTATGCTACCAACTGCACTGGACTCAGTTGAAATGTAAATTTTTCAAGATCAACAAGAATGAAACCACTGCACACAAATTAATCTTGGGGCCACTTCCCCAGATATTTTGTTTAAAATTCTTATTTGAAAAGAAATACAGAAAGGGCCAAAAGGTAATAAAAAACAAGGCTGTTTGTAAATTTGACTGACTCTATCCCTAGCCCTTGCTTTTCAACTGAACTCTTTAGCAAACAACAGGATTTTGGAAGCAACCGATTTGATAGCATTTGCGGATGAAAATTTAAATATGACTCAAACTGCGTCTTTGGTAGGGTAGAAAACATTGTGGAAAAAGAAAGTGCTTGTTACCAGCATTTTCTTCTATTCCCACAATGTTTTCAAAAACCATCTTTTTAAGGTTGATTTAAACTTGGGATTGTGTTGGTAAAGGGTTGACCCTTTACCACACAATCCTGACTTTTAACGACCCTGAGAAAGGAGCCTTTTGAAAACATTGTGGGAAAAGGAGAAAATGCTGGTAACCAGCCTTTTCTCCTTTTCCCACAATGTTTTCTATCCTTCCAAAAATGAATTTCAATTTTTGAGTCCTGTTTACTTTATCGTCTGCAAATGCTTTGGATTTGGACAAGTCTAAAAATTGTTGTTTGGTAGAGTTAAAGAAAAATTGGAAATGTAATCAGGATAAAGCTCTGAAATAGGAATATCTCTCTCTTTTTCACTGCAGCTGAAAATATTCCTTTAACCCTTTACCACACAATCCCGACCTTTAACGACCTTGTAAAAAAAAGGCCTTTGAAAACATTGTAGAGAAAGGAGAAAATCAATTTTTCAGTCACATTTGTCATCTGCAAATGCTTTCGATTTGGACCAGTCTAATGTTTTTGATGTTTGGTAATGAGTTAATTTATTCTGAGATCAAAAGGTTAACCCATTTCCAAACAATAAATTTTAGACTCCTCCAGGGAGAAGCACCTGCAAACAAAAAATTCAGGACTGGTACAGAGAACCAGCATGTACTCCTTTCCCTATGATTTTTCCACCATTTCGAAGGCAAATCCAAACCTTTGAGACATAATATAATTTTCATCTGCAAATGCTGTCAATTTTTGAGAGGCCTAAAATTTTGTCATCTGTTTAACCCTTTCCCAAACGACAAATTTTGGACTGGTCCAAATTGAAAGAATTTGCAGACGACAATTTTAAATTTGATGAAAATGGCAGAAAGGTCTCAAAAAGGGTAGAAAACGCTGTGGGAAAAGGAGAAATTGCTCGTTACGAGCAATTTCTCCTTTTCCCACAGTGTTTTCAAAAGACTTATACTGCAGATACGTGAAAACCAGGGCTTGTTTGGGAAAGGGTTAAGGGTCAAATCTAGCTCACAAGAATGGAATGAAGTCAGGCAAGCGGGTGGGGAACAGGTAAATCTAACAGGTTGCCTTTGACTTTCTATTTCATTATTCATTTTTAATTAAAAATCTTTTTGTTGCTGATTGATTTGTAAGTAAGGTTAGATTGGTTCAGTGAACTAATTTTGAAAAAAAAAAAAAATGACTTAAATCCTTACAATGCAATCTTGACTTTTAGAAATCCTGAAAGAGAAAGCTTTTGAAAACATTATGGGAAAAGGAGAAAATGCTGGTAACCAGCATTTTCTCCTTTTCCCAAAATGTTTTCTACCCTGCCAAGGACTTATAGTAAATCTGAAAGAGAATGCTTTTGAAAGCATTTTGGGAAAAGGAGAAAATTCTGGTAAGCAGCATTTTCTCCTTCTTCTCCACAATGTGTTCTACCCTGCCAAGGACAACTTTTGTCATTTAACCCTTTACCACACAATCCCGACTTTTAACAACCCTGAGAAAGAAGCCTTTTGAAAACATTGTGGGAAAAGGAGAAAATGCTGGTAACCAGCATTTTCTCCTTTTTCCACGATGTTTTTTTTAACTTTTCAGAAACAAATGCAATCATTATAGCCACATTTAATATGTTGTCTGCAAAAGCTTTCACTTTGGACAATTGTCTGCAAAAGCTTTCAATTTGGACAAGTCCGAAATATTGTCGTTTGGTAAAGAGTTAAGCCACCTTTAATTTATCACCTGCAAATGTTTTCAGTTTGGAAAAGTCTGAAATTTCATTGTGTGGTAAGGCTTAGATGATATTATTGATTACCTTACAGCTTGTAAAGATTACAAACAGGTGTGATATCACAGCAAAAATGACATAAAATGAAGATGCAAAACATTTTGAAAATATCTGAGTTCGTCCAAACCTTTTTGATTTTAACCCTTAAAGCGCCCTTCACGACTATAGATGCGTTTGTGGCCAGTGTAGATCAAGATCAGCCTGCACAAAATGTGCTTTGCTGAATCACTGAAGACAAAAGCAACCATGAAATTGCAATTATTTGGGTTGTATTTCTAGGATGAAAATGTCTGGTAGGTTTATTCGGAGCTCTACGGGTGAATTACTATTCAAAAGATTTTATGATTAAGAGTATAATCAAGGTTATAGACATACCCGAAGCCTATTCTTATCTTTTATGATGATGATGATGATAGTGATATAAGTTTTACCCAAATAACAAAATTCTTGATTTGTCCCTAGAAAAAACATTTGGAGACAACAACTTGAATTAGGTTCAAATGATAGAATTTGTCTTTGACAGGGTAGAAACGAACAGGGGTGCTCACATGATGGAATCTGTCTTTCAAATGTGCAGTCTGATCTCTGATCTACACTGTCCCAGAGCTCCAGATAGAGGAAGTGATTTTGATTTCAAAACTGAAAATATTAACCATTCTCCACCAAACTCTATGTTATGGGTACTCATTAGAATCGTCTCATCGAGACGATTCTAATGGGTACCCACAACATAGGGTTTGGAGGAGAAATAATGGATTTACAACAGTATCACTCTCTCTTATCTGGAGGTCTGCTGTCCTCTACTTTGTTCTTGATTAGGACCAAACTGTGTCTTCATCTTGCAGGAGAATTAACCAATTGTATTTGTGGTTGTTGAAAAAATGTAGGCTATTTATTTGGTAGTGAAAGAGTTTTTTTTATTCATAGGTACAGATACCCAAAAGAAGAAAAAGACGGACAGACAAGAAGCTACAGAAAAAGGTAGGCAACAATAAAGTAATTTTTGCTGTAGTTTGTTTAACATGCAGATACAACATAGGCATCCTGTTTTCTTTCCAACCTTTGGCCTGCTTGATTTTTCCTGGGTAGGTATTCCCCAACCATTCTTAAGAATGTTCTTAGTCTTATTTTCCAGAATTGTCTAAATTTGAAAGTTACAAGACTTCTGATTGGCTAACACACTTGGTTTAGCCAATCAGAAGTTGTGTTACTTCCAAATTTAGAAAATTTTGAAGAGTAATATTAAGAATACCCTTCAGAATTGTTGGTAGATACGAACCCAGGACTTTCTTTAAAGGGGGTCATTTGACTCACTTTGGCCCCGTAGTGCACCATCCAGAGTTTTAATGATCCCAGGAACAAAGGCTTTTGAAAACACTGGAGGAAAAAAGAGATAATGTTTGTATCCAGAATTTTCTCATTTGCCCAGTGTTTTGAACTGTTTTCTACCTTACATGAAACAAATTTTATAATTTCAGCAACATTTGTCTTCTGCAACTGATTTCAAAATGGAAAGGTCCAGTATATTTTTTGCCTGGTAGTGAGCTAAAGAAATAGAAGAAAGCAAACATTCAGATTTCGGGGACATGTAGAAGATATTAGGGTCCAAATTGAAAGAAACAGGTCAGGGAAAACCCTGTCTGTCCCTTAATCCATCCTTGACCTGTAGGCTTGCTCTGATTTAGTTCTTTATCAAGCAACAAATTCTGGACTGGACCAAATTGAAGGCATTTGCAGATGACATATATAATTGTAGCTCAAACGATGATTTCTGTGTTTGGTGGGGAAAGGAAACATTGTTGCAAAAGGAGAAAATGCTGGTTACAGCATTTTCTCCTTTTCCACAATGTTTTTTAAAAGCCCTTTTCTTCAGGGTTTTTAAAAGTCGGGAATGTGAAGGAAAGAGTTAAGGAGTCAATCAACAAACTTAAGGCTCTTGAATGTTAACCCTATTAGAGCGCCAAATAAACATATCAGACTGTTTCAAACTAGAAATACAAACCAAATAATTACAATTTCATGGTTGCTTTTGTCTACATTGTTTCATCAAAGTGGACAGTGTAGATCAAAGATCAGACTGCACATTTTGTGCAGCCTGATCTTGATCTACATTTGCCGCAAAGGCAACGTTAGTCGTGAAAGGCGCTTGAAGGGTTAACAGCATCAGAAGTTGAAAAATTTGAAATTGGTACGAAAGAACTGAATTTCTCTGAAAGGGAAGGAAACATTGTGGAAAATGGAGAAAATGGAGGTTACCAGCATTTTCTCCTTTTTCTTCAATGTATTTTAAAGGTTTTTTTCTCATGATTGTTAGAACATAGGATTATTTGGTAAAGGATTAATATGTAATGATATATTTGTTATAAATGAAAAGCCCAGTGAAGAATGGGGGCTCTATTTTATTACATTTAACCCTTTACCAGATGACAAAATGTTACACTTGTCCAAATTGAAAGCATTTGTAGACAACAAAATAAATGTGACTCGAAAATTGAATAATTGAATTTTGTGATTGGATGGGTAGAAAACATTGTGGGAAAAGGAGAAAATGCTGGTTACCAGCATTTTCTCCTTTTCCCACAATGTTTTCAAAAGTCATCTTTCTAAGGTCTTTAAAAGTCGGGATTGCCTGGTAAAGTGTTAATATTTACTTAGTCAGTGAAGGAACACTAAAGTTCAAACAGTTGATGATTATTAAAAATTTTCAACAGTTTTATTTATGGTGTGTCCAATTTATACCTTGTGCTGCCCATCAACTCACGGGTCCTTCATGACTGAAATTGATTGATTAGTTGTTTGGTTTCTTGGTCAGTTGATGGACGGATTGATGGATGGATGGATGGATGGGATGGATGGACGGATGGATGGATGGATGGGTGGGGATGGATATGGATGGATGGGTGGGTGGATGGATAATTGTAACCAAATGACATTTTAGAATTGTGAAAACCAGGTTGACAGATTGAATGGTGTTTAACACCTTACAACACAATCCCCACTTTTACTGACCCTGAGAAAGAAAACCTTTGAAATATTGTGGGAAAAGGGGAAAATGCTGGTAATCGGCATTTTCTCCTTTTCCAACAATGTTTTCAACCCTATCAGAGAAAAATAATATCATTTGAGCCACAATGAAATTGTCATCTGCAAATGCTTTCAATTTGGACTGGTCTAAAATTTTGTCGTGTGGTAAAGGGTTAATACCGCTTTCACTGTTATCTCAGTCATATGATGGCAACAGCTCGCTTATTCATGTGTGTACTGGGTTTCACCAGTATTAGGCTAGGGCTTTGAAGTGTTTGGCCCAACACTTCCTGTGAAAACCAGAGAACAACATGAATAGGTGAGCTGTTGCCTGATAGGACTCAAATTTTTTATTTGTTTGACCCTATACCTGACAATCCCAATTTTTAGCTTTTAGAGAGCTTTTCAAAACATTGTGGGAAAGGGAGAAAATGCTGGTAACAAGCATTTTCTCCTTTCTCCTTTTCCCGCGATGTTTTCGTCCTTTCCCAAAACAAATTGCAATTTTTGAGTCACATCTGATTGTCATTTGTAAATGCTTTCAATTTAGATCAGTCTAAAATTTTGTCTTTTGGTAAACAGTGAACTGACTTGCCTAAAGATCTGTTGAAATAAACAGAAAAACAATCAATTTTTGGTTCCGTCATATGATTTTATGAAATTATTCAACTGTATTTCTTTTATCCAAATGGAATAGGTCATAATTAACTATATACATTTATATTGTTTTTCATATGAATTTTAAGAACTTTTTGCCATTTCCTATACTTACTCAATGAAGAAAAACCTTTCAAGGTCATTTGTGTCTGTATTGTAAAATTATTAAATTAATTTTTGAAGTAGGTGTTTATCACAGGTAAAAAACTAATTAACCCTTCACAGCACAATAATAATTCTGTTTAACAACCATGAAGAAGAGGGCTTTTGAAAACATAGTAGGAAAAGGAGAAAATGCTGGTAACCAGCATTTTCTCCTTTTCCCACATTGTTCTCTACCCTTTCAAACGAAAAATCTCATCATTAAAGCTACATTTTATTAGTTGCCTGCAACTAGTTTCAGATTAGACTAGTCTGAAATATAGCTATTTGGCTAATATAGTTCACTAGTCATGTGCTACTGCACACTACAATACCTTCTTTAGTCTTATAAGAGACAATCTGTTTGAAAACATCATGATAAAAGGAGATAATACTCTGACAGAGCCCTTTGGTACTACAAATTCTATGAATAGATCAAAGTTATCAAATTTCTATGATATGGGTAAGTCATGATAGGAAATTTATCTGAAAATAATTATTTTGAAGAATCAAATAGTTTTTTTTCCCATGGATATTTAATGATATAGTCACTTTTTGATTATTAAATGCCATGTATACCCTTTTACTAAACAACACTGTGTTTTACCCAATTCTACAGGAAGAAGGCCTTTGAAAACATTGTAGGAAAAAGGAAAAAAAAAACACTGGTAACTAGCATTTTCTCCTTTACCCACCATGCTTTCTACTCTTTTGATTACAAATCCCATCATATGGGCCACATAAATATTGTCATCTTCAAAATCTTTCAATTTAGACAAGTCTGAAATTTTGCCATGTGGTAAAGAATTATCGCTTAAGTCCTCATGGCAAAATTTTGGACAGCACCAAATTATAAGCATTTGCAGACGACAATTCAAATGATGTTCAAATTATAGTATTTGCTCTCAACCCTTTACCGCACAATGCCGCCTTTTGACGCCCCTGGAAAAGAAACCTTTTGAAAACATTGTGGGAAAAGGACAAAATGATGGCAACCAGCATTTTCTCCTTTTCCCACAATGTTTTCTACCCTGTCAAAGAAAAAATGCACCATTTGAGCCACATAGAAATTGCCGTCTGCAAATGCTTTCGATTTGGATAAGGCTGAAATTTTGTCGTCTGGTAAAGGGTTAAATATGTAGAAAACATTATGGAAACAGGAGAAAATCCTGGTTTCTAGCATTTTCTCCTTTTCTCACAATGTTTTCAAAAAGTTTTTTTCCTCAGGGTCATTAACCCTTTACCACACAATCCCATGTTTTAACGACCCAATGGAAGAGGCCTTTTGAAAACATTGTGGGAAAAGGAGAAAATGCAGGTAACCAGCATTTTCTCCTTTTCCCACAATGTTTTCTTCCTAATGAAAGGCAGAAATCATCATTTGAGCTTCATTTCATGTGTCGTCTGCATGTGCTTTCAGTTTGGTCCAGTCCAAAATTTTGTCGTTTGGTAAAAAGGTAAAACTTTAGATTGTGTAGTATAGGGTCAACAACACACTTGCCTTTGCAAAATGGATTGCTTCTTGCCTTTCACTCTTAACCTTTCACGGATTATCCTGTGTTTTAACTCTTTACCAAACAACAAAATTTTAGACTGGCTCAAATTGAAAGCAATTGCAGACGACAATTTATATGTAGCTGAAATGATGATTTCTGTCTTTGATAGGGTAGAAAACATTGTGGGAAAAGGAGAAAATGCTGGTTACCAGCATTTTCTCCTTTTCTACAATATTTTCAAAAGGCTTTTTTCTCAGGGTCATTAAAACCCGGGATTGTGTGGGAAAGGGTTAACTCTTTACCAAATGATAAAATTTTAGACTGGTCCAGATCGAAAGCATTTGCAGATGACAAAAGAAATGTGACTGAAAAATTGACATTTATTTGGGGAAGGCTAGAAAACATTGTGGGCAAAGGAGAAAAGGCTGGTTACCAACACTTTCTCCTTTTCCCACAGTGTTTTCCTAAGGCTTCTTTCACAGGGTCATTAAAAGTCAGGATTGTGTGGTAAAGGGTTAATAAACTTTAGGAAGAAGGCTTTTAAAACATAATGGGAAAAGGAGAAAATGCTTGTTACCAGTATTTTCTCCTTTTCCCACATTATTTTCTTCCCTTTCACAGAACAGACCCCATTATTTGTGCTACATTTAATTTGTAGTCTGCAAATGCTTTCGATTTTGATGGGTAAAAAATCTTGATATGTGGTAAAGAGTTACCCCATAGATTGCAAAATATTTGAAATTGACTGTGTTCAGTTAGGAAGAAATGACCAAATATTAGAAGTTATAGTTGCATTCCTGGCTGGATTATCATATAAGAAATCGGACAGCATTGATCCAAGATCAGACTTGACATTCTGCACAATTTAATCATGATCTCTGGTGTCCAAAACCATCTTCTTTCATTCAAGGGTTTAAGTGAAAATTAAAAAGAAAACAGATTATCTTGATCTGGAGATTAACCGGTTACTTCATTACGTCAACAGACCAATCAAAATGAAGCTTATGGAATTTTAACATGACTGTGTCAAAAGTTGCAGCATGTCAGAAACAGAAGTTAACATTAACCCTTTGCCAGCCAACAAAATTTTAGATTTGTCAAAATCAAGACCACTTGCTAACACTTAATTAACCTTTTGCCACACAATCCCAAGTTTTAACGATCATTAGAAAGAAGCCTTTTGAAAACATTATGGTAAAAGGAGGAAATGCTGGTTACCAGTTATCCTATCAAGAGAAAATTGCACCATTTGAGCCACACTGAAATTGCCGTCTGCAAAATTTTAATGCTTTGAATTTGGACTAGGCTAAAATTTTGTTGTCTGGTGAAGGGTTAAATGTGACCCAAATTTTGGGGAGGGATACTAAGCAACATTGGTTGTAAAAGAACTGCTGTTTTTTAACATTTTCTCCTTTGCCCACAATGTTTTTCAAAAGCTGTCTGCCTACCTCAAGGTAGCTTGAACATGCAACTGTTTGGTAAATGGTTAACCCCACACTGCCAGGGGCTGTTTGCAGTGTAGGTCGTTATTAGACTGCTCAAAAAAAGCAGTCAGATCTTGCATTTACATTGTCCAAAACGGGAAGATTTTCCCTCAGGAAAAGAACTTTGGAATAGCAATATTGCGGGTATTACTATTGCCCGGAGAAATTTCATAGTTTAAGCTAAGTTTTTACCAATCAATAAAAATTCAGACAGGTTCAAATAGAAAGCATATGCAAACACAAAATGAAATGTGTCTGAAATTGTGGAACTTGTCCGTGATAGATAGAAAACATTGTGGGAAAAGGAGAAAATCCTGATGACCAGCATTTTCTCCTTTTCTCACAATGTTTTCAAAAGTCTTCTTTCTCAAGGTCAATTAAGTTGTTTTTGTGTGGTAAAGGGTTAACTCTTTACCAAATGATAAAATTCTAGACTGGTCCAAATTGACAGCATTTACAGTCGGCAAATTCAGTATAGCTCACATGATGACGATATCTGTCTTTGATTGGGTAGAAAACATTGTGGGAAACAGGAGAAAATGCATGTTGAAAGCATTTTCTCTTCTTCCACAATATTTTCAAAACCTTTCTTCTTCAGGATTGTTAAAAACTTGGGACTGTGTGGTAAAGGGTTAATGAGCGAAATAGCTTTCTTGAGTAGGGGATATTTTTGTATACTGAAGGCTGTATGATAAGAAATATCTCACAAAACAACCGATGATGAAGACGCAAGATTAGACTGCATCCCATGCAGTCTTTCCATGATCTTAACTCTTTAACAAACAGCAAAATTTTGAACTCAACCAAACTCGAAGCATTTGCAGACAACAAAATAAATGTAACTCAAGCGATGATTTCTGTCTTTGATAGGGTAGAAAACATTGTGGGAAAAGGAGAAAATGCTGGTTACCAGCATTTTCTCCTTTTCCCACAATGTTTTCAAAAGCCTTCTTCTTCAGGGTCATTAAAAGTCAGGATTGTGTCATAAAGAGTTAATAAATACTTTAGAATTTTATCTTCAAGTTTGGGCTGTGCTTCCGAAGAGTTAATTTTGATTCTACATATGCTATAAATCATTGAAAGGTGATTGAGTAAGACACTTCATTTTGTGTCTAAATTCAAATCCAAAAGGTTATGAATAGGGAATGGAAACAATGTACTTTCTGTAGTACGAAGAGTTAATTTGATTCTACCTATGCTATAAATCTTTGAAAGGTGATTGAGTATGACACTTCATTTTGTGTCTAAATTCAAATACAAAAGGTTATGAACAGGCAATAGAAACAATGTACTGTTTGTAGTACAAAGAGTTAATTTTGATCCTACCTATGCTATAAATCATTGAAAGGTGATTGAGTATGACACTCCATTTTGTGTCTAAATTCAAATACAAAAGGTTATGAATACGGAATAGAAACAATGTACTTCTTGTAGAATCTATACAAGGATGTTTATTTTACGTGCAAGTATTTTGGCATTACATAAAGCTTGTGATTTTTTTGTTGGTCATTAACCCCTTACCACACAATCCCTTTAACCCTTTACCAGACAACAAAATTTTAGACTTGTCCAAATTGAAAGCAATTGCAGACGACAATTTCAGTGTGGCTCAAATGGTGCAAATTTTCTTTGATAGGGTAGAAAACATTGTGGTAAAAGGAGAAAATGCTGGTTACCAGCATTTTCTCCTTTCCCACAATGTTTTCAAAAAGCTTCTTTCCCAGGGGCGTCAAAACGCGGCATTGTGTGGTAAAGGGTTAAACGATCTTAAAGAAATCAGCCTTTTGGAAACATTGTGGGAAAAGTAGAAAATGCTGGTAACCAGTATCTTCTCCTTTTCCCACGATGTTTTATACTTGTCCAAAAACAAATTTAAATTTTTGATTCACATTTATTTTGTCGTCTGCAAAAGCCTTCAATTTGGACTTCCTAAAATTTTGTTGTTTGGTAAAGAGTTGACTCTTTTTTGGTCTTTAACAGGACAAAAATTAAGACTGGCCCAAATTAAAAGCATTTGCAGATGATGTTTTAAATATAGTTCATAAGATGGAATTTGTCTTTGTTAGGGTAGAAAACATGACGGGAAAAGGAGAAAATGCTGGTTACCAGCATTTTCTCCTTCTCCCACAATGTTTTCAAAAGGCCTCTCCCTCAGGGTCTTTAGAACTTGGGATTGTGTGGTAAAGGGTTAACTCTTTCCCACACAACCAAATTTTAGACTGGTTCAAATATAAAGCATGTGCAGAAGTCAAATACTACACAAATCAGGAAAATTTTCTTTGAGAAGGAAGAAAACATTTTGTGAAAAGGAGAAAATGCTGGTTACCAGCATTTTCTCCTTTCCTCACAATGTTTTCAAAAGGCTTCTTCAGGGTCATGAAAACTTGGGATTGTGTGGTAAAGAGTTAAAAGCTTTCATAAGTTGGTGACCTTCTTGTTCAGATGATGGGATAATGTTCTTTCACCCTTTACCACACAATCAGGAGTTTTAACGACCCTGAGGAAGGAGCCTTGTAAAAATATTGTGGGAAAATGAGAAAATGGTAACTAGCATTTTCTCCTTTTCCCACAACATTTTCTACCATATCAAAGAAAAATTGCACCAGTTGAGCCACACTAAGATTGTCTTCTGCCAATTTGGACAAGGCTCTAATTTTGTTGTCTGTTAAAGGGTTAAAGAAAAAAATAGTATGGGAAAAGGAGAAAATGCTAATTACCTGCATTTTTTCCTTCTCTGCTGATTTTTTCAAAGCCTTTGTCCTTAGTGTCATAAAAACGGTTGGAATGTTTGGTAAAGGATTAAGGTCAAATGTGAAAATATCGTGGCAAAAATGGGAATCTCTTATTGCTATCTAATTCTGTGTTTGCAACTACTGATGTTTTCAAAATTGGCTTGCTGCAAAACAAAATTGTGTTTTGTTGTTAATCTTTGTCGGTTCAGAAGCCTGAAGAAAGAAAAAAAAAACAATTAGTCTAAAATGGAGAATTTTTCAAAATAAATTACTTTTCAATTTTCACACATTTTAGGCTGCTAAACGTGACTCACTGACCTTTTGCAGACAGTGTAGATCAAGATCAGACTGCTCAGAACATTCTGGCTAATCTTGGATCTACATTGTCTGACAAGGAGGTATTTTTGTCAAAAAATTAAGTTTGAAATAAAACTATTTGTGTTTTGACTATCAGCTTGAAATTTTCATTTAACTCTTTACCAAATGACAAAATTTTAGACCTGTCCAAACTGACAGCATTTGCAGACGACAAAATAAATGTGACTGAAAAATTGAAATGTGTTTTGGGAAGGGTAGAAAACATTGTGGGAAAAGGAGAAAATGCTGGTTACCAGCATTTTCTCCTTTTCCTACAATGTTTTCAAAGGGCTTCTTTCTCAGGGTCGTTAAAAATTGGGATTGTGTGGTAAAGGGTTAATTTATTTAGCAGGATAAGGGATAATGGCCTTCATTCAGTGGCTTCACACAAAGTCCTCATAGCTGATTGGTTTAGGTGTTAAACCTGTAACCTGGTCATCTAGGCTTATCTAAGTTTAAATCCCAATGGTGGTGCTTGTCAAATAGGAGTATCCTTGGGCATGTCACTACAAAACCCAAGCCTAGTACTGATGAAACTCAAGAATCACACAAAAAGAGTTAGTTTAACCCTTTCCCAAACAAGCCCTGGTTTTCCCGTGTCTGCAGTACAAGTCTTTTGAAAACACTGGGAAAAGGAGAAATTGCTCGTAATGAGCAATTTCTCCTTTTCCCACAGTGTTTTCTACCCTATTTGAGACCTTTCTGCCATTTTCATCAAATTTAAAATTGTTGTCTGCAAACTCTTTGAATTTGGACCAGTCCAAAATTTGTCGTTTGGGAAAGGATTAAGCAGTGGAATAAACTAGTTTTCTGTTGAAAAGAATAAAACACATTTATACAAAATAAAAATTTTCAGTTTAGACATCACAAAAGAAGAAAAAAAGAGATGTATTGGTATGAAATTCAATGTATTTATGGCGGAATATTAAACCCTTATCCTGTTAAATAAAAGAAATGAAACTTTCGAGTCGATAGTAAAAACCCAAATTTTCCTATTTTAAAGGTATTTTTGGAGGAATGATATCTCCTTATTGGACAGTGTAGATCAAAGATCAGACTGCACATTCTGTGCAGTCTGATCTTGATCTACGTTATCCGCAAGAGGTCAGTGAGTCGTGCTTAGCAGCCTAGGGGTTAAACGGTCTTTGTATTAGAGAACAGATCATACTCACTATTCCAATAATTTGTGAAAAGTTTGATTACTTAACCTTTCAGCCACATAGGCAAAACAGTGGCTTTTGTGGACAACATAAATTAAGATCAGACTGCACAGAACATGAAGTCTGATCTTGGATCTATACTGTTTGCTTTTTTAGTAAAACCTGTGATTCTTTACCAAAGGATACAACCTTAGACCTGTCCAAAATGAAAGTATTTGCTGACAACAAATTGAATGTGACTCAGAAACAGAAATTTCTCCTTTGATAAAAATATTCTCTTTTAGAAAACATTGTTGGAAAAAAGAAATTGATGATAACCAGCAGTTTCTGCTTTTCCCACAATATTTTAAAAGCATTCATCCTTAATGTTGTTTGAACTTGGGATTTTGTGGAATATTGTTTCAACATAAATCTTTTTGAGTTTCAGTGGATGTGTTTTTGGCTGCTAATAGAGGCTTAGTTAATATTTGGTGCTGCAAGTGTGACTCAATGACTTTTGCAGACAGTGTGGATCAAGATCAGACTGCACAGACCATGCAGTCTGATCTTGGATCTACACTGTCTGATAAGGAGATATCTTTCCTCCGAAATAACTTTGAAATGGCAGCGTTTTGGTTTTCAGCCTGAAACTTTCATTTAACGCTTTCCCAAAGGACAAACCTAAGATGCTTTCAAATTCAAATCATCGGCAGACGACACATTCAAAATTGGTGCAGATGAGCTCAAGCTCACTGAAAGGATAAAAAACATTGTAGGAAAAGGTAAAAATGCTGGTTACCAGCATTTTCTCCTTTTCCCACAATGTTTTCAAAAGCCTTCTTTCCCAGGGTCGTGAAAACCAGGCATGTTTGGTAAGGGGTTAACTTATTTAGCAGCTTAACCCTTTCCCAAACAAGCCATGGTTTTCACGTGTCTGCAGTACAAGTCTTTTGAAAACACTGTGGGAAAAGGAGAAATTGCTCGTAACGAGCAATTTCTCCTTTTCCCACAGTATTTTCTATCCTTTTTGATAACTTTCTGCCATTTTCATCAAATTTAAAATTGCTGTCTGCAAACTCCTTCAGTTTGGACCAGTCCAAAATTTGTCGTTTGGGAAAGGGTTAATTGTAAAAGAATAAATAACAGAAGTAGTATGTTGTGAAAGTAACAAAACAGTGCTTCATCTTTGTTGCATCACACGGTAATTAAAATACAATTTTATGGATGCTACAATCAACAACATAATATGACTTCCATTTGAAGGATTTATTATCGCAAGACAGTGCGTTCAGTTCAAGGATTTATTGTTAAACATCATGTACAGAGGATATAGGAAAAAAGGTAGGTTTGTTAATCTTACTTACTGTAATGGGTATTTAACTTTATTTAATACTTTTCAGTCACTTTATTAACTCTTTACTGCAAAATCCTGAGTTTTAACGACCCTGAGGAAGAAGCCTTTCGAAAACATTGTGGGAAAAGGAGAAAATGCTGGTAACCAGCATTTTCTCCTTTTCCCACAATGTTTTCTATCCTATCACGGACAAATCTTACCATTGGATCAATATTAAATTCATTGTCTGCAAATGCCTTAATTTTGGACCAGTCTAAATTTTAGTTGTATGGGAAAGAGTTAACCATTTCCTCCATTTTTTAGCTCAGTTGTTTTGAAAGTAAACACCGAGGTATTGCCGTAGCCCTTAGTTTGTCATCTGCATCGTCGTTGTGCAGAAACTTTCACATTCTGTAACTGATATTACTGAAGATATTGACTTCAAACTCGAACAAACTGTTGGCGTTCAAAAGGGAAACCCATACAAGAAGGACAGATAACCATCAAAGTGTATTTAGCAGTTATGTGCCTTCTTTGATTTAGAATTTTCACTGAACAATCAAGCAACTGCAGCCAAGTGTTGGCACCTGCAGTGCATTTTTTTTTAATACACATTTGACAACTGTAGTGAAAACTTTCACTGATTGTACAGTTTAACTTTACTTGATAACAAAATTGTAAGGCTTTTTACCAAATGACAACCAAATTTTAGACTGGTCCAAATTAAAAGCATTTGCAGATGACATTTTTGAGTCACCTGGTTGCGTAGCAACCAGGCTCTCATTGTTATCATCCTGATCTATGGGGTGACGTAGGCATACCTCCGGCCTTGTACTGCTTCCTGGCCAAGTTCCGGTTTACAAGATAAAACATAGTTTTCTAATTATTTGGTAAACAACCCAGTTTCTGTCGTAAATAACTTACAATTGTGCCTTTGTGATAATGAATATGTCTACAAAGACTTAGCTTTTTAACGGTTTAAACCTTTGAAACAATCTTTTCGTCCACATGGGTACACGATATCCTATCGCTTAAACAGACGTCATCTTTAAATATAGCGCATTATGTATATATCTAAAAATAGACGTCGTGACCTAAAGTTTGCGGACACGCTGAAAAATACTCTCCGACGACAAGCATCTTTACTACGACACGCTTTTATTTGTGGACAGTTCTCAGTGAAAATGGTTCGATAATTACCCATTAGAAGTACATTCTGAATCTCACAATCTGTCCTTAATTGTTAAAAGTCTCATTACCATTCAACACTCAACTTACGGTCGGAAAGAGAAAGGCGATACCGAGTTGACATTGAAGATTTCAATGGAGATTTTTCTCAACAGTTGGCTATTTTTTTAAAACAAATTTATAACGACTTGGAATGATTGCATTGCCTTCTTAAACATTCTTACACGTTGCTTCTTCAGAGCTTTTTATTCTAGACTTTAAATACTTTGCACACCAATATTCTAGGTGCACAGAGATCGTACATAGCGTATGTAATGCGCACGGTTCTAGGCTGTACCAAGTCATCGCTTAGCAGGTGCTTTCTGGAATGTAACTGTGCGACAAATATAGATCTTATAATCACGTGACGTGTAACGTCATTTGCACCACGGAATTCTTTATAAATTTACATATTTATGAATCAGTCGCTGTTCAAAGCGGCCCTTATTTTCAACGTACACCGACCTAAAGCTTTAACGATCCATGCAGAGAGAGTGTTTAAAGTATACTTTTTTTGATTAATTGTTTTTCGTTTTTAAAGAGGTGAATTTGTAAAACTCTGCTGTTTTTTTTTTTTTTAATGTGCGATTAACCTAGATCTAGTATTTATGAAACAACAATTTATTAGTGCGGGTGTCAGTATGCAAGGTGCTTTCGTAACTGCCAAAATCTGAATTCAGACGAGAATTCGACTTTAAACTACGCAGTTCTAACAACCAGCAATCTGAGAACTTTACTTTTTACTCCACCATATTTCAAATATAATAGAACATACTAATGTTAACCCACTCGAACAAGTTCTTTATTGGCGTGTTTGTAATCTTGTAAAGGGTTGTTATAAAGGGTAATTTAGAGCGAACCGCAAACATTTAGTTTAAGCCAAAGCAGTATACATGTAGATCTCTAAAATTTTCAATTGGTGTGGAAGCAGTACTAATTCCTGGGACGTTATAAAACAGAGACAAAGTTAAAAGGCTGACGATCATGCCATTGGGTTATATTGTTTTTCTTGAGCTGTAGCAGCCACATTCTTAGAGTCCACTGTGGACAAAAATTGAACCCAGATAGCAACAAATACAAATTATTTCCAAAGGACAAGTAGATTACTGAGTCAAATATTGGTGTGTGCTCCAGAGACATTTCAGTCCTATGATCATGAAATTTGCCAGGCTGTTTGTCTTAATAATATTTTTTGACAAAACTGAAAGTAGGTCACCAGGGGTTAAAAGAAAAAGGTTGTCACTAGGTCATATCAGACAGAACCGTAATAGATCTAGTACTGTAGAATCCATTTATTTTCAGTCCAGTACTCACGGAACTTGTCAGGCTTAGATTAGATATGGGTGAGTTGCAAAAGAGTATTTTTGGCCTAAAAGTTTGTCACTAGATCCAATACCAGAAGACAAAGTTCAATTGAGTTCCATACTGATGTTGCCTAAATGGTCCTCTTGTAAAATTGTTCAAGTGGTTCAGCTCTGTTTCTATAAACTTCACAGAAGCTTCAGAACTGAGTAGTAACATTTCAAAATAACAGCCTCTGAAACTATATAAACAATTATACCCAAATTTCATATCTAGCATCCTGTACTTGGAAAGGACAATTATTGAAATTAAACGATATATGTATAACCATGTTGTCCAATTTTAGAAAATTTGTGTCATATAAAACAACTTGCTCTAAATCTGGGGAGAAAATGTATTCCCTATTCTACTGAAATTATTTAGAATGCTTGTTTTAGCAAAATGTGTAAGAATGAAGATATACATGTAAGTTAAGTCACCCAGATTCTGCACTAGAAAAACATTTTTATCAAACTAGAACCATAATTTTTGTCGACATTCTTTACAGGCATTATCAAGCTAGGGAGGAACTGTAAATATTGATTTAACTTAGACTGTTAACGCCCCATTGAATTTCGGGGTGGGGAGGGAGATATGGTTTTCATGTTGTCTGTCCGTCCGTCTGTTCGTCTGTCCGATCTTCCGTCCATTCAGACAGATATGTTCTAAAATCATTGACGAAAGTTAATGAAACTTCATACATGTGGTCCTCATGATAGTCCTCCGATACACTTTTTTTTTTTAAATGTAATGCCTTGTCATGGAAAAAGGGCGCTTGATGTCTTTCGGTTGTATTTTGTTTTTGTTTTTAAAGCGGTGTCATAGCAAAAGGGGGTTTGATGTATATTTCCATTCTGGACCAATCTCTTTAACTACTGGACAAAATTTTATGAAAATTCATAAATTCATATTTATATTGTTTATCATAAGCCACAGACAATCAGTATTTGTTTTTATTTAATGAAATTCCCTATCATGGAAAAAGGGGGCTTAATGTATATTTTCACAAAAAAAGGTCATTTACATGCAAAACAAAATACCTCTTATAATTATGTTTCTATAAAAAAAAAGTTTTTTTTCGGAGGTGGATATCATTTCAACGAAATGACTTGTTTTGTATTGATTGTACCTTTTGAAAACCATTTTTAATCGGGCGGTAGCTCGATTAGAGAGATGGAAAACTTCGGAAACCCGTCTACTCAGGGCAAACTGGTGTAACTGCAACTCGGAATAGCTTTTACTTACAGCGTTTTAACGCTTATACCTGCTGTGATGACCTTATTACAAAAACTACTTTTGACCCAGATAACCGCACTTTTGACCCAGATAAGCGCAGGAATAGTAATTAGCGGTAAACAGGCGTTAGGTAATGCCAAGTAATCCCATAATAACTTTTCAATTATGTAATAAACGGCGGTTACAATTTGTTTAGTATTGAATTATGTCATAATTACAGTACTATCAAAATTTCTGGCCAGCAAAAACTGGAGCAGTTTACTTTCAACACGAGTACAAGAAATATGGTCAGTAATAAGCAGCAACTTTATGAATGAAGCGAATCAAGTGTATTGGATGATATGAACACATCTTGTAGTCGTCTGCTGTCCATGTCATTCGGCAAATTTCGAGAGATCCGTTGATAGTTATACGTAGTTACGGGATCGGCCGAGTTGTGACGAGTGCTCTCCGTATATGTAGCAGGTGTTGAAAAGATAATAGGTCATTTTGGTCTTGAGAGGAATAAAATCGCAACAGAAAACATTGATTGAAAAGAATTTGAAAATTTAGATTGCTCTGCCTAAGAGAAAACTGATGTAAATGCAACTCGTAACAGCCGTAAGTTTAAAATAGTAACCGGCTGGTCGTTTAATGTTAGCGAGGCGAAGCGTGTGAAGCTGTGGGGGACAAAGGGTATAGAGTTGTGTAAAGGTTATGGCCCTCGCGGAGAGGCCATTACGTAAACATTTTCAGAATGGACTGGCGATTCATCGCTTGCAACCTTAGTACCGAGACTTTCCATTCGCAATACTGACTGATTACGCATCTTTCAGCGTATGATGTATTAACCCCTAGGCTGCAAAGTGCGACTCGCTGACCTATTTTGCGGATAGTATAGATCAAGATCAGACTGCACAGAACGTGCAGTCTGATCTTGGATGAATACTGTCCGATAAGGAGATATTTCTTTTTCCAAAAAAGAATAAGTTCGACATAGAACTATTCGGGTTTTACCACCGCTTTGAAATTTCATTTCAATGTTTTAGCGGGATAAGGGTTGAATTGTTTTCACAGTCCCTTTTCCTCTCCTTCCAGCCATGGCACTACCATTTTACACTCACTTACATGTTTCTTCTTGGTGAGTTTCTACAGACTGGAATCAATCTGTAAACCCTTGACCAAACAATCCTGTGTGGCTTTGAAAATATAGTTGGAAAAACTGTATGTATTCAGCATGTTCTCTTTTTTCCACAGCGTTTTTCACCCATTTAAAAGATTTTCGAAATTTTGTCAAATAGAACATTTTCATCGAGGATAAAAAAAAACCCTCAAACGGTCACACAAATAAGCTCACTTACTGTTATATTCTCCATATCTGAATCAACGAACCAGGGAAAAAGTCTTTGCAGAGAGTGCAGATTCAGACCAGACTGCTCAGAACATGCAGTCAGATCTTGGATCTGTCATGCCAGTTTTCCGAGTTATTCTACTCAAGACAGCAATGGTCCTGCAAGATTTAGGCTGCTTTTCTAAGCTTAACATGTCTATTTTAACAATTTAGCGCTCTAAGCGTGCAAATGTCAGCAACATGTTTGTCTCATCAGCTATTCCACATTGGTCGATTCTCATCCTTTCCACATTTCAGATAAAGAGATCAAGGCTACCGCAGTTATGCTCTTGCTGATTAGAATGACTCAAATACAATTACTTGTGTTGGCTATGGACAAGTAAAGTCGCTTTTGAAGACAATAAAATATAAAGATCAGACTGTCCTTTGAACGCAATGCAATTCAATATCACAGACGTTCATATCTTAGATCTATTTGGGATGTATATGGGAAAAAAAAAAAACGACCATGAAATTGAAGCCTAATGTTTGATATTGTTTTTCTGACTGTAAAAGGCTAGTCGATTAACTGAGTGTTTTAACTCTTAACCAAACTATCTTTTGTTAATGCCCATGAGAAAGAAGTTGAAAACATTGTGAGAAAAGGGGAAAATGCAGGTTACCATTTTCTCCTTTTCCCATGTTTTTTTTTTTTTTTTTTACCCTTTCAACGATTCAGATCATCATTTGGTCTACATTTAATCGTCATGTGCAGATGCTTTTGATTTGGACAAGTCTAAAATTTTATCATTTGGTAAAGAGTTGACGGTTAGGGAGCTATTGTGTATCTACATTCTTTGAAAGTATAATGTAGGAGAAATTTGCCAGCAGACGTTTGGACTGGGCGATTTGGCCTGCTAAAAAATAAGTAGGACAGTCTGTCAAGATGAATACGATGTCTTGTTCAAAATGGAAAAATGAAAGGCCTACACACAGCCAAAAGTAAACAATTCCAAAGTTATAATGCAGACATGTTATACGGTTTTTATATGTTACAATACAGTTACCAATGTTGCCAAAGTTACAGAAAAGAATATATGTATTTTGTCACTCTTTTAAAGGGTTGGTAGGTACTGCTGTTCATGATGAGTGATATCTAAAACTTGATAATGGGTATTGCTGATCAGAATTGTCAGATATCTTTTACGTTCTATTGCTGTCGGCTGGCAAACATAACTTATATTTTAACCAATCGTTAAACTACTAATTTGTATAAGACAGTTTAAAAAAGTGGGATCCTACGTAGCTCATTTGTAACGGTGTAGGATTTTTTGTCCAATACATAGTTCAAACATCTACCATCTGATTTGTGATTTCAAACCACTGTAATTATTCAGTGTCGACCGATTACAGTGCTTACAGCACTTTGATTTTAAATGAAGTCGCCTGGGGTAAGAGACTTTGAACTTTTTAAACCTGTTCCTTGTGCCTAAATTTTAATTCTCACCACATATATTTGTTTTAATGTAAATTTTAATATGTCTGTAATTTTAGGATGACAACTTAGAAATATGCTTGCATATAATACTGTCTTATAGTTGAGTTATTTTGTATCTCGAATGCGTTTAATAGATTTGAACAAAAAAGGGTGAAAACTTCTAACCCATTACCATCCAGGCGACTCTCAGGACTATCAGTCCTTTGATTAAATATAGTTTGTAAGATAGAATTTGTCTTTGATAGGGTGGAAAACATTGTGGGAAAAAGGAGAAAATGCTGGTTATCAGCATTTTCTCCTTTTCCTACCATGTTTTCAAAATTCCTCTTCCTCAGGATTGTTAAAACTCCGCATTGTGTGGTAAAGGGTTAACTTTTTCCCACACAACCAAATTTTAGACTGGTCCAAATATAAAGCATGTGCAGATGACAAAAGAAATGCTACATAAATCAGGAAGATTTTCTTTGAGAAGGAAGAAGACATTGTGGGAAATGGAGAAAATGTTGGTTACCAGTATTTTCTCCTTTCCTTACAATGTTTTCAAAAGGCCTCTTCCTCAGGGTTGTTAAAACTCGGGGTCATGTGTTAAAGGGTTAAATTGACAGTATTTGCAGATGACAGATTAAACATGACTCAATAACTGAAATTTGTATTTAAAATTGTGGAAAAAAAAAAAAACAGCATTTTTTTCCTTTTCCCACAATGTTTTCTAACCTTTCAGAGGCAAATCCCCTTATTTGAGCCACAATTGATTTGTCGTCTGCAAATTCTTTGAATTTGCATTATTCTGAAAAATTGTGGTTTAGTAATGAGTTAATCCATTTGCTTATTATGACTCAGTTATTCTTTTTGGCAGTAGATTAGCATTAGACTGCATGGAACATTCAGTCTAATCTTCGATCTACATTGTGCAACACAGTAATATTTTTCGAGTGACAGTAAGTTTGATGTTCCCACATTTGGGTTATTTTTAACTTTTAGCATGAAAACTTTGTTTTGGTTATTCGGCAGTGTAAGGAATAACATCTCGGTCAAATATGGATAATGAAAATGATTGAGTTTCTTGTCATAGGTGGTTCAAATTTTTGCTCAGCTAAGTTTCTCTGAGTATGGATGTTAGTCATTTGCAAACTACCACTGCTGAGAATAGTTTTTACATTTGTGGGAAAGCAGCCAGTCGTGTAAAAATAGTGTTATGCGTATTATTGCATAAAGAAACTCCAAGTGTACACAGAGAATAATTATAGACTAATGTCCAATTTTGTCAAATGCCCTTTGTAAATCAACGTGTAGAGGGCTTAACTCTGTACCAAACAACAAATTCTTAGACTAGATCACATTAAAAGCATTCACAGGTGACAAATGTGACTTGAATGATGGGATTTGTCTATTAACTCTTTACCAGACGACAAAATTTTAGACCTGTCCAAATTGAAAGTAGTTGCAGACGACAATTTCATTGTGGCTCAAATGGTGCAATTTTTCTTTGATAGGGTATAAAACATTGTGGAAAAAGGAGAAAATGCTGGTTACCAGCATTTTCTCCTTTTCCCCCACAATGTTTTCAAAAGGTTTCTTTCCCAAAAGGTGACATTGTGCGGTCAAGGGTTAAAGTGCAGAAAAGATTGTGGGAAAAGATGAAAATGCTGGTCTTCTTTTTGCATAATGTTTTCAAAAGGCTCCTTCTTCAGGGTCGTTAAAACTTGAGATTGTGTGGTAAATGGTTAATAGAGCCAATGGACAATTTAGTCTAGAAAGAGGACGAAAAGTGCAATTTCAAGGTTGCTTTTGTGCAGACTCTCCCTGTAACACAGATGGTATAAATGAAGGATTAGACTGCAAGCAATGTGCAGTCTGATCTTGATATACACCGGCTGAATTTTTAAGACAACCATAATTTTTGAAAAGTGCATTTCTCTTTTTCTACAATGTTTTCAAAAGCTTTATTTCTATGGTTTGTTAAAACTATGGATTGTTAGGTGAAAGGTTAACACAGATTTGTTCCGTCTTCAGCAATCTTGTTTCAGGAGGGAATGAGCTAATTGACAAGGTAAGGGGTTTGTAATTCTAAGCAAATTACCTTGAGCAGAGTGAGTTACCTCCCTTGGTCAAAAAATATGCAAGCAAGTCCTTGGAACCTTTAGTACTTTGTATCAAGACATCTTAGGAGTAAATCTTTAGAAAAGTGGTAGCACCTTTACTTTATCTCTTTAACAGACAGAAAAAAAGGCATTTGCAGACAACAAATTAACCCTTAGGCTGCTAAGCCCTAGTTAAGGACCTCTTGCAGACAGTTTAGATCAAGATCAGACTGCACTGCATGTGCAATCTGATCTTAGACCTACACTGTCTGATAAGGCGATATTTTTGCCAAAAAGATAACTCTGAAATAGCAAGGGTTATCCCTTATCCTGGTGAATAAATTAACCCTTAGAGCGCCGAATAAACCTGTCAGAAATTTTCATCATAGAAATATGACCCAAATAATTGCAATTTCATGGTTGCTTTTGTCTACAGTGGTTCAGCAAAGCGGACAGTGTAGATCAAAGATCAGGCTGCACGTTTTGTGCAGCCTAATCTTGATCTACACTGGCCGCAGATGCAATTATAGTCGTGAAAGGCGCTTTAAGGGTTAAATTACCTTCGGGTCAATAGTAAAATCCCATAGATTGCTATTTCAAAGTTATTTTGGGGGGTGAGAAATATCTACTTATGGCACAGTGTAGTTCCAGGATGAGACTGCACTTTCTCTGCAGTCTGATCTTAATCTACACTGTTTGCAAAAGGTCCTTGAGCTGCACTTGGCAGCCCAAGGGTTAAACAGGGCACAAATAATGGGATATCTCTTTCAGAGAGTGGATCAAGATAAGATTGCGGTGAAAGGAGAAATCGGAAAAAGTGGTCAAAATGAGATATTTCTGGATATTTCTTGATAATGTCTTGCCTGTCTTTACATCAGAGGGATCCGTGACATTTGGTCGAAAACCATGTTTGTAGAAAACGATCCCTAGCTGTGACACTTACCCTAACCCAGATGAATTGTGGCACAAATCTTTCTTCCGGACAGAGCTTTGCATGAAATAAATCTAGGAATTTAGAAATAGGTATTTTAAAACATAGTACATGGATTTCGATGAAACACCCTTCCGACAAAATGTCGTGCACTGACAATTCTAATGGGCATCCACATCATGGGTTTTACATTAGAGACCCTCAGATTGTAGTTGCATATGGATTTTTGAAAATAGGACAACGAGTTGATTCCTTACCATCCCCTTTTATTTTTGAACCTTAGGAAAGAGGCCTTTGAAAACATAGTGGGAAAAGGAGAAAATGCTAAATTAGCACTTTACCCACAATCCCTTGTTTTTACCATTTTTAGGAACAAAGCCTTTGAAAAATAGTGGGAAAAGGAGAAATTGCTGAGTTAACTCTTTACCAAACGACAAAATTTTAGACTAGTCCAAATTCAAAGCATTTGCAGACGACAAATGAAATGTTGCTCAAAAATTGAAACTTGACTTGGGAAGATTAGAAAACTTTGTGGGAAAAGGAGAAAATGCTGCTTATCAGCATTTTCTCCTTTTCCTACAGTGTTTTCTAAAGGCATTTTCTTTAGGGTTGTTAAAAGTCGGGATTGTATGGTAAAGGGTTAACTCATAATCTCATTTTTCTTTTACTATTCATAACTCTTTACCGAACGACAAAACTTTACACTTGGCCAAATTGAAAGCATTTGCAGACGACAATATAAATGTGACTCAAAAACTGAAATTTATTTTGGGAAGGGTAGAAAACTGTTGGAAAAGGAGAAAATGCTGGTTACCTTCTTTTCCCACAATGTTTTCAAAAGGCTTCTTTTTCAGGGTTGTGAAAATCTGGGATTGTTTGGTAAAGGGTTAAGAAAAGAGCCTTAGTAAACAGAATGGAAAAAGGATAAAATGCTTGTAAACAGCATTTTCCCATCTTTTCTGCAATGTTTCAACCCTTTTAGAAAACTGAAGCTTATTAAACCTTATCGTGCTAAATAAAGGAAATGAGACTTTCAAATGGACAGTAAAACCCCAAATATTCCTATTTAAAAGATATTTTTGAAGGAGAGATATCGTCTTATCGGACAGTGTAGATCCAAGATTAGACTGCTCGTTCTGTGCTGTCTGATCTTGATCTACATTGGGCGCAAAAGGTCTGTGAGTAGCGCTTAGCAGCTTAAGGGTTAATGCATTAAGTTTGAAATTGTTTTCTGCAGATGCTTTCAATTTCAGAGAGTCTGAAATTTGTGGGTTGAGATTCAGTTGGTGAGACTTGGTGTTGGAGTGGCCTTGCAGTAACGCACGCAGCTTTTTCATTCAGAATATCTGACAAAACAGTCGATTGTGTAGAATCAAGATCAGACTGCATGTTTTATACAGTCTGGTCTTGATTTTACACTTTTCACAACAACTAAGCTAACCTCAGGGTTAAATAATGGTTAACTCTTTACCAAACAATCCCGGGTTTACCCTGGGAAAGAAGCTTTTTGAAAACATTGTGGGAAAAGGAGAAAATGCTGGTTACCAGCATTTTCTCCTTTTCCCACAATGTTTTTTACCCTTCCCAAATGAATTTCAATTTTTAGTCACATAAATATTGTCATCTGCAAATGCTTTCAATTTGGACGAGTCTAAAATTTTGTTGTTTGGTAAAGGGTTAAGTCTTTTGTCAGAAGATAAAAATATTTAGATTAGTCAAATTTAAAAGCAGTTGCTGAGGATAAATAAAATTTGGTTCAAATGATAGCGTTTGCCTTTGAAAGGGTAGAAAAAACTTTTTTTTTTCCACAATGTTTTCAAAGAGCTTTCCTCCTCAGGGTCGTTTAGACTCTGGATCATTTGGTAAAGGGTTAAGTGTGTCAGTCGTGTGTGGGGAAAATGTACTAAAGGTAGAATGGTGAGAATGACCTCACAATATTAACTCTTTACCAAACGACAGAATTTTAGACTGGTCCAATTTGAAAGCACTTGCAGATGACAAAATAAGTGTGGTACAAATGATTGGATTTGTATCAGATAGACTAGAAAACATTGTGGGAAAAGGAGAAAAAGCTGGTTACAAGCATTTTCTCCTTTTCCAACAATGTTTTCAAAAGACCTCTTTCTCAGGGTCATTAAAACTCGGGATTGTGTGGTAAAGGGTTAAATCCCTTCCAAATTACAAAAGTTAAGACCACTCCAAATTGAAAGCATTTGCAGACAACAAAATATATGTGACTAAAAAATTGAAATTTGCCATGGAAAGGGTGGAAAAAATTGTGGGAATTTTCTCCTTTTCCCACATTGCTTTTGAATTGCCTATAGGTCTTTAAAAGTCAGGATTGTGTGGTACAGGGTTAGGCTTAACCCCTACCACACAATACCAACTTTTAATGACTGTGAGAAAGAGGACTTTTAACAACATAGTGATAAAAGGAAAAAATGCTGCTTACCAGCATTTTCTCCTTTTCTGGCACTGTTTTCTACTTTGTCAAGGATAAATTTAAACATTTTCTCCTTTCCCACGTTTTCCATCCTATCAAGGACAAATTTCGTCATTTGGGCCATGTTACATTTGTGATCTGCAAATGCTTTCTATTTGGACCAATGTAGAATTTTCTCACTGGTAAAGACTTAACCCTACCAAACAACAAAATTTTAGACTGGTTCAAATTGAAAGCATTTGCAGACAACAAAATAAATGTGACTGAAAAATTGAAATTTGTTTACTAGCATTTTCTCCTTTTCCCACATTAGTATTCAAAAGCCTTCTTTCACAGGGTCGTTAAAAGTCGGAATTGTGTGGTAAAGGTTTAAATGGTGCAATATTAAAGTCATGTCACATGTAACTGAGCTGCCACTGATCATGCCAGTCATTTGCATAAATGTCATGAATATTGATGAAGCTAAGTAGGACAAGAAATCTGCATTTTATCAGTTCGATGAAATCAAAAAATGGCATATTTCTGTCAGGTCGTAGACATTTGGACACCATGTATTTGTCCAAGGTCATATTAAGTTGATTGGTGTTTTGTCACACAATGCATCCCTCAGAAGTTCCGGTAAATCTCCATGTTAGAAGGGAAAGGCGGAATAAATTTGGAAACCCAGGCACTATAAGATTATCTGCCTGTCTTGTGTGTTACTCTCCTGTGTACTGAATTAGAAAGAACAAGCGCTTGGGTATTTGTTTGGTGTTTAACCCTTTACCGCACAATGCCGCCTTTTGACGCCCCAGGGAAAGAAGCCTTTTGAAAACATTGTGGGAAAAGGAAAAAATGCTGGTAACCAGCATTTTCTCCTTTTCCCACAATGTTTTCTACCCTATCAAAGAAAAGTTGCACCATTTTAGCTACATTGAAATTGACGTCTGCAAATGCTTTCAATTTGGACAAGGATAAAATTTTGTCATCTGGTAAAGGGTTAAGTCTTTATCAAACGACAAAATTTTTGACTTGTCGAAACTGAAGCATTTGCAGACGACAATGTCTGTGTTACTCAAAATATGAAATTTGTTTTTCAAAAAACATTTTGGGAAAAGGAGAAAGGGCTGGTTACCAGCATTTTATCCTTTTCTCACAATGCTTTCAAAAGTCATTTTCCTCGAGAGTTGTTAAAAGTCTGGATTGTGTGGTATTAAAGGGATAAAGCCGTCTTCAGCATTGTTTCAGTTATATCATGGTGGCCAGTGCATACACAAATCCTTTTGTTGAGTTTTATTTACAAGTACTTTGCATGATATATAACTATCTTTGGGACAATGATAACCGATCATAGAGGAATGAATCCAATCGAAATGAACTATCATCAGTTGTCAGAAAGAAATTGGCATACCTTATGCAGGGAAATAGACTAACTTTTTTCCTATATGAGCCAACTGGGCCACCAACTTAAAAAATCAAGGGGCCCAGCCCAAAATCTAGGGGCCTAGCTTATTGAAGGGAGAATGAAAAGTTGAGAAATTTTTACAGGTTTGTGCTGTAACCGAGAACCAGCGAAATATGAGTAAACATCCAGTAGAGATAAGAATAGTTGGAATACCGTGAAGGACACAATAATTGGCACTGATTTGGTTTGATTTAAATAATAACACTAGACAGAAACCCGACTTTGGTCACTATTCTGTGCGAAAATTTAATAAATATGAAAACTCGTCCTATTTTAAGGGATCGCCACCTGGGCCCACGACAGGTATTTTCGGCTCTCCCAGCAGAATTTCTAGTTGCAGTGGGTGAATAGGTGAGCACTAATATTTTTCCCTATTTTGGTATGAACCAGCAACCTTTTGGTTTCAAGCACTGTATGTTACAGGCTGAACATCAGCCAGGTTCTGTGCCAGCGAGACAGTATTTGTCATGTAAGTTCAGCAAGGTTCTGTGCCAGCGAGACAGTATTTGTCACATTAAGTCAGTCAGGTTTTGTGCCAGCTTGACAATATTTGCCATGTTAGGTCGGCAGGTTCTGTGCCAGGTTGACAATACTTGTCATATTAGGTCAGTCACGTTCTGTGCTAGCGAACAATATTTGTCATGTTAAGTTACTCAGGTTTTGTGGCAGCTAGACAATATATTTCATGTTAGGTCAGTCACATTCTGTGCTAGCAAACAATATTTGTCATGTTAAGTTAATCAGGTTCTGTGGCAGCTAAACAATATTAGTCATGTTAGGTCAGTCAGGTTCTGTGCCAGCTAGACAGTATTTGTCATGTTAGGTCAGTCAGGTTCTGTGCCAGCAAGACAGTATTTGTTATGTTAGGTCAGTCAGGTTCTATGCCAGCTAGACAATATTTGTCATGTTAGGTCAGTCAGGTTCTGTGCCAGCTAGACCAGATTTGTCATGTTTGGTCAGTCAGGTTCTGTGCCAGCAAGACAATATATTCCATGTTAGGTCAGTCGGGTTCTGTGCCAGCAAGACAATATTTGTCATGTTAGGTAAGTCAGGTTCTGTGCCACTTGGACAATATATTCCATCTTAGGTCAGGCAGGTTCTGTGCCACCTTGACAATATATTCCATGTTAGGTCAGGCAGGTTCTCGGCCACCTGGACAATATATTCCATGTTAGGTCAGTCAGGTTCTGTGCCACCTGGACAACAATATATTCCATGTTGAGTCAGGCAGGTTCTGTGCCAGCAAGACAATATCTGTCATGTTAGGTCAGTCAGGTTCTGTGCTACCTGGACAATATATTCCATGCTAGGTCAGGTAGGTTCTGTGCCAGCAAGACAATATTTGTCATGTTAGGTCAGTCAGGTTCTGTGCCACCTGGACAATATATTCCATGCTAGGTCAGGCAGGTTCTGTGCCAGCAAGACAATATTTGTCATGTTAGGTCAGTCAGGTTCTGTGCTACCTGGACAATATATTCCATGTTAGGTCAGTCAGGTTCTGTGCTAGCAAGACAATATTTGTCATGTTAGGTCAGTCAGGTTCTGTGCTACCTGGACAATATATTCCATGTTAGGTCAGGTAGGTTCTGTGCCAGCAAGACAATATTTGTCATGTTAGGTCAGTCAGGTTCTGTGCCACCTGGACAATATATTCCATGTTAGGTCAGTCAGGCTCTGTGCCACCTGGACAATATATTCCATGTTAGGTAAGTTATGTTCTGTGTCTATGCTTTTGCTGCAGCATCTGCATAGAAGAGAACAGATAGTAATCATTTTAGCACCAGAAAAATCCAGTGAACAATGCCAGTGGAAAAAAACATGGGGGAAAACACCCAAATATTGTAATTCTCTTTTTTTAAGTGGTCAGAGTGTATTAACTCTTTACCAAATGACAAAATTTTAGCCTGGTCCAAATTGAAAGGATTTGCAGACGACATATTAAATGTAGCTCAAATGATGATTCCTGTTTCGGATAGGATAGAAAACATTGTGGGAAAAGGAGAAAATGCTGGTTACCAGCATTTTCTCCTTTTCCCACAATGTTTTCAAACGGCTAAATCCCTTACAGGGTTGTTAACAGTCGGGATTGTGTGGTAATGGGTTAAAGTACCCAACATTGGATCATTGTTCAATATGTTCGCTGTTTTTTTTTGTTGTTAATTGCCATTTTCAACTTTATTTCAATTGCAGCAAGGGAATCTATCCATGCTTTCTTAGAGTTTCTTTAATCACTTACTTCGCACAAGATTCTTCCCAAGTCACTGGCTGCTTTCCCACTTAACCACTGTCTAGACAGTAATTAATAATGAGAGAAGAATGAATCCCGCTGTGATGGATATCATCAATCCTCTGAATGAAATTGGCCAAGATAGACCACCTTGTCTAAAGTCCTGTATGCTACCCATTGTGCAACCAGGCTGGATTCAGTCATAGATCAGACTGCATGCTTTTTGGTATCTGATCGTGATCTACACTTGTGAAAGGCATTTAAGATTCACGGGTCACTGTTGTCAAAATATGCATATGTCACTTTTGCAAAAGAATGGCCATAATTTTCTACAAAGGTGAATGGGTAACCTCATAAACAAAGAATTTCTTAGTACAAAACATGTCATCTTTGCAGAAAATGGCTTCACTAATAAATTGATGATCCCATAATCCTGTTCAGGTCAAATTTTCAATATCGGGTTTGATGAAATTTAATAGAATGTTCTGATTTGACCTTGACTAAACATAATCTTGTCATTCAACCCCTAGCTTCATCTCCAATTTGTCAGGTTTTTCATGGAGTTTAACACCGTTTCAACATTATTTCAGTCATGTCACCATGGCAAGTGTAACTATTGTGCTTTCCTAGAGTTTTTGTTTTTGCTAGTAGTTCGCAAAATATTCTTCTAAGATCACTGGCTGTTTTCCAACCACCATAGTCCAAACAATGATCAGCAATGATTGTGGAATTAATTCATTGCAGTGAGTTACCAATGACCATCATGAATCAAAAGAAAGAAGTTCACCCTCATGGTTTATTTATTGTGCTTCATAACTCACAACCATGGTTTATTTAAGAAATATTCTTCTTGCTTTCATGGTTTATCATTCAATAAACCACGGTTGAGAGTTATGAGGCACAACAAATAAACCTCAAGGGCATTAGCCTGAGTAGTTTATTCATTGTGCCGCGTAACTCATAGCCGTGTTTTATTGAATGATAAACCACAACAGAAAGAAGAGTATTTCGATTCCAACATGACCAACTCTTGATAAAAGGAAAACAGGTTCATACTTAGTATACATAAGCAGATACGGAATAATTCTTACTTTACATAGAATATAAATGACATCGACTTTACCTTGCTTCCGTTGCACTGAGTTTATAGAGAGGAATTCACATGTCATGTTAGAATGAATGATAAACCACAATAGAACGAAGATTATTTCTCAACCCTTTCCCAAACAAGCCCTGGTTTTCACGTGTCTGCAGTACAAGTCTTTTGAAAACACTGTGGGAAAAGGAGAAATTGTTTGTAACGAGCAATTTCTCCTTTTCCCACAGTGTTTTCTACCCTTTTTGAGAACTTTCTGCCATTTTCATCAAATTTAAAATTGTCATCTGCAAACTCTTTCACTTTGGACCAGTCCAAAATTTGTCGTTTGGGAAAGGGTTAAATGGAAAATAGCTTGAAAGCTTACAACACAGCAGGCTGATTCTCCAGATGTTCTGCAAAATTTTTGTAAGTTTACAACAGTGGTTGTGATTTTGCTGGAACAGGTAACTTCTGTGTGCTGATATCTACGATAGGAATCTTTGTCATGAACAGGATACATACATCTACTGCCTGTTTTTTTATTAAGTTCAGAGCCAGAGCCCAATCATCTCATGTGAATATCAGACAGTCAAAGCCTGTCCAAAGTCTGTTTAACTCTTTACCAAATGAAAAAAATTTAGACTAGCCCAAACTGAAAGTACATGCGGAAGACAAAATAGATGTGACTCAAAAATTAAAATTTGTTTTGGGTAGGGTAGGAAAACATTGGGGGGAAAGGAGATAATGCTTGTTACCAGATAAATCAGAATAGCCAAAACAGCCTTGTTAATAGAATGTTCTGATTTGACCTTGACTAAACATAATCTTATCCATTCAACCCCTAGCTTCATCTCCAATTTGTTAGGTTTTTTTATGGCGTTTAACACCATTTTCAACATTATTTCAGTCATGTCACCATGGCAAGTGTAACTATTATGCTTTCCTAGAGTTTTTCTTTTGCTAGTAGTTTGCAAAATATTCTTCTAAAGCCACTGGCTGTTTTCCAACCACCATAGTCCAAACAATGATCAGCAGTGATTGTGGAATTAATTCATTGCAGTGAGTTACCAATGACCATCATGAATCAAAAGAAAGAAGTTCACCCTCATGGTTTATTTATTGTGCCTCATAACTCTAAACCGTGGTTTATTTAACCCTTTCCCAAACAAGCCCTGGTTTTCACGTGTCTGCAGCCCAAGTCTATTGAAAACACTGTGGGAAAAGGAGAAATTGCTCGTAACGAGCAACTTCTCCTTTTCCCACAGTGTTTTCTACCCTTATTGAGAACTTTCTACCATTTTCATCAAATTTAATATTGTCGTCTGCAAACTCTTTCAAGTTGGACCAGTCAAAATTTTGTTGTTTGGGAAAGGGTTAAGAAATATTCTTCTTGCTTTCAGGGTTTATCATTCAATGAACCACTGTTGAGAGTTATGAGGCACAACAAATAATCCTCATGGGTAATAGCCTGAGTAGTTTATTCATTGTGCCGCATAACTCATAGCCATGGTTTATTGAATGATAAACCACAACAGAAAGAAGAGTATTTCAATTCCAACATGACTAACTCTTGATAAAAGGAAAACAGGTTCATACTTAGTATACATAAGCAGATACGGAATAATTCTTACTTTACATAGAATATAAATGACATCGACTTTACCTTGCTTCCGTTGCACTGAGTTTATAGAGAGGAATTCACATGTCATGTTAGAATGAACAATAAATCACAATAAAAATGATTATTTCTTAAATGGAAAATAGTTTGAAAGCTTACAACACAGCAGGCTGATTCTCCAGATGTTCTGCAAAATTTTTGTAAGTTTACAACAGTGGTTGTGATTTTGCTGGAATGGGTAACTTCTGTGTGCTGATATCTACGATAGGAATCTTTGTCATGAACAGGATACATACATCTACTGCCTGTTTTTTTAATAAGTTCAGAGCCAGAGCCCAATCATCTCATGTGAATATCAGACAGTCAAAGCCTGTCCAAAGTCTGTTTAACTCTTTACCAAATGAAAAAATTTTAGACTAGCCCAAACTGAAAGTACATGCGGAAGACAAAATAGATGTGACTCAAAAATTAAAATTTGTTTTGGGTAGGGTAGGAAAACATTGGGGGAAAAGGAGATAATGCTTGTTACCAGATAAATCAGAATAGCCAAAACAGCCTTGTTAAATGTTGCAGTACTTTAGAATTTTTTATGGACCAAAAATTTTTTTTTTTCATTCAGTTTGAGATCAAAGGTTTAAAAAATTTTAGCTCAAATCTCATACGTTTTTTATTTCTATGAAAAAGAATGATTGTTCATTGAATGTTTCTCAAAAAAAAAAAAAACCATTGTAAGGAAATATAGAAACTATTCATGTTGGTTTCATTCAGGTAGCCATTGGGGAAAGAGAAACTTTAGCACGACACTTCTACACTATTTTTTTCTTTTTCAAAGGAATAAGGGAATATTTATATTACTCCAAATATACATTAACCCTTATCCTGCTAAAAAAGTGAAATGAAACTTGGAAGTAGGTAGTAAAAAGCCAAATTTTGTTATTTCAAAGGTATTTTTGGGGTAAAGATATATTCCTTATCAGACAGTGTAGATCCAAGATCAGACTGCACATTCTGTACAGTCTGATCTTGATCTACACTGTCCGCAAAAGGTCCTTGAGTCGCGCTTAGCAGCCTGAGGGTTAAAGAAATTATTAATGTCTTATGATGAAAACGGGTCAAGACATTGTTGGTACCATAAAGGTAAATCAAATAATGGATTTTCTAAGCTTTGTTTGTCTTCTTTATAACTTGAAGAGACTTTTCAATCCATTATTGTGCAAACCCATTTTATTCAAATAAAAAGAAAAGGAGCAGCACTCTAAAAAAAGGAGGATTACAATCCCGACTTTTAATGACCCTGAGGAAGAAGCCCTTTGAAAACACTGTGGGAAAAGGACAAAATGCTGTTAAGCAGCATGGCTCATATGAAGGTTCCTCTCAATTGAATCCTGTACTGTTTAACCCTTTACCAAACGACAAAATGTTAGACCAGTCCAAATTGAAAGCATTTGCAGACAACAAGGTAAATGTGACAGAAAAATTGAAACTTGTCTTGGAAAGAGTAGAAAACATTGTGGGAAAAGGAGAAAATACTGGTTACAGAAAAATTGAAATTTGTCTTGGAAAGAGTAGAAAACATTGTGGGAAAAGGAGAAAATACTGGTTACAGAAAAATTGAAATTTGTCTTGGAAAGAGTAGAAAACATTGTGGGAAAAGGAGAAAATGCTGGTTACCAGCATTTTCTCCTTTTCCCACAATGTTTTCAAAAGGCTTCTTCAGGGTTGTTAAAAGTCGGGATTGTGTGGTAAAGGGTTAAACATGTATACTAGAAACTAATGTGTCAATATAAGTAACGTTTAGTGGAAAATATACTGAGGAAAGAGCAGTTGCTCATAACAATTAAGTACTCCTTTCTCCACAATATTTAAAAAGATGTTTACTGCAGGGGTAGGGAAAGTTGTAACTGTATAGAAATGAATTGATTTTTTACCTCATGACAAAATTTCAGACTTGGCAAAATTAAAAGCAATTGTAGACAAAAAACGAAATAAACAAAATGACTCAAACAAAAAGAATTATCTTTGAAAGGATAGAAAGCATTGTTGGAAAAGGAGAAAATAATGGTTATCATTTTCGCCTTTTCCTACAATGTTTTCAAATGCCTGTTTCCTCCATGTCATTAAAACACCAGATTATGTAATAAAGGTTCAACTCTTAACCAAACTACAAAATTTTAGACTTTTCCAATTTGAAAGAATTTGCAGATGACAAAATAAACATGATTCCAAAATTGAAATGTATATTTGAAAGGTTAAAAAACATTGTGGGAAAATGAGAAAGTGCTAGCTACCAGCATTCTCTCCTAGTTCTACAATGCTTTCATAAGTCTCCTTCCTAATGCTCATTAAAAGTTGGGATTATGTGGTAAAACACAGGATTGTTTGGTAAAGGGTTAACCATTAAGTGGTGGAACCGACTTAAGTTGTTTTTGCACACAGTGTAGACCAAGATGAGACTGCACAGAATGTGCAGTCAGATCTTGATCTACACTATCCACTACTTTGTTACATATTCTGGCTAAAACGTTACCTTCAGATGACAATATTTTAGATGTCTTTTCTCATTGAATAGGACCATTAATTCAGTGCACTAAGGGTTAAAGAACTTTAACAAATATATGAGCCATGCAATGAAAAGGGGGGGCTCAATGCAACTGCGAAAAGTATCGGCCCGGGTCAGCCTGCGCAGTCCGCGCAGGCTGACCTGGGCTGAAACTTTCTGCTATTGGTCAATTTTCTATATGTCCAAGAAATATTTTACCTGATGATTAAGTAGGTTGTGAAAAATAAGTGGCTATTATGGATCCATAGTTATGTGATTGCGTGACTGGTACCATGGATCACAGAGATGCATTAAGCCCCCTTTTGCCAGAGCATGGTTTATATATTTGAAGGGAAAAAAAAACAGAAGAAAAGAGTTCTGTGTTAGTAGGAAAAGGATGCCTTTCTCAAAGAAAATCGTTTACCACTTTGCCAGCCTTTTTATTTATTATTTCACAGCTATTCTTGTGTAGGGTCTACTAGGGTGTCAATATTAGTATGGTTTTTAATGGTTTATTATTTTGGAAATTTTAAGTTTGACTTTCCTGTGAAGGATTATACATTCAAATGTTTAGTTTAATTCCACAATGTGTTGATCCTATGGAAATGTATGACTAGATTTCCGTGATTTTTTTTCCTCATGACTTGGATATTGGATTTATTGTTTGACTTGGATTTAATTCTCATTTTAACCCTTTCCCAAACAAGCCCTGGTTTTCACGTGTCTGCAGTGCAAGTCTTTTGAAAACACTGGGGGAAAAGGAGAAATTGCTCGTAATGAGCAATTTCTCCTTTTCCTACAATGTTTTCTGCCCTTTCAGTGACAACTACTTATATTTGGACCACATTTATTTTGTTGTCTGCAAAATGCATTTCGACATGTTTAATTTAGTCCTTTGGTAAATGGCTGCTAAGATATTAACCCTTTCCCAAACAAGCCCTGGTTTTCACGTGTCTGCAGTGCAAGTCTTTTGAAAACACTGGGGGAAAAGGAGAAATTGCTCGTAACGAGCAATTTCTCCTTTTCCCACAGTGTTTTCTACCCTTTTTGATAACTTTCTGCTATTTTCATCAAATTTAAAATTTCAAAAGACAAGTACTGCAGACACGTGAAAACCAGGGTTTGTTTGGGAAAGGGTTAAAGTGCTGTACCAATAGTTTGGACCTTTTCAATTACGAAAAACGGCCCAAAATATTGCTATTTCAAGGTTGTTTCCATTGGAGTATATAACATAGTAGCAGACAATGTAGATCAAAGATGAGACTGCATGATCTGTGCAGTCTGATCTTGATCTACACTGTCTGCAAAAACACTTAAGTCGGTTCCAGGGCTTACAGGGTTAAAATTTAACAAGTTGTCTACCAAAAGGGGAATCCGTACAATAAGGGCAGGTAACCATAAAAGTATTTTAACACAATTATCTCCCTTTTTCAACTGGAATCTTCACTGAAAATTAAACAATTGTAGCCAAGCCTTGGCACTCGCATGCAGTGCTCTTGTTTACATTTTTATCAGTAAACTCTTTACCACACAATACCGACTTATAACAACCCTAAAGAAGAGGACCTTTTACTTATAACAACCTTAAAGAAGAGGACCTTTTGAAAACATTGTGGGATAACTTCTTCACTGGATTAGGGTTAACCCTTAACCTGCTATAACTCAAATGAAACTTCCAAGTCGATCGTAAAAATCGAAGTATTACTATTTCATGGTTATTTTTTTGGGAAAAATATCTCCTTATCCGACAGAATGGATCCAAGATTAAACTGCACCTTCTGTGCAGTCTGATCTTGATCTGTACTATCCCCATAAGGTCAGTGAGTCACGCTTAGCAACTAAAGGGTTAATCGTTTTGATTTTATTCTTAACCACACATCAAACTTTAGATGTTTCAATATCAAGTGCCTTTACAGGAGCGGGAAAGTTAACTGTGGCTCCTTTAAAGATGGGAGTTGACTTAAAAAGATTAAAATCATTGTGGGAAAAGGAGAAAAATACTTGTTACAAGAATTCCTCCATTTCCAACAATTTTCAGGGTTGTTCACCCTTAATTCTTTACCAAACCACAAAATTTTAGACCAGTCCAAATTGAAAGCTTTTGCAGAGAAAATAAATGTGACACAAAAATTGAAATTTGTTTTGGGAAGAGTAGAAAACATTTCCCACAATGCTTTCAGAAGGCTCCTACCTCAGTATCATTAAATTTTGGGATTGTGTGGTAAAGGTTAAAGCTGTAACCGTTCACAACAGTAGTTGCCTTTGCAGGTGGTGTAGATCAAGATCAGACTGCAAAAAAATTGCAGTTTGATCTTTGATCTACACTTTCTGCGTAGATGAGACATTCTAGACAAAAGCAACATTTTCGAACTTGCAATCATTTGGATTGTAATTCTAGCCTTAAAATATCTGCTAGGTTTATTTGGTGCTCTATGAGTTAACCCTGTGCCACACTGCAAAATTTTAGACTTGCTCAAATCAAAAGCATTTTTAGATGACAAATTACATCTCGATCAAAATGATTGGGTATGTTTCTTATAGGTTACAAAACATGGTGGGAAAAGGGGAAAATGCTGGTAACCAGCATTTTCTCCTTTTCCCATAATAGTTTTTCTCGTTTTCTGCCCTTCTGAAGGCAAATCACATCATTCGAACAGTATTAAATTTGTCAACTGCAAATGCTTTCTATTTGGACAAGTTTAAAATTTGGTCACAGAGTTATTTATGAAAATGCAATTTTGCCTCTTTTTTCAGTGAGCTTATTTTTTTCATTATAATCCACTTTTAGTTACTTCAGTTGCTGTTGCTTTTTCAGGTGAGCTTCCTCTCCTCTCCATTGTTCTAGTTCTATTTCAATTAACTCTTCATCAAACAACAAAATTTTAGACTTGTCCAAATTGGAAGCATTTGCAGACGACAAATAAGATGCGACTCAAAAATTAAAACTATTTTTGGAAAGAAAGAAAACATTGTGGAAAGGTAGAAAACAAATACTTGCATTTTCAAAGTTGTTCTTGTTCCAAAAGTCTTAACCCTTTACCAAATAGCCAGTTTTAATGACCCTGAAGCAGAAGGCTTTTGAAAATATTGTAGGAAAATGAAAAAAAAGCTAGTAACCAAAATTTTCTTGTTTTCCCACAATGTTTTTTTACTCTATCAAGGATAGAAATCATCATTTGAGCTACATTAAATTTGTCAGCTGCAAATGCTATGAATTTAGACTAGTTTAAAATTCCATGGTTCTGTAAAGAGCTAACAATATAGATAAAAAATGGGTCTGCAGTCTGATCTTAATCTACACAGATCCCAAAGGCATCTGTAGTTGTGAAAAGCACTTTAGATCAAGGTTAATCAAAGCGTTGAAAACACTGTTGTGGCATTTGTCAAGGGAGCCAGTGTGTGGAATTAATAATTTGAAAAATAAAGAACAGAAATACTTTAAAAATATTTGGTTGAAACTCAACCTACTATGTAGTCATGCAAAATCCGATAGAGAAGGGTGCAATCTTGTGGGACGAACAAGTCCGGGCGAACATGCCCTGGCACGAATGAGCCCAGGAACGAAATGGTTTTGGGACGAACAAGCACGGTATGTGTGTATCATTACGCCACTGTAGAAGGCCATCGCTGCTCAAGCTATTTTCGATAAAAAGGAAGTATTTCAACGATCAATGGCATAATCTAATTTATTTTAATACGCAATTTTCGATTTCATATCTGAGTGCAACCGAAACACTTATTTGTCTTAGAAAAAATGATTTTAATTGGGTTTACTTCCTTCGGTTTTGCACAAGCTACGATACATGATTTTCAAAATGCCGTATTGAACTCATAGTGGCATTGTCTTCGACAAATGCCACAAAAACTACTTAGATCATTTGAAGTCTTTTGCTGGGAAGAAAATAAACTTGTCCTTTTTTTTTCTTTTTGATGCCTGAAAAAGCATACCCACTAAACCCTTATGCTGCTAAGTGCAACACACTGACCTTTTGCAGACAGTGTGGATCAAGATCAGACTGCACAGAACATGCAGTCTGATCTTGGATCTACACCGATAAGGAGATATCTGTTTCCTAAAAATCAGTTTGGAATGGAATTATTTGGGGTTTTACCACCGGTTTGAAAATTTCATTTCTCTTATTTAGTTGGATTATAAAAGGTTAGAATTAAAAGAATTTGGTCACATTTAACTCTTTACCAAACGACAAAATTATAGACTGATCCAAGTTGAAAGCATTTGAACATGACAAATTAAATGTTGCACAAATTATGAAGTTTGTCCTTGAAAGATTAGAAAACCTTGTGGGAAAAGGAGAAAATGCTGGTTACTAGCATTTTCTCCTTTTCCTACAATGTTTTCAAAAGTCCTTTTCATTAGGGTTGTTAAAAGTCGGGATTGTGTGGTAAACGGTTAAGTAGTTGACAGTTAAAACCCAAGATCACACCTAAACCTTTACTACCCAAGCCTGAGTTTTAACAATCTGGATCAAGAGAGCTTTGGAAAACAATGTAGGAAAAGGAGGAAATGCTGGTAACCAGCGTTTTCTCCTTTACCCATTTTGTTTTCTACTCTTCCAAAGGTTTTCAATTTTTGAGCCATTTTTAATTTATCGTTTGCAAATGCTTTCAATTTTGATCTCCCTAAAAGTTTTGCATTTGGTAGAGAGTTATTGTTCAGGGCACTCTGATGTCTAGTTGAGATCAGCCACGCCAAGTACCCCAGTTGATCATATATGATGTGGCACAATGTACAGGTAGAAGAAACTCAATATCATATGGATTGATGCAGTGGCTGCTGCAACATAACTGAAGGAATGTTGCAAATACTATTTAACATTAAACAACCAATCAATCAGTCTTTAAAATCAGCAGGGTTAAACACCATACAAACAATCAGTCAATCAAATTCGCTAGCCTGTCAGTACTTTCAGTACTTTGATTAATTTATCGTCTGCAAATGCGTTCAATTTTGATCTTCCTAAGAGTTTTGCATTTGATAAAGAGTTATCGTTCAGGGCACTCTGATGTCTAGTTGAGATCAGTCACGCCAAGTACCCCAGTTGATCATATATTATGTGGCACAAAGTACAGGTAGAAGAAACTCAATGTCATATGGATTGATGCAGTGGCTGCTGTAGACTGGTGTCAGTCCGTTAAATAGAGCATTTTCATTTGAATAAAATCATAAAATAAAACAGCAGAACAAATACACTCATATAATGTTCTCAAGGTCTGATTTAACGTGTATTTTAGATAAAGAGCAAGTAACAACATATATTCCTGAGGGTTTACAATAGTTGTGTACCTTGTTTATTAGAATGACTCAAATGCAGGGCCTGAATGCCAGGCTATGGCTGCTGCAACATAACTGAAGGAATGTTGCAAATACTATTTAACACTAAACAACCAATCAATTAGTCTTTAACATCAGCAAAAGATATATATATAATATTGCCCACTGTTGTGAAAGGGTGAAGCTCTTTACCATACGACAAAACTTTGGGCTTTTCGAAATCCAAAGCACTTGCAGGCGACTAAATAAAATTTCATCTGGCTCAGATGATGGAATATGTTATTTAAAGGGAAGAAAACATTGTGGTAATTGTGGAAAAAGAAAATGCTGATAACCAGCATTTTCTCCTTTTCTCACTATGTTTTCAAAAGTCGTCTTCATCAGAGTAGTCAATAGTCAGCATTTTTTGAGTGAAGGGTTGAAGAGGGAGACTTCAACAATGGATCAGTGTTAAAACCATTTATTTGCCTTTATTTACTGTTCACATTTTGAGAAAATATTGACATACCCTCCCTTACCCAATAATAGACTAAATACTTAGTTTTATATCCATAGTCATTGGACAGCTTGATTCCTACTCCCACAGGCTATTCTTAAACTAACAATAGCTGCCAAAAGTAAATGAAATTGGTGTTAAAATGCATTTAAATTTAAATGATAACCATTTAAAAGTATGCAAAGTATTGTGAAGATGACAATCTGTTTTTGTACGGTCAGTCTAAGACTTAGTGTTTGTTGCTGGCAGAGACATTTATCTCAAAACTAGGTTATGTGCTGCCAGGTAGCTGTATCTTTTGTTCAATTTTTTGCCTGATTTTGACGTTCATTTTTCTGCTGGCGACTAACACTTGGACAGACTGTACAATAACAGATTGTCATCTTCTCAATATTTTCCATACTTTTATTGATGATAGTATGGTGTTTAATGCCGTTTCCAACATTATTTCAGTTATATCGTGACAGCCAGTGCACCTATCCATGCTTTCCTGGAGTTTCTTTTACCAGTACTCTGCACAATATTCTTTCCAAGCCACTGGCTGCTTTTCCACACAACCATCATTGAAACAATGGTCAGCAGTGAGAGAGGAATGAATCCTGTCGCAATGACTATCATCAATCTTTGGAAAGAAATTAGCTGAGCCTGGGATCATACCAGCGACCTCCTGTTCTCAAGTCTTGTACACTACTGACTGAGCTACGGGGCTCGGCTCCATACTTTTAACTCTTTACCAAATGACAAAATTTTAGACTAGTCCAAATTGAAAGGAATTGCGGACGACAAAATAAAAGCAGCTGCAAAATAAAAATTGTTTAGGGAAGGGTGGAAAATATAATGTGGGAAAAGAATCAAATTACCACTCCTTAACCCTTTCCCAAACAAGCCCTGGTTTTCACGTGTCTGCAGTACAAGTCTTTTGAAAACACTGTGGGAAAAGGAGAAATTGCTCGTAACGAGCAATTTCTCCTTTTCCCACAGTGTTTTCTACCTTTTTGGTGAACTTTCTGCCATTTTCATCAAATTTAAAATTGTCGTCTGCAAACTCTTTCAGTTTGGAAGGGTCTAAAATTTGTCGTCTGGGAAAGGGTTAAACAGTAATAGAATAACAGTTACTGCATGGCCCACTTTGCAGAACAATTTTGACTTTCCCTGCTCTTGCTCACTCCATTCTAAAATGATTGCACATGTGTTGCATGTGATGTTATTTTTCTGTTATAACATATTACAGCTTTCTGCTACTCCACAATCCACTTTACAGGACTTTGAGTCCTTTGATTTTCTGTAGGGCCTTCGATTTTTTCCACAACACAATTGTGAATTTGTGCATATTGAAAACATTTGCAGATGATATGTCAAATGTTGCTGAAATGATAGGGTAGCAAATAGTTTTACCAGCACATTCTCCTTTTCCAGTAATGTTTTCAAAAGCATACATGAATACGTGAGCTGTCACTGTAAAAAAATAGCTGAAAGCAGTGTAAAATACTAGTCAAACATGTAAGATTAGCCTGTGTCTTGATGCAGATGGGTTATTGTCATCATCAGAAGAGTGGAAAACCATGAGATCTGTCAACAAACATGTATACCCAGGGAGCAATTTAATGATCCTATTCAATATTTTGTCAACAAATCTTTTTGTTACCAGGGCCTGTATTCACAAGTTATTCTAAATTGTTTTGATATGCATCAGTCACGAGTAAGGAATGCTGCCAGATGGCACCTTTTCCCCAAAAGTTAGGGAAATCGGACAGGGCCAGTCAGGCAGCAGTTGCCATGCAGCTAAAAATTTGGTCCTCGGGCAGTGCCTGTATAAGGCAAGGCTTAGGTAGAAAATGTACTACTTAAACCTGATAGTAACTGCCCAGTCTTTTCCAGGTTCAAAAACACATTAACCAGGCACTGTTCATTTGCTGTCTGAAACCTGGATGACAATTGCTTGGATTGGGCGGTCCATACGATATTCTCTTTTGAAAAGTCATCCTGTAACTATATGGGTACCTTGAAAGGCGCCAAAGGTTGCATATTTGTCGGGCTTTTGGGGGATGCCTGTACAGGCAATGCGCAGCAGGTGTTTTGTCTGGCTGGGGCTGATTAGCGTGTATGTTACTGATGATAGTTGCAGTCGTCAGCATTTTCTTTCGTTATAATTTCGTCAGCATTGTTCTTTTTATTCAACAGCAACGGCCTCTGGGATCATTTCTTTAGTGATGAAAAAACACTGTCACATTGATTTGTGCTAAGCAAGCTAAGGATGGTTGCAGAGAAAGTCTGTGTTGTTGAAACCCTGGCTACAGAGGAAACTGTTTTTTGACTAGTACAACAATCTCATGGTTGAGTTTATGCGGGAATGACTAGGAGATTCCAAGCCATACTTTTGCCTGAAACCAGAGATGTGTTGCGAGACTTCCGTATTGTGGCACCTCACATTACCGAGTGTCACTGGTCCCGGATCTAAAACTGGCCATTTACCTGCACTGCTTGGGAACTAGCAAGTCCTACCATAGCGTTGCCTTTGGGTTTACTTTGGTCTTCTTTGCTAGCATCTTTTGAGTAATATTTAATGTTGAACTGCTGATTGGCAGTTCAATTTGGTCTTTGCACAGTAACCCCACTGCTGTGCCCTGAAGATTATCCTGTCGACATAACATTTATTCACAGCATAGGTGCCTGCCAGACTTCAAAATGCTTGTTTCCAACCTCCATTGACATAATTGCCGGGTTCTTGTTTCATTTCTGACCACGTAAGTAAAAAAGAAAATGAAATCCAGCGGCACCTGTCTGATTCAAAATCCCACAGTTCTATTGTACTTAAAAATTGGACAGTGGCCATTTCATTTGTGACCAAGGCATTAGTAGATCTCAAGAATTTTCAACATTTCAAAGTTACAGCCTTTACCACACAACAAAATTTTTGACCTGTCCATGTTAAAAGCATTTAAAGACAGTAACGTGAATGTGGCTCTAATGATAAAATTGAATTTTGAAAGGATAGAAAACATTGTTGGAAAAGGAGAAAATGCTGGTTGCCAGCATTTTCGCCTATTCCCACCCTGTTTTCAAAAGCTGTCTACTTCAGGGTTGTTTAAACTCAGGATTGTGTGGTAAAGTCTTAAGCATTTAGGAATTGGTTAACCAAATGGTTTAGCTCATCAGACATCGGGTTACTTTCTCAATTTAGAATTACACTAAGAATGCAATTTAGAATGGTTGGTGAATATGAGCCCTGTCCGTTGCAAACTCTTAGACTTGTGAGACGCAAATCCTTGCAGTGCCAAGTGAAATTTTAGTTGACAGTATAGTTAAAACTGTCAATTCTGCTTATTTGGCATTCAAATTGCGGAAGATAATTGAATTTGCTATTGGTTTTCTGAAGTCTGAACATAGGGAACTTCGATACAGAATGAATTAGATGAATGAAAGACTTCAGTAATTAAATTTGATTTACCAAATATTCTTCAATTAATGCTCCTTTGGGATGGGGGAGGGGAATTATAATTTCAAAAACATTTAATAATGTTTTGCAAAATTACAAGGAATTCATTGAAAAAAATTACCATCAGGATGTTAGACCATGCAAACTCTGCAGAGATCTTGTCTTGTATAAAGACAACTTATAATAGACAGCAGTATTGGGCATTTTACATCTGCTGTGGTGGTCTTGAAAATTAACCCTTTCCCAAACAAGCCCTGGTTTTCATGTGTCTGCAGTACAAGTCTTTTGAAAACACTGTGGGAAAAGGAGAAATTGCTCGTAACAAGCAATTGCTCCTTTTCCCACAGTGTTTTCTACCCTTTTGGAGAACTTTCTGTCATTTTCATCAAATTTAAAATTGTCGTCTGCAAACTGTTTCAACTTGGACCAGTCTAAATTTTATCGTTTGGGAAAGGGTTAACCCTTTACCATGCAATTACCATGTTTTAAGAACCCATTGTTTAACTATTGCTACAATTTATTGCCAGTTTATTCGGGGTTTTACTGTTTCTGCGAGTGCAAACGATATTGACTGTTAACTCTTTACCAAACGTCAATTTTAGACTCTTTCAAATTCAAAACATCTGCAGGCAAAAAATTCAAAAGTGGTACAAATGAGCTTGGGGTGTCTGATAGGGTAGAAAACATGGTGGGAAAAGGAGAAAATGCTGGTTACCAGCATTTTCTCCTTTTTCCACAATGTTTTCAAAAGCCTTCTTTCCCAGAGTTGTAAAAACCACAGATTGTTTGGTAATGGCTTAATAAATACTTTACTTTTGAGATGTCAAGGACATCAGATCTTGAAGAAATAAGGGGTATTTAGGGGGAGTGTATTTTGTACCAGAGCTTTGAACGAAGAAAAAAACGGTAATATAAAAGAATTCCCAGAGATGTGTGAAATTAAGGATATAAAGTGAAAATTTTAGAATATGATTTCACTTAAAATTGAAGTTGGTTTAGTTGTACTTGTGTCCCCCAGGCAGGTTTATTTGCAATGTGTATTGCCAATTGCCCATAACTATGGCAGGATTATAGAAATTTTGTGATATTGGTTGGTTATTTCCGTTTATTTATCGTCGCTACCGGTTGCCCATCTGAGCGACGCCCCCAGAAGACGGTTAGTTGTTACGGGGGATAGTGCAAGGATACAGGTCGAAACTACTGAGAGCTTCGCCTGGTTCTTTAACGTGCTCGGCGTATAGCACCGTCACACGGGACCTCGGTTTAATGTCTCATCCGAAAGACTATTAGTAATTTTTTAGTTGGCCAGCCGGGGATACGAACCCACAATCTGTAGGACATTGTGTTCACAAGTCCTACGCTCTACCTACTGAGCTATATCGGCTGGTATTTTGTGATATCTTGGCAGCAGTGTTTTTTATACCCCCCACCTATGAAGTAGAGGTGGGGGGGTGGGGGTGTTAACTGTATTTACCATGTCTGTTTGGCCATCTGTGCATCTTGTTTTCGTTTCCGTGCTCTAACTCAAAACCCGTTTGACCTGGGCCCTGAAACTTTGTACATGTGTTCATGACCCTAGGAGGTGCCTCACTGTGTTTGGATCACATGGGTAAAAGGTCAAGCTCACAGGTGAACTTTGCTTGAAAATCATTTCTGTGCTCTAACTCAATAGCTGTTTGACCTAGGACCATGAAACTGTATACATGTGTTGCTCATTACCCAAGGAGGTGCCCCATTGTTTTTGGGTCACATGGGTCGAAGGTCAAGTTACAGATGAACCTTGCTTGAAAATTGTCTCTGTGCTGTTACCCTATAGCTTTTTGACTTAGGACCCTGAAACTATCTACAAGTGTTGCTCATGACCCAATGAGGTACCCAATTGTTTTTTGGTCACATGAGTCAAAGGTCAAGGTCACAAGTGAACTTAGTTTGATAATTGTCTCCAAGGTCCAACAGCAAACTCAATAGCTGTTGGACCTAGGACCCTGAAACTTTATAAAAGTGTTGCTCTTGACCCAAGGAGGTGCCATATTATTTTCAGGTCACTTGGGTCAAAGGTCAAGGTTACTGGTAGTCTTTTTGAAAATGATTTTTTTCTCTGATCGTGCTGGTGGGGGTTAAGTTGTCCGCTTTGTGAAAATTCTAGTTACTTAACTCTTTACCAAAAGACAAAATTTTAGATATGTCCAAATCAGTGACCCTTGCAGGCAACAGAGGACTTGTGACTAGAATGCTTGGATTTGCTTTTAATAGTGGAGAAAACATTGTGGGAAAAGAAGAAAATGCTGGTTACTAGCATTTCCTCTTCTCCCAAAATGTTTTCAAGGTTTCTTCCTCAGCGCCGTTAAAACAGACTCTCGACATTTCGTCAAAAACCATGTTAGTCAAAAACAATCCCTAGCCCTGACCCTTACCCTAACCCAGACAAATTGAGGCTCCCAGACTGAGCTTTTCATGAAATGAATCCAGGAATGTAGCAAATAGACATTTTCGAACATAGTTACATGGATTTGGATGAAAAACCTTTTTAGACAAAATGTGCTTTGGTTAAAACTTAGGATTGTGTGTTTTATCAGCGAAGGTCACATCACAGTAACCAGTGCACCTATGCATGTATTTCCTGGCTTTCTCACACCAGTACTGACACAACTTTCTTTCCAAGCCACTGACTACTTTTCTCACATGCATCAGAAGTGAGTGGTGAAAAATCATCAGAAAGTTTGCTGCAACCGGGTATCAAACTGGCAACCAGAAAGTGACGAGTAAGATACGCTAACCACTGAGCTACCAGGCCAAGCTCCAATTATGAAAGAGGCAAAAAGAAACTGAGTAAAAATCATTTTCTCCTCTTCCAACATTGTTGTTCTCCCTTAGAGTTGTTAAAATACAGGATTATTTTTCGGAGGGTTACGATACTCCCCATTTGTTATTTTTAGCTCCACTGGCCGAAGGCCAGCGGGTTTATGTCATGGCCCGGTGTCCGTCGTGCGTCCGTCCGTCCGTGCGTTAACTTTTATTTCAAACATCTTCTTCTCTGAAACTACCCATCCAATTTTCATGAAACTTCACAGAAATGATCCTGCCATGGTCCTCTTCAGAATTTCTTGAAAGAATTTGATTCCTTCAAAAACTCTGGTTGCCATGGCAACAAAACTGAAAAATATTGGAAATCTTTAAAAATCTTCTTGTCTGAAACCATAAGGCATAGGGCTACCAAATTTGGCATGTAGCTTTATGTAGTAGACCTCTATCATGTTTCTTGAAATTATAGCCCTGGGATCAAAATTGGCTCTGCCCCAGGGGTCACAAGTTTTACATAGGCTTATATAGAGAAAATTTTAAAAATCTTCTTGTCTGAAACCATAAGGCACAGGGCTACCAAATTTGGCATGTAGCTTTATGTAGTAGACCTCTATCATGTTTCTTGAAATTATAGCCCTGGGGTCAAAATTGGCTCTGCCCCAGGGGTCACAAGTTTTACATAGGCTTATATAGAGAAAACTTTAAAAATCTTCCTGTACCTAGCCATAAGGCCTAGAGCTACCAAATTTTGCATTTAGCTTGATCTAGTTGGGGTCTACCAAAAGTGCCCAAATTATAGTCCTGGGGTCAATTTGGCCTCATGCAGGGGGGGGGGGGGGGTTCACAAGATTTACATAGGCTTACATAGGGAAAACTTTTAAATCTTGGTGTACATAGCCATAAGGCTTAGGCTACCAAATTTTGCATAATTATAGCATTATCTAGTGGACAACTACAAAGAGGGCCCAAGTTACAGCCCTAGGATCAAGTTTGGCCCTGTACCAGGGGTCACAACTTTTACATGGGTTTATGGAGTGAAAAGTTCAGAAACTGTCTTGTTACTAGCCATAAGGCCAAGAACTCCCAAATTTGGCATGTTATTCTTCTAATACACATATTCCCCATTTAGTTTGACTGTAGCCCTGGGGTCAAAGTTTTATAAGGGCTTATATAAGTGAAGACTTCTCTTCATGGTTTATATTTATAAGCCAGTGGAGCGATACAGGGCCATCATGGCCCTCTTGTTTTACTCTTCCCCACCTGTCAGTTTTTTATGCTTTGTAGATGTATTTCTTGTCTGTAGACATAACAGTAATTACTTTCAAGTACAAAACAAATAGTTGCACAAAAATAGCTACCTAAAACACATTAATGTGTGCTGAGGCATTACGATTAATTGATTTTGTGGTGTTAAACACTGTTTTCAACATTATTTTAGTCATATGGCAGCAGCCACTGCACCTATCCATGCTTTCTTAGAGTTTCTTTTTACCATTACTTTGCATAATATATATGTATTCTTCCCAAGCCACTGACTGCTTTCCCACATAACCATTATCAAAACAATGATCAGTGGTGTGAGAAAGCTAGGAAACACATGTGTATGTGCACAGACTGCCGTGTGATATGACATAAGCTGTTGTATTAGTGTTAAACTCCAATACAGACAAACGTGGATCAGAAGATTAGTCTCTGAAAGGTTAGAAAAGGAGAAAATGCTGGTTACCAGCATTTTCTCCCTTTCTCACAGTGTTTCCAAGGGCTTTCTTTCTTTGGGTTGATAAAAGTTGGGATTATGTGTTAAAGGGTTAACAATGCCCAAACTGCCTCTATAAGACTGATTGATTGAGTGAATAGTGTTTTACAACGCTTTAACATTATTTCATTCCTATCAGGGCGACAGTTCACATATTCATATATGTCCTTGGTTTCACCAGTATTCGGCTAGGGCCCTTAAGTGTCTTGCCCAAGGACTTTCCCATGAAAAAACCCTGAATGGATCCAGTGAGGCTCAAACCAGGGGCCTCCAGGTCACGAGTTGTACACTTTCCACTGAGCCGTGTCCTCAGTATAAGACATTCTAATCTGTGTCTAAGTTCTGAAGACAATTATGTTTTCTGTCCAGTTGACCTATTTCTTCTTCTATCCAGTTATCCCTTTACCACACACAGAGTTCCAGATAGAGGGAGTGATTTTGATTTCAAAATTGAAAATATTAATCACTCTCCACTTTACCCTATGTTATGGGCTCTCATTAGAAGCGTCTCATCGAGACGATTCTAATGAGTACTCACAACATAGGGTTTGGAAGAAAAATAATACATTTAGAATACTATCACTCCCTTTTATCTGGAGGTCTGCCACACAACTCTGACATTTAAGGACCCTGAGAAAGAAGCCTTTTGAAAACATTGTGGGAAAAGGAGAAAATGCTGGTAACCAGCATTTTCTCCTTTTCCCACAATGTTTTCTACCCATCCCAAAACAAATTTCAATTTTTCAGCCACATTTGTCATCTGCAAAAGCTTTCAGTTTCGACCAGTCTAAAATTTTGTCGTTTGGTAAAGGGTTATAACGATAATTTCCATGGCCCGACTGATATAATTGAGCTGAGCTCCATGAAAAGCGGGCTTAATGCATTTGCGAAAAGTATCAACCCAAGCCAGCCTGTGCAGTCCGCGCAGGCTGACCTGGGTCGAAACTTATCGCTATTGGTAAGCTTTCTGTATGTTCAAGGGTAAGTCTACTTCATGATTAAGTCGGTTGTTAAAAAAAAGATAGCCAGTATGGATCCATAATTATGTGATGGCTTGACTAGTATCATGCATCACAGATACATTAATCCCCCTTTCATCAGAGCAAGGATCAATTATTTGTGCTAAGGTTTTTGTAGGGTTGAAAAAATATCATAATTGCAAGATGTTGGAAGAATTCTCTCAGTTCATAAAAAAACAGGACAGTTCTATGCATGCAAGACTGTGGCACATGCAAATAAAAACATTTAACTCTTTACCACACAACCAGCATTTTCTCCTTTTCCCACACTGTTTTCAAACCTTCCCAAAATACATTTCAATTTTTGAGTCACATTTATTTTGTCGTCTGCAAATGCTTTCAATTTTGACATGTCTAAAATTTTGTCGTTTGGTAAAGAGTTATATTGAATGATTGATTGTATGGTGTGTAACGCAATTTTCAACACTATTTCAGTTATATCACGGTGGCCAGTGCACCTCTCCATGCTTTCCTGGAGTTTCTTTTACAAGTACTACGCACAATATTCTTTCCAAACCACTGGCTGCTCTCCCAAATAACCATCATCGAAACAATGGTCAGTGGTGAGAGAGGAATGAATCCTGTCGCACTGACTATCATCAATCCTCGGAAATAAATTGGCCGAGCTGTAAAGAGTTATAAGAGATCTGTCAGCAGATGTTCATACCTTTCCTGATTGTTATTACTGTGCTTTTTGTTTCCATTTATTATTGCCGTGTTTTTTTGTTTCTCTTTATTTTTGCCAAGGACAAATTACCACTATGAAACTGCCTCCAGTATTATGAGACAAGGTTGGTGCATATTTGGTTATCTCCATAGGCTATTATTATTATAGCCAATGATCGTTACAAAAGTAAGTGAAGGTCAAGTTGAAGTTTGTTGACTAATATAAGCTTCAGAATTGTAGAACAATAATAACAATACCAACATGGTTTGGGACATACACTGCTTTTTGTTAGATAACAGACAAGAAAAGTTTTGAAGGTTGTGATGATGAAGTAGTATTTTTATGCTACAGTCACATACGGCCGGGTCACGAACCGGATTTGATCCAGGTGAAAATGAGCCGGATTAGTCCCGTAATGGAGGGTAATTTACTTCAACTAAAACCTTTTCAACCCCTATCGGCCCGTGTCGACCCTCTTGGACCAGTATTGACCAGGTTGTAAACCTTGTCGAAATCTGTTGCAAGAAGGCAATGCGGTATACGACAAGAGTCGATGCGGTTTTACGCTGTGGGTTAAAGCGGGTCGATGCGGTTCGAACAAGGTCAATACGGATATCAATACGTAATTGAAATCCGTGCAAAAATTTTGAACATGACTGAAAATTTTTCTCCGCCATATCGTAGCCCCAGGAATCCATCAGGAATTGACACGCATTACGATGCGGGTCTACACGGGTGGAACCGGGTCGATACGGTTTTAATTCCGTATGTACCCGGTTTGAAATCCGGCCGTGTGTGACTGTAGCATTAGAATTTGATTCTGTGTGGCCCAGTAGTAAAGTGTAGGCTTCATGACCTGGAGGTCCCGGGTTGGAGCCTCACTGGATCCACTGGGTCTTTTGTGGCAATGTCCTTGGGCAAGGCACTTCAGAGTCCTATCCCAGTACTTGTGAAAGCCAGGAAATATGAATATGTGAACTGTCGCTATGATATGAATTATGAGAGGTTGTGGTATACTGGCCAAAAGCTATCATCAGAATTTGAATGCTGCACAGTAAAATTGTGACAGTGTGATTTTAACTCCTAAATAATTTAGTACACCTTTACAATGTTCTTAACCCTTTACCAAACAATCCCTAGTTTTAACAACCCTTATGAAGTAGCCTTCTGAAAACATTGGGGGAAAGGAGAAAATGCTCGAAAACAGCATTTCCCTCCTGTTCCCACCATGTTTTCTACCCTTCCCCACTAAAAATTCAAATCTTTAGTCATATTTATTTTGTCATTTGCAAATGCTTTCAGTTTGGACGACAAGTCTTAAATTTTGTCATTTGGTAAAGAGTTAAATCCATCTTTATTGTAGTTGATGATACCAGGAAACTATAAAACTGGAGCCTCTGAAAAAGGCAGATTTTGAAAATATTGTGGAGAGGAATTCTTTTTTTTTAATCAAGCGTGTTCCTAAAATGTTTTTTGTCTGATTTACAAAAATGTAGTTTTCCTTTTCATTGTAACATTGTCTTAAAAATGTTTTATGCCCCCACTATGGAATGTGTTGGGGTGGGGGGGGGGGAAATACAGACTGTTACCCATGTTTGGTTCTAAATTTTGGTATGCCTAGGAGAAAGTCTATTGTTATGACATTAATTTGCCCATAATAGTAACTATCTTTTATCAGGATACTTTCTAATCTTTTTCCACTATAACTTATAATGAATCATAAATAGGGAGAACACAATTATTCTCAGGAGGAAGCTAATAATTGTTGAATTATTCATTGTTTTTACACTATGAAGACTTAATTTAATAAGAAATTTGGAATAACTTTTACACACACAGTTTACCTTTTGCACAGTATGGTAAGAAAAACATATGTAGAAATAAAGAAACTATTGAAACAGAGGAGGAGAAAATCTTTCTATCATTACTGCTGAGTTTTCAGCCTTTTAAGTCCAATTTCATTTTCATCTATTCTCTCGTTTTTTTTCTAATCACAGAACGTATCTCAGCTTTGTGTTCATCATCCAATTGAATTTTGTCAGTTAAAATATACACACTTTCAGTATTATCAGACTTCTGCATATTTTAACTCTTTACCAGACGACAGAATTTTAGACTGTCCCAAATTCAAAGCATTTTCAGTCGACATATTAAATGTGGCTCAAATGATAGGATTTGTTTCTGAAAGGTTAGGAAACATTGTGGGAACAAGAGAAAATGCTGGTTACCAGCATTTTCTCCTTTTCCCATGACGTTTTCAGAGCTATAATTTCTAAGGAGGCATTGAAACTCATCATTGTGTGGTAGAGTTAAACAATTGTTTGGAACAAATGTCTTCGAAAGGGTTAAAACATTGTAGGAAAGGGAAATAATGCTCATTACAAGCGTTTTTTTTTTTTCCCTATTTCCTTGATATTTTAAAAACTTCACTGGCCCAGGAAGCACAAGGTTGTTTGATAAAAGGTTAAAAAGATTGATTGTATGATGTTTAACGTTGTTTTCAACATTATTTCAGTTATATCGCGGCGGCCAGTGCACCTACCCATGCTTTCCTGGAGTTTCTGTTACCAGTACTACGCACAATATTCTTTCCAAGCCACTGGCTGCTTTCCCACTTAACCATCGTCGAAACAGTGGTCAGCGGGGAGAGAGGAATGAATCCTGTTGCAATAACTATCATCACTCCTCGGAAAGAAATTGGCCGAGCTGGGGATCGAACCACCGACCTCCTGTTCTCAAGTCTTGTACGCTACCGACCGAGCTACGGGGGCTTGGCAGGTTAAAAAGACTTCTTTTGTTTTGAAATAATGATTAGCTCCACTGGCCGAAGGCCAGCAGGCTTATGTCATGGCCCGGTGTCCGTCGTGCGTCCGTCCGTCCGTCCGTCCGTCCGTCTGTGCGTTAACTTTTATTTCAAACATCTTCTTCTCTGAAACTACCCATCCGATTTTCACGAAACGTCACAGAAATGATCCTGACATGGTCCTCTTCAGAATTTCTTGAAAGAATTTCTTGAAAGAATATGATTCCTTCAAAAACTCTGGTTGCCATGGCAACAAAACTGAAAAATATTGGAAATCTTTAAAAATCTTCTTGTCTGAAACCATAAGGCATAGGGCTACCAAATTTGGCATGTAGCTTTATGTAGTAGACCTCTATCAAGTTTCTTCAAATTATAGCCCTGGGGTCAAAATTGGCTCTGCCCCAGGGGTCACAAGTTTTACATAGGCTTATATAGAGAAAACTTTAAAAATCTTCTTGTCTGAAACCATAAGGCATAGGGCTACCAAATTTGGCATGTAGCTTTATGTAGTAGACCTCTATCATGTTTCTTGAAATTATAGCCCTGGGGTCAAAATTGGCTCTTCCCCAGGGGTCACAAGTTTTACATAGGCTTATATAGAGAAAACTTTAAAAATCTTCTTGTCTGAAACCATAAGGCATAGGGCTACTAAATTTGGCATGTAGCTTTATGTAGTAGACCTCTATCATGTTTCTTGAAATTATAGCCCTGGGGTCAAAATTGGCTCTTCCCCAGGGGTCACAAGTTTTATACATAGGCTTATATAGAGAAAACTTTAAATATCTTCTTGTCTGAAACCATAAGGCCTAGAGCTACCAAATTTGGCATTTAGCTTGATCTAGTTGGAGTCTACCAAAAGTGTCCAAAGTATAGTCCTGGGGTCAATTTGGCCTCATACTTGGAGGGGGGGGGTTCACAAGATTTACATAGGCTTACATAGGGAAAACTTTTAAATCTTGGTGTACATAGCCATAAGGCTTAGGCTACCAAATTTTGCATATAATTATAGCATTATTTAGTGGACAGTTACAAAGAGGGCCCAAGTTACAGCTCTAGGATCAAGTTTGGCCCTGCACCAGGGATCACAAGTTTTACATGGGTTTATGGAGTGAAAAGTTCAGAAACCATCTTGTTACCAGCCATAAGGCCAAGAACTCCCACATTTGGCATGTTATTCTTCTAATACAATATTCCCCATTTAGTCAGACTGTAGCCATGAGGTCAAAGTTTTATAAGGGCTTATATAGTGAAGACTTTTCTTCGTGGTTTATATTTATAAGCCAGTGGAGCGATACAGGGCCATCATGGCCCTCTTGTTTTTGGATTGGATTGACTGTTGACCCACTGCGAGTTAGATAGGTAAAACTTTTGACTTCATGCAGTCATTATGTGTAGCACTGATTGCAAAAAACATAAAGAAAAAGTATGAACAGTTGTCATCACCACTGACAGAAGCACTAATTGTCAAAGCATGAAAGAATGAGCGACTTCTTTGTTTGCAAAAGCAGAGACGACTTTGAACACCAGACAGAAGCACAAATAAAAAATAGAAGGACAATATTCAACACCTGACAAACAAAAAAAATGTCAAAAGATTGAATAAGGTTTAAGGCTTTACCAAACAACAAAATTTTTGACAGGTCCATATTGAAAGCATTTGCAGACAATAAAATAAACTTGACTCAAAAATTGATACTTGTTTTTGAAGGGTAGAAAATATTGTGGGAAAAGGAGAAAATGCAGGTTACCAGCATTTTCTCCTTTTCCAATTTTTTCAAAAGGCTTCTTTCTCAGGGTCGTTAAAAGTTGTATTTTGTGTTGTAAAGGGTTGACAGCAAAAGCAGGAGTTTTTGCAATATCAGCCAGCAACACATATATTAAAAGCATGGACACTTTTCATTACTCGCCGGAAATACTTAATAGAGAGAGCAGGCAAAATATTTACACCTTTAAATCTGGGATAATTTTCAATGCACATAGAAGCACCGTATGTGTTGCAGGAAAAAAATTCAGCAACTGATAGAAGCATGAAAAGCAAAAGCAAAAACAGTTTTCAACACATGATAAAAGCACTTATAGCTGAAAGGGGATAATTTTTAGCTCCACTGGCCGAAGGCCAGCGGGCTTATGTCATGGCCAGGTGTCCGTCGTGCGTCCGTCCGTTAACTTTCATTTCAAACATCTTCTTCTCTGAAACTACCCATCCAATTTTCATGAAACTTCACAGAAATGATCCTGCCATGGTCCTCTTCAGAATTTCTTGAAAAAATTTGATTCCTTCAAAAACTCTGGTTGCCATGGCAACAAAACTGAAAAATATTGGAAATCTTTAAAAATCTTCTTGTCTGAAACCATAAGGCATAGGGCTACCAAATTTGGCATGTAGCTTTATGTAGTAGACCTCTATCATGTTTCTTCAAATTATAGCCCTGGGATCAAAATTGGCTCTGCCCCAGGGGTCACAAGTTTTACATAGGCTTATATAGAGAAAATTTTAAAAATCTTCCTGTACCTAGCCATAAGGCCTAGAGCTACCAAATTTTGCATGTAGCTATATCTAGTGGGCCTCTATCAAGCGGGCCAAAATTTTAGCCCTGGGGTCAAAATTGGCCCCGCTGCAGGGGTCACAAGTTTTACATGGGCAAACATAGTGACAAGAAATCTTTCTGTACCTAGCCATAAGGCCTAGAGCTACCAAATTTTGCATTTAGCTTGATCTAGTGGGGGTCTACCAAAGTGCTCAAATTACAGTCCTGGGGTTAATTTGGCCTCATGCTGGGGGGGGGGGGGGTTCACAAGATTACATGGGCTTATATAGGGAAAACTTTTAAATCTTGGTGTACATAGCCATAAGGCTTAGGGCTACCAAATTTTGCATATTTATAGCATTATCTAGTGGACAACTACAAAGAGGGCCCAAGTTACAGCCCTAGGATCAAGTTTGGCTCTCCACCAGGGGTCGCAAGGGGTCACAAGTTTTACATGGGTTTATGGAGTGAAAACTTCAGAAACTGTCTTGTTACTAGCCATAAGGCCAAGAACTCCCAAATTTGGCATGTTATTCTTCTAATACACATATTCCCCATGTAGTCAGACTGTAGCCCTGGGGTCAAAGTTTTATAAGGGCTTATATAGTGAAGACTTCTTGACAATCTTTTTGTTTCTAACCATAAAGCATAGGACTAACAAATTTGGCATGTGTTGAGCCTTGGGATCAAAATTTGTCCTACTCCAGGGTTCACAAATTTTAGGCTTACATAGTGAAAACTTAAGATATCTTTTTTTATCCTTACTGTAAGGCCTAGGGCTATAAAAATTTGGCATGCCGATTCATATTGTAGACATCTACCAAGATTGTTCCATCTTTTTCATTGAAACCACTCTTCCAGTTTTGACCAAACTTTATAGATATCATCTTGCCACGATGTTCTCCAGAATGTCTTCAAAGAGTTAAGTTCTGTTAAAAGCTATGGTTGCTATGGCTACAAAACTGAAAAGTATTGAAAAACCTTTAAAAATATAACGTCGTTGTAGCTCATGAAAAAGATACTGCTTCTTAGCTCCACAGGCCTAAGGCCATCAAGCTTATCGTCTCTGAAACTGCTTCACCCAATAAGTCACAAGCTTAACGTAGGCTAATATAGTGAGAACTTAAAAGGTCTTCTTGTTCCTTAGCTTGAGTTACAGCTGTAATATTGCATGAGTGTAATCTAAATAACCCCTTCCAAAGTTATTCAAGTTATGTCAAAATTAGTCCTATCTCATGGATCATAAACATGTGCTTATAGCGTGAAAATTCAAAAAATCTTTTTGCTCCTAACCGCAACCCAAGGGCTACCAAATCTGGATCACTTTTGACTTTTTTTTTTTTTAAATTAGCCTTACATCAGGGGTTTTATGTTTTACAGAGGCTTCATATGGATGAAACTTGAAAATCACCTTATTTATAACCATACAGCATAGACTTGTATTATTTTGGCATGTGGCTTTATCTTGTGGACCTCTACCAGGGTTCAAGTAATTATAGCTCTGGGATCAAAAATGGCTTTGCCCTGCATGTCTACACTTTCACATGGGCTTTTACAGAGAAAACTTTGTAAGTCTTCATGTTGAAACCATTTGGCTCAGAATTGAAATGTTTAGTATTTATGGTTTATATTTATAAGCCAGTGGAGCGATACAGGGCCATCATGGCCCTCTTGTTCAAAACCTGACAAGCACAAATAGCAAAAGCAGGAACATTGTTCAACATCTGACGGAAACACAAACAACAAAGGCAGGAACATTTTTTCAACATCAGATAGAAAAACTAACAACAAAAGCAGGAACATTTTCAACACCTGACAGAAAAACTAACATAAAAAATGGGAACATTTTCAACACCTGACAGAAACACTAACATAAAAAATGGGAACATTCTCAACACCTGACAGAAACACTAACATAAAAAAAAGGGGAACATTTTCAACACCTGACAGAAACGCTAACATGAAAAACGGAACAATTTCAATACCTGACAGAAACACCAACTACAAAAGCAGGAACAATCGTAGTACCTGACAAATACTAAATACAAAAGAAGGAACAATCTCAGTACCTAAAAGAAACACTTACTACAAAAAAAGGAATAATTTCAATACCTGACAGAAACAATAACTGTAAAAGTAGGAACAATTTCAATACCTGACAGAAACACTAATTGTAAAAGCAGGGACAATTTCAGTTCCTGACAGAAACACTAACTGTAAAAGCAGGGACAATTTCAGTTCCTGACAGAAACACTAACTGTAAAAGCAGGGACAATTTCAGTTCCTGACAGAAACACTAACTACAAAAGCAGGAACATCTCAATACCTGACAGAAACACTAACTACAAAAGCAGGAACATCTCAATACCTGACAAAAACACAAACTACAAAAGAAGGAACAACTTCAACATCTCACAGAAACACCAACTGTAAAAACAGGAACAATTTCAACATCTGACAGAAACACTAACTGTTAAAGCAGGAAATATCAACACCTGATAGAAATGCTATCTGTAAAAGCATAAACAATTTCAACATCTGACAGAAACACTAACTGTTAAAGCAGGAAATATCAACACCTGATAGAAATGCTATCTGTAAAAGCATAAACAATTTCAACACCTGACAGGAACACTAACTCCCAAAAGCATGAAATATCAACACCTGATAGAAATGCTATCTGTAAAAGCATAAACAATTTCAACATCTGACAGGAACACTAACTGTTAAAGCAGGAAATATCAACACCTGATAGAAATGCTATCTGTAAAAGCATAAACAATTTCAACATCTGACAGAAACACTAACTGTTAAAGCAGGAAATATCAACACCTGATAGAAATGCTATCTGTAAAAGCATAAACAATTTCAACACCTGACAGGAACACTAACTCCCAAAAGCAGGAAATATCAACACCTGATAGAAATGCTATCATAAACAATTTCAATATCTGACAAAAACACTAACTCCCAAAAGCAGGAACAATTTCAACACCTGACAGAAACACTAACTATAGAAGCAGAAACAATTTCAACATCTGATAGAAATACTTACTGTAAAAGCAGGATTAATTTCAATACCTGACAGAAATACTATTTGTGAAAGAAATTTCAACACCTGAAAGAAGCTCTAACACAAAGCACAATTTTCAATGCTTGATACAGGCACTACCACTAAAAGCAGGGACAAATTTCAACGCTTGACAGAGGCACTTATAGCAAAAGCAGAAACAAGTTTCATCACCAGAAAAGATGCTCTTACAGCAAAAGTTAAAAAAGACCTCGACATCTGACAAAGGCATTTACAGCAAAATCAGAAACAACCATTTTTTTTTTGAACACCTGACAGAAGCACTTAAAGCATTGACAGTTGTCAACATTAGACAGAGGTACTTAAAGCAAAGCAGGGACAATTTTTCAACACGTTGAGGGAAAGCACTAGTTGTCGGAAGAACTGTTGAATAAATTACTGTTACGAGAAACTCTAAATACATGGATAAGTGCACTGTCTGACATAATATGATTCGGATTATGTTGAAATTGGCACTAAATACCAAACAAAGAAAGATGATTTATGCAATGCAGCATCTAGATAAACATTCAGCCATCAGAGGTTCATTGAGGATTTGAGGATTGGGTGTGTTTTTGATTGAAGGAAATTAGACTACAGATTGCCAATATTCTTTTCCTTAACAAACCTTCTTGATGAAGCTATTTTAGTTCAGGTAGCCCCCTGATAGATATCATTTGACAAATTTCTGCATTTCAACCCAGTAGAAACTCCATTAACCCTTTACCACACAATGCCGACTTTTAACTACCCTAAGGAAGAAGCCTTTTGAAAACATTGTTGGAAAAGGAGAAAATGCTGGTAACCAGCATTTTCTCCTTTTCCCACAATGTTTTCTACGCTATCAAAGAAAAATCACATTATTTGAGCCACATTGAAATTGTCGTCTGCAAATGCTTTCAATTTTAAGGGGTCTAAAATTTGTCATGCCGTAAAGGGTTAATGTTTCCTGGATTCTTAAGTAGTGAATTTTTCAGCTGGGCAGTTTTCGAAGAAAATATCGAGGTATTGTCATAGCCCTGTCATTGTCTGCTTCGTCAACAGTGTACTTCAAAAACTTTGACATTTTACAACATGTCTGTCATCACTGAAAATATTTACCTCAAAACTTCCAACTTGGACAAAAGACGACCCTATACAACATTGGCGGGTTACAATCAAAGTATCGCTTACACAGTTATGTCCCTTTTTGGCTTAGAATTTTCACTGAAAATCAAGCAACTGCAGCCAAGTAATGGCACCCACATGCGATGCTCTTGTTATACCCCCGCAAAACGAATGTTTTCGGGGGTATACTGGAATCAACCTGTCTGTCCATCCGTGTGTCCGTCTGTGTACAAAATACTAGCAATTTTGTGTCGCGAACTCCTCCTAGAGTTTTCCTTCAATTGCATTGAAACTTTGCACATATATTGATCATATATTGAAGATTTGCAAGACGTAATTTTCAAGTGTCAACTCCCCCTGGTTGAGGAATTATCTCCCCTTGAACTTGACACTTTTTTTCTGTCAAAGCGCTGGCGGGGGTATTAAGTCACATTCAGTGACAGCTCTAGTTTATTTCATGGAGTTGGTTGAGTGCATCACCCTCTGAAACAAATAAACAGCAGATGAACATGAAACATTCACATACAACGACAGTAAAACCTATTTCAGTGACCATCTCTATTTAGCAGGCAACCTGTATTAACCCTTTCCCAAACGACAAATTTTGGACTGGTCCAAATTGAAAAAGTTTGCAGACAACAATTTTAAATTTGATGAAAATGGCAAAAAGGTCTCGAAAAGGGTAGAAAACACTGTGGGAAAAGGAGAAATTGCTCGTTATGAGCAATTTCTCCTTTTCCCACAGTGTTTTCAAAAGACTTGTACTGCAGACACATGAAAACCAGGGCTTGTTTGGGAAAGGGTTAACTCTTTCAGATCAAGATCGGACTGCACAGAATGCTAAGGTCAAGGTCCAATATCAAGGTCACCCTCAAAGTTCAAATGGTAAAATTGTCATTTATAGGGGTTGTCCGAGCTACAAATTCTACATTAATCAATGGATTTAAAAATAATTTGAACTAAATGTTCTCCTTTACCAGCAGAAGAGTCATTTGAATCATTTCTTCAGGTTGATACAAGGTCAAGATCAGACTAACAGGTCAGACGATAAAATTGTCATTAATAGAGCATGTCTGAGCCATAAATTCTACATTTTAGATGGATTTAAAAATTATTGAGCACAATTATTCTCCTTCAACAGTAGATGTGCCATTTAAAATATTTGATCATATAGGTCCAAGGTCAAGGTCACATGTTAAGGTCAAATGATAAAATTATCTTACATAGATCTTATCCAAGCTATAACTTCTACACATATTGATGGATTTCAAACTAAATTTGCAAAATTGTTCTCCTTTAAGAGTAGATGTGCCATTTTCAATTTGTTCAGGTAGGTCAAAGATCAAGTTCACACTTGATGGCTAGTAATCACAAAATTTTTGACAACTTTTCAACTCAATGAGTAGTAAGTGTCTCTCTGAATTATTTGTGTCAGTGGTTTCAGGGTCAAGGTCATATTTGAAGGTCATGAAATCAATTATCCTTCCTTACTAACTCCCACATAGAGGGCTCCACATATTGCCCCTGGGCAAACTTCTAGTATAACTATGTTCCTTTTACTTTACTTTCCCAAATTTTAATGACCCTGACAGAGAAGGTTTTAACAAACATTGTTTGAAAAGGAGACGATGCTGGCAACTAGCATTTGCTTATTTTCCCAAAATGTTTCTTTAATCTTTTACTGACAAATCCCACAGTTTGAGCTATATCTAATTTGTCGTCTGCAAGTGTTTGCAATACAGACAAGTCCAAAATTTCGCTATCTGGTAGAAGGTTAACCCTTTACTGCACAATGCCGCCTTTTGACGCCCCTGAGGAAGAAGGCTTTTGAAAACATTGTGGGAAAAGGAGAAAATGCTGGTAACCAGCATTTTCTCCTTTTCCCACAATGTTTTCTAACCTATCCAATACATAAATCACTATTTAAGCTATACTAAATTTGTCGTTTGAAAATGCTTTCAATTTGGTCCAGCCCAAAATTTTGTCGTTTGGTAAAGGGTTAATCATGATATTCATTGGCGATAATTTATCAATAGAATCAAATTGAATATCTTACTACAGTTGGGCAATCCTGTACAGCATATTTTTGGGGTCCTGTATGGCACAGTGGTAGAGTGTAGGACTTGTATCTGAAGGCCCCATGTTTGAGCCTCATTGATTCCGTTTGGGTCTTTCGTGAGAGTGTCCATGGGCAAGACAATTCAGAGCCCTAGCCTAGTACTTGTGAAACCCAGGAAATACATGAATATGTGAACTACTGCTGTGATATAAATGATTTTAACTTTGACTTTGATGATGATGATGATGATGATCTGGTAGTAATAGAAAACAATGAAGATAGCGATTTCGAATCAATGTCACACAACTCTTGGATTTGTTGTCTTTTATTCCTTTATGTATGTGTCTATTTTGGGCCAGTGGCCTTTATTAGCAAATAAATGAGCCATGCTCTGTGAGAAGAATGCTTAATGCATCTGTAAAAAGTAGCGACCCAGGTCAGCCTGTGCAATTGGTGTAGGCTGACCTGGGCCGAAACTTTCGCTACTGTTCAATTTTCTGTATGTCAAAGGACCAGTCTACCTCATGATTCAGTCGTTTGTTATAAAGAATGGACTTTACGGATCCATGATCATGTGACAACTTGCTTGGTATCATGCATCGCGGAGATGCATTAAGTCCCCTTTTGCCAGAGCATGGCTCAAATGATTTGATTGATTTGATCGATTTGATTTGATAATGACTGAAATAATGTTGAAAGTGGCGTAAAACATATTTTTAGTAAGAGTTTTTTTGCAGTAAAATGGTGACAGTGTAAGGAGATGATTTTCATGCTCAACAAGCATTTATCTCAACAATCAAAGGTTTTAACATCATTAACTCTTTACCACACAATCCCGACTTTTCACAACCCTGAAAAAGAAGCCTTTTGAAAACATTGTGGGAAAAGGAGAAAATGCTGGTAACCAGCATTTTCTCCTTTTCCCACAATGTTTTCTACCCCATCAATGACAGAAATTATCATTTTAGCAACATTTAATTCGTTGTCTGCAAATGCTTTCAATTTGGTTCAGTCCAAAATTTTGTCATTTGGTAAAGGGTTAATCAAGATGCATCTGTTGCAAAATTGATTTATACCATGATGAGAGACATGCATTTTCTTTAACCCTTTACAAAATAATCCCATGATTTTATGATGTTGAGGAAGGTGATTTTTTAAATTGATCGTTTGATTGTGTGGTGTTTAATGCCCTTTTCAACATTATTTCAGTTACATTGTGGTGGCCAGTACACCTATCCATGCTTTCTTGGAGTTTCTTTTACCAGTACTCCCCACTTGCTGCTTTTCCACATAACCATCGTTGAAACAATGGTTGGTGGTGAGAGAGGAATGAATCCTGTTGCAATGACTATCATCACTCCTCAGAAAGAAATAATTGCAGAGCTAGGGATCGAACCAGCCAGCTCCTGTTTTTAAGTCCTAATATGCTACTGACTGAGGTACCTGGGCTTGGCTGATCTTTGAAAGCATCATAGGATAATGAGAAAATCCTGTTAAGCAGTTCTTTTCCAGTAATTTGGACAAGTCCAAAGTTTTGTCATTTGGTAAACAGTTAACCCTTTACCGAACAATGTTGACGTTTAATAACCCTGAGAAAGAAGCCTTTTGAAAGCATTGTGGGGAAAAAGGAGAAAATGCTGGTAACAAGCATTTTCTCCTTTTTCCCCACAATGGTTTCTAGCTTATGAAAGACTAATTTTATGTTTTGTGTAAAATTTGTCATCTGCAAATGCTTTCAATTTGGACAAGGCTAAAATTTTGTTATCTGGTAAAGGGTTAAACATAAAGACAAAAAACTCACACTCTTGTCGATGAAAAAAAAGAACTGAGGCAGAGTTTCATACTATTTAGTGAAGTGTGAATGTAGAATATCATAACTAACTCATTTCCAGTCAACAGTAGAACTTATTTAACCCTTTACCAGACGACAAAATATTAGCCTTGTCCAAACTGAAAGCATTAGCCGACGAAAATTTCAGCTTGGCTCAAATGGTGCAATTTTTCTTTGATAGGGTGAAAAACTTTGTGGTAAAAGGAGAAAATGCTGTTTACCAGCATTTTTTCCTTTTCCCACAATGCTTTCAAAAGGCTTCTTTCCCAGGGTCTTTAAAAGGCGGCATTGTGCAGTGAAGGGTTAACCCTTATCATCCTATATTAGAGAAGTGAAAGTTTCAAACCAATAGTAAAAACCCCAATTTTGCTATTGCAAAGGATTTTTTTGGGGGAAAGATATTTCCTTATCGGACAGTGTAGATCCAAGATCAGACTGCACAGAATATGCAGTCTGATCTCTACAGTGTCCGCTAAAGGTACTTGAGTCATGCTTAACAGCCTAAGGTAAAGATATTGCTGTATGGTAGGGACTTTGCAAGCCCTCTATAAAGCAGGACTTGTTTACTACCCTATCAGAAAACTACAGCTCATTATACAACCCTCCCCCTTACACACACACCCTATTAAGTAGAGGGGGGATACCAGTTTCACCATATCTATCTGTCCATTTGTCCATCAATCCATCTATCCATCTTGTTTTCGTTTCTGTGGTCTGACTGAAAAGCCATTTGACCTAGGACCCTGAAACTCTATACAAGTGTTATATGCTCCTGACCAAAGGAGATGCCCTATTGTTTTGGGATTGCATGGGTTCAAGGTCAAGGTCACAGGTGAAGTTAGTTTGAAAATCGTTTCAGTGCTCTAACTCAATAGCTGTTTGACCTAGGTTCCTAAAACTGTATACAAGACTTGCTCTTGACGTAAGGAGGTGTCCCATTGTTTTTGGTTCATATGGGTCCAAAGTCAAGGTCATGGGTGAACTATGTTTGAAAATCGTTTCCGTGCTCTTACTCAATAGCTGTTTGATGTAGGACTCTAAAACTTTATACAAGTGTTGCTCATGACCTAAGGAGGTGCCCTATTATTTTTGGATCACATGGATCAAAGATCAAGGTCACTGATGATCTTGGTTTTGAAAATCATATTTTTGTTCTCCGATTGTGTTGTGTCCGTGACATGGTGGTGGTAGGGGTATATGTCTGCTTCGGGACAGTTCTAGTTTGTACAAATTTCAAATTTGTTGTCTGCAGTTAATTTCAGTTTTTTAACTCTTTGCCACATAATCCCGACTTTTAACGACCCTGCAAAACAAGCCTTTTGAAAACATTGTGGGAAAAGGAGAAAATGCTGGTTACCCGCATTTTCTCCTTTTCCCACAATGTTTTCTGTGCTGTCAAAGAAGAATTGCACCATTTGAGCCACACTAAAATTGTCGTCTGCAAATGCTTTCAATTTGGACCAGTCTAAAATTTTGTCATTTGGTAAAGAGTTAAGTCAAGAACGTGTTGTTTGTGAAGGGAGAAACCCTTTACTACACAACAAAAATTTATACCCGTCCAAACTGAAAGCATTTGCAGACGACAATTTTAATGTGGCTCAAATGATGTGATTTTTGTTTGATACGGTAGAAAACATTGTGGGAAAAGGAGAAAATGCTGGTAACCAGCATTTTCTCCTTTTTCCATTATGTTTTCAAATGGCCTCTTCCTCAGGGTCGTTAAAAGTCGGCATTGTGTGGTAGAGTTAAATCTGTATCAGATGACAAATTTTCAATCGTACCCAAATTTGTTGTCTGCAGTTAATTTCAATATGAAAGTCAAAAATTTGTTGTTTGTGAAAGGGTTAAAATGACAAATTTTCAGTCTTGCCCAAATTTGTTGTCTGAAAGCATTTGCAGATGATACAATGTTTTTTAACCCTTTCCCTAACGATAAATTTTAGACTGGTCCAAATTGAAAGAGTTTGCAGATGACAAATTTAAATTTGATGAAAATGACAGAAAGTTCTCAAAAAGGGTAGAAAACACTGTGGGAAAAGGAGAAATTGCTCGTTACGAGCAATTTCTCCTTTTCCCACAGTGTTTTCAAAAGACTTGTACTGCAGACACGTGAAAACCAGGGCTTGTTTGGGAAAGGGTTAATCTTCAAATGGGTAGAAAACATTGAGGAAAAAGGAGAAAATGATGGTTAGCAACATTTTCTCCTTTTCCCACAATGTTTTCAAAAGGCTTCTTTCTCAGGGTTGTTCGGACATGGTTTAGACCTTTACAACTAAAATCCATGCCTTTAATGTATAAATAGTCCTCTAGCGTATAATTGTGAAAACTGTAATGGAAATATCAAAAATCCATTATGAATTATTTCATCTATACTCTAAAAGCTTTGATGACAAATACAGTAAGGCTAGATTCCCATCAAAGCTCCAGATAAGAGGGAGTGATGGTATTCTAAATCCATTATTTCTCTTCCAAACCCTATGTTGTGGGTACTCATTAGAATCGTCTCGATGAGACAATCCTAATGAGTACCCATAACATAGGGTTTAGTGGAGAATAACTAATATTTCCAATTTTGAAATCAAAATCACTCCCTCCATCTGGAACTCTGTCCTTTATCCTTTACCGTATTATGTGATCCCATCTTTTAACAGGCTATTGACAGCATTTGGGGAAAAAGTGGTCACTCTGGTAACCAGCATTTTTCCCTTTTTCTACACTTTTTAAGACAAAATCTCTGTATTAGAGGCAGCTGTCAATATTTTAAACACGATGTATGAATTTTTGCCATGTGGTAAAGCCTGAACACCCAAGGATCTATTGCACAATTTAGCACAAAATTGTCCATTAATTTTTCTGTGTACTTTATCCCTCAATAAGCTTTGTTTTATGTTACCATGGTGACATTTTTTTCATTAATTCATCAAAAAGCATCCAGTAATTGACCCAATACAATACAGTAATATTTGAACTGATTTCTCTGTACCATTTATAGCTGGGAACAATAATTCTATTAGAATTGACATAGCAGATTTAGCAAGTAGATCTAGGCATTATAAAATGTAACCCCTCCGCCTCTACATTTATGAGTAGTTGACTTATTGAACAAGAAACCATCTATCTGCACAGCAATAGTTAGGACAGACATACAGTATGCATGAAAATGCAAGACTGGCATGTTAGTAGGTGTGGTGGAGAGGGAAAAAAAAGGAGCCTACAATCACACTAGATTAGATGCTCAAGCAATCAAAGAAAATCAATTAAGAAAATTTGGGGATAGTCCTCTTTGTTGTCAATGATTACTACCAAATATTTTCAGTGGTTGGTTTTTTGCTAGACAGAACAAAAATAGACACCCGAAAATGGAACTAGATTACATTATACCTCAATGAAAGGAAGCATATGACCAAGCAGAGTTCCAGATAGAGGGAGTGATTTTGATTTCAAAACTGAAAATATTAATCACTCTCCACTAAACCCCATGTTATTGGTACTCATTAGAATCGTCTCATCGAGACGATTCTAATGAGTACCCAGAACATCGGGTTTGGAAGAGAAATAATGGATTTAGAATACTATCACTCCTTCTTATCTGGCGGTCTGACCAAGGGAGCTGACTTGCTGTGATTTTAAAAGTATTCAAAGAAAGAAAGCATTCCATTACAATTTGCGGTCTTTATATATTTAGCAAGTAGAGCAATAGAGGGTCTTATTGCCCTCATGTTATCTAATTTGGGTAATAAAGAAAAAATTCATAGTAATTTAAAAAATCATTCCTTATTATGCCCCCCTTCGAAGAAGCGGGGGTATATTGCTTTGCACTTGTCGGTCGGTCGGTCGGTCCGTCGGTCCGTCGGTCGGTTGGTCCGTAGACCACATTTTTGTCCGGAGCATAACTCTAAAAGTATTTCAGGTATCATCTTGAAACCTCATAGGTGGATAGATCTCATTAAGGAGAAGTGCAGTGCACAAGTACCATAACTCTGCCCATCATATTTTTGGAGTTATTGCCCTTTGTTGATTTTCATACTTAATTTTTGTCCGGAGCATAACTCTAAAAGTATTTCAGATATCACCTTGAAACCTCATAGGTGGATTAATCTTATTAAGGAGAAGTGCAGTGCACAAGAACCATAACTCTGCCCATCATATTTTTGGAGTTATTGCCCTTTGTTGATTTTCATACTTAATTTTTGTCTGGAGCATAACTCAAAAGGTTTTTCAGATATCATCTTGAAACTTTACATGTGGATAGATCTTATTCAGGAGAAGTGCATTGCACAAGAACCATAACTCTGCCCATTATATTTTTGCAGTTATTGCCCTTTGTTGATTTTCGTACTTAATTTTTTTCCGGAGCATAACTCAAAAAGTATGTGAGGTAAAATCATGAAACCTTATAAGTTGATAGTTCACATAAATGGAAAGTGCAGTGCCCAAGAATTGTTAATTTATCGTTAATAATTTTTGAGTAATTACCCTTTGTTCGTTTTTACACTTTGAACTTAACAGTTTATAATCACATGTTATATTTAGAATTGGATGCCATTCAATGACACTGAGAATAGAAGGCTTCTGATAACATCGTTGTAAAAGGCGAAAATGCTGGTTACCATCTGTCAATGCTTTCAAATTGGACAAGTATAAATTTTTGTCACTGGTAAAGATATATTAATGCTTTACCAAATGACAAACATGTAGACTTGTCCAAATTCAAAGCATTTGAAGAGGACAAAATAAAAAGGACTTAAAAATTGAAATTTGTTTTGGGAAGGGTAGAAAACATTGTTGGAAAAGGAGAAAATGCTGGTTAACAGCATTCTCTTCTTTTCCCACAATGTTTTCAAAAGCTTTCTCTCTCAGGGTCGTTTAAAGGTGGGATTCTTTTGTAAGGGGCCAAGACGAAGAAGATGATTTGAGAAGGTTGGCATTTCTAAGCAGAAACAAGGGCTAGTTGTAATCATAATTACAACTTTGTCACTCATTATTGTAACCAACCGTGTTAACCTTTAGGCTGCCAAGCATGACTCATGGACCTTTTGTGGACAGTATAGATCAAGATCGGACTGCACAGAATGTGCAGTCAGATCTTTGATCTACACTGTCCAATTATTAGATATTTCCCCAACCCCAGTAACATTGAGTAACCAACATTTTGGTTTTTACCATTGGCTTGAAACTGTCTTTTAAGTTATGTTTTTTGAAGTCTGGTATTAGTCTACACTGTGCACAAAAGCTGCTTTTTGTTACCTTTAATTAACCCTTTACCAGACGACAAAATTTTAGCCTTGTCCTAATTGAAGGTATTTGCAGACGACAATTTTAATGTGGCTCAAATGGTGCAATTTTCCTTTGACAGGGTAGAAAACATTGTGTGAAAAGGAGACTATGCTGGTTACCACTATTTTCTCCTTTTTCTACAATGTTTTCAAAACACTTCTTTTCCCGGGTTTTAATGTGGCTGAAATGTTGCAATTTTCCTTTTACAGGGTAGAAGACATTGTGTGAAAAGGAAAATATGCTGGTTACCACTATTTTCTCCTTTTTCTACAGTGTTTTCAAAAGACTTCGTTCCCAGGGTCGTTAAAAGGCGGTAAAGGATTAACTCTTTACCAAACATCAGATTTTCAGACTTGTCGAAATTGAAAACATTTGCAGAGAACAAAATTAATTAAATGTTACTTTAACCCTTTACCAAACGAGAAAAAATTAGACTGGTCCAGATTGAAAGCATTTGCAGACGACAAAATAAATTTGACTCAAATAATGGAATTTGTATTGAAAAGGGTAGAAAACATAGTGGGAAAAGGAGAAAATGCTGGTTACCAGCATTTTCTCCTTTTCCCACAATGTTTTCAAAAGGCTTCTTTCACAGGGTCGGTAAAAGTTGGGATTGTGTGGTAAAGAGTTAAACATGAAATTTGTGACTCAAAGTGTAAAAATCAATGTGGGAAAAGGAGAAAATGCTGTTACCAGCATTTTCTCTTTTTCCTACAAAGTTTTCAAAAGCCTTCTCCCTAAGGGTCATTAAAAGTTGGAACTGTGTGGTAAAGGATTAACCTTTTACCAGACTAGAAGCCAAGCCCGGTAGTCCAGTTGAAAGCATACCGGACTCTAATCTATGAGGTCACTGGTTTGAATTCCCTGCTTTACCAGTTGATGATAGTCATTGCAACAGGATTCATTTCTTTCTCATTGCTGATCATTGTTTTAGTGAAAGCTATCTGGGAAAGCAGCCAGGCGCTCGGGAAGAACGTTATGCAAATTACTGGTAAAAGAAATTCCAGGAAAGCTTGGATATGTGCGCTTGCTGTGGTCATATAGCTGAATTAATGTTGAAAACAGCAGTGTTTTCTACAAATAAACAAAACCATACAAGAATTTATACTTGTGTATTTTGAAAGCATTTTAGAGACATACAGATTTAATAAAATATGGCTAAAATGATAGGAAAAAACATGGCTAAAATGATAGGAGTTATTTTAATAAAAGTATAGAAAACATTGGGGGAACAGGAGAAAATACTTATTACCAGCATTTTCTCCTTTTCTAGCAATGTTTTCGAAAGCCAGCCTTCTTTGGAGAGGGGGGTTATTCTGTAAAGGGTTCATGCTAAGGGTCAGTTAATAAGAACTGACAACTGAAAAACTATTTATGAAGCTTTATACATTCCTTGTTTTCTCTCCTGCATTATTGCATGATTTATATTTCTCATCAAAACAAAGTGATGTTGATTAGCCCGGATATATCTATTAAGCCAAAAAGGAAATCAGACACCAAATATAGTCTCTGGTTTTTAAATAAAAAAATCAACTAACGCCCATATTAGGCTTAAATCTTTGTAGAAACCCTCTGCTTAGAGGACCCACCCTGTTTAGTAGTATTATTCAGTGGAAATATTTACTAGACGCAGTATTTTTGCCAGTAAGAAGATTATTTCCTTATCAAACGGCAAGTATTCTGTCTGGTCCAAATGGAAAGTATTAAAATTTTGCAGATGTCAAATTAAATGTGGCTCCAATAATGAAATTGTTTTCTGAAAGGGTAGTAAACATTGTGGGAAAAGGAGGAAATGCTGGCTACTGGCATTTTCTTCTTTCCCGGCATTGATTTCAAAAGGTTTTCAACTCGAGATTGTGTTTGTAGAGGGTTAACCCTTTACCAGACGACAAAATATTAGCCTCGTCCAAATTGAAAGCATTTGCAGACGACAATTTCAGTGTGGCTTAAATGGTGCAACTTTTGTTTGATAGGGTTGAAAACATTGTGGGAAAAGGAGAAAATGTTGGTTACCAGCATTTTCTCCTTTTCCCACAATGTTTTTCAAAAGGCTTCTTTACCAGGGGTGTCAAAAGGCGGCATTGTTTGGTAAAGGGTTAAGTAGTGTCTAAAAGGGCATCAAAATAATTACTATTCTATACTATTACTATTCTAAATTACTATATTAAATTGAAAGACAACAGACAACAAATTAATCCCTGTTACACAGGAAAAGAAACGCCTTGAAGATTTATCAGCTGTAACTGTGTTAGGTTTGACTGGTTAAAAATAAATGCTTATTCAGCCTAGCTGATTGTGCTGGCTTTTGACCTACTTTTTGGTATTGATAACAAATAAATAAAGAGAAATTTGTGATTGGCAAAAAATGTAGACATGTTTATTTTAAGGGCCCCTGCTTATTTGCTGACAAATTTATGCTGTCTAACTTTTTTAAAGATATTTCTTCTTATATCTTTTGGGTACTTCAAGAGTAAATGGTTTCAGAAATAAAAGAGATTTTATTATACATTATATCATGCAATGTGGAAACTTTTAATCTTAAAGATTCAAATTTTATTAAAAATAAATGACATTTTTAGCTCCACTGGCCGAAATCCAGAGAGCTTATGTGATGGTACTGTCCTGCATGCCTGCTTGCCATGATAACTTTTATTTTAAACATCTTCTCGTTTGAAACTACCCATCCAGTTTAATGAATCTTCACAGAAATGATCCTGCCATGGTCCTCTTCACGATTTCTTGAGATAATTTGATTGCCAAGACAACAAAACTGAAAAATATTGGTAATCTTTGAAAATCTTGTCTGAAACCAGTAGGCCTAAGGGCTACCAAATTTGCATATCTAATGGACCTCTATAGAATTTGTACAAATTATAGCTCTGGGACTAAAATTGGCCCTGCCCTGGGGTCACAAGTTTTACATGGGGGATTATATAGTGAACACTTTAACTCTTTACCACACAATCCCGACTTTTAATGATCCTAAGGAAGAAGCCTTTTGAAAACATTGTGGGAAAAGAAGAAAGTGCTGGTAACCAGCAATTTCTCCTTTTCCCACAATGTTTTCTACTCTGTCTAAGGCAAATTCCAGTATTTGAGTCACATTTAAATTGTCGCTTGCAAATGCTTTCAATTTGGACCAGTCAAAATTTTTCTTGTATGGTAAAGAGCTAAAAACCTTGTGGTTCTAAACCATATGGCCAATGGCTTCCAAAATTGGTAAGTAGCTTCACTTAATGGACATCTAAGTGCCTCTTTTTGATTTAGAATTTTCCCAGCCAAGCACTGGCACACACATGAGATGCTCTTGTATTTATTTAGCACTGCAAGGGCTAAAAGCTAGCTTTTCCAGCAATGCTATTTTGTGCTTGTCTTTCCATGAAAGTTACACTATTTATGTTTAATATTTTGTGTTTTGAAAGCTGTTGCATGCTACATTTTTCATTCCAGAGTTGGGATAACAACTGTCACACTGGAGTAGCTTTCACATAATGGTTCTTTTCTAGATTCAGTTGGTGCTAGTCTCTTTGTGTAGACTTCTCCAAAGGAAATTGCAATGTAAATGAGAGGGTTCATTGTTATGATAAACTTAAAAAGCAAGCTTCTCCAGGATTGCTGTTTTGGGCTGGTCTCTGCCAAGAAGTTAACCCTTTACCAGATGGCAAAATTTTGGCCTTGTCCAAATTGAAAGCATTTGCAGACAACAATTTCAGTCTGGCTCAAATGGTGCAATTTTCTTGTGATAGGGTAGAAAACATGGTGGGAAAAGGCTTCTTTCCAAGGGTCGTTAAAAGGCGGCATTATGCGTTAAGGGTTAAACCCTTTACCAGTCGACAAAATTTTAGACTGGTTCAAATTGAAAGCATTTACAGACGACATTTTTAATGTTACTCAAAATACAAGACTTGTCTTTCAAAGGGTATAATTGTGGGAAAAGAAGAAAATGCTGCTTACCAGCATTTTCTTCTTTTCTCACAATGTTTTCAAAAGCCTTCGCATTCAGGGTTGTTAGAACTCGGGATTGTGTTGTAAAGAGTTAAAGATATACTAATGACAATGCTTTGTGTTTGGATGGTTGACCAAAGCCATTGCACTGTGCATATGGTTGTAGGGGTGGGTTTGATTGATTGATTGTATGGTGTTTAACGCCGTTTTCAACATTATTTCAGTTATATCGTGGCGGCCAGTGCACCAGTCTATCCATGCTTTCCTGGAGTTTCTTTTACCAATACTCCGCACAATATTCTTTCCAAGCCACTGCCTGCTTTCCCAACATAACCATCATCACCTTTTCCAACAATGGTCAGTGGTGAGAGTAATGAATCCTGTCGCAATGACTATCATCAATCCTCAGAAAGAAATTGGCCAAGCTGGGGATCGAACCAGCGACCTCCTGTTATCAACTCCTGTCCTACCGACTGAGCTACGGGGCTTGGCGTTGCAGAGGTGGGACAGTGACAACTGATAATCTGTAGTTGCCTGGCCTGGTGCTGCTTTCTCAGACTCAGTCGGTACTTGTCTCAATGTCAAGAATTCTTCAAAAAGAAACTCGCTGTAATTGAAAGGTTTTTGCAAGGTTTTCCCTGGCCCTCTCTTTCTGTAAACTTGGACCCATGGATTTTACATAATGTCCTCAGAAATTTATTTACATGTTTGCCTTCTTTTGGTCATTTGAAAGGGGTCAGAAGACCCAAGCACAAGAAAGTCCAGAGAATTTACCCCATGGTTTGGTATGAAGAACTGAACTCTTTACCAAACCATCAAATTTTAGACTGGTTGAAATTAAATACATTTTAACCTTTAAAGTGCCTTTCACTTATATAGTTGCCTTTGCAGTCAGTGTAGATCAAGATCAGGCTGCACAAAACATGCAGCCTGATCTTTGATCTACACTGTCCGCTATGTTAAAACACTACAGGCAAAAGGCAGCCATGAATTTGCAATTATATTGGTTTCATTCTAGAATGAAAATGACCATTGGGTTTATTCGGCGCTTTAAGGGTTAAGGTGCCAAAATGAATGTGACTTTAAAATTGAAATTTGTTTTGGGAAGGGTGGAAAAAACATTGTGGGAAAAGGAGAAAATGCTGGTTACCAGCATTTTCTCCTTTTCCAACAATGTGTTGAAAGGCTCCTTACTTAGGGCTGTTAAAAGTTGGGATTGTGTGGTAAAATTAAATCCAGATTAACTTTTTCAGTTTGGAAGTCAAGCAAAATACTTGTTTCTGTGTTTTTGATGCAGAAAATAAAAGGCTGATGCAACAAAAGTAATACAGTGTGTCTCCCTTGACGCAACATAAAACAGGACTAAAAGGTAAAAACCTTCTGGTTTAAAATGTGACATTATTCTTTGTGACATCACTGTCATCTCACCAATATTATAACTATATGGAATCCGTACTTTAAATTCTTTGTCTGTGTTTTAGAGCCTATGCGGTCTTGGTCACCAACTAGGTGGAGTAATCAGGATGACACGGTTTCTACGAGGTCATTGTTTTTAACTTTTACTTTTAATACCACACTGTCATTCATCACTGAATGGTGTTCTATGCTGCTTTCAACATTATTTCAGTCATATCGCAGCGACAGCTCATATATTCATGTATTTCCTGGTTTTCATCAGTACTAGGCTAGGGCTCTGAAGTGTCTTGCCAAAGGACACTCCCACAAAAAGCCCAGCTGATCAGGTGGGGCTCGAACCCGTGACCTCCAGGTTACGAGTCCCACACTTTACCTCTGAGCCATGCAGGAGCCCTACAAACGGGAACAACATGTGGGGAAAAATAAAAGGTTAAGAACCATGATACTTAAGATTCCTGAATGAGTCAGAATGACCCTCATAATGACCCCCAGGGAGTCACAGATGACCCCCCCCTACTCATGAGCTAGCAGAAACACAGTTATATTGGTGAATATATGGCTTAAATCTTTATCAAACAACAAAATTTTAGACCAGTCCAAATTGGAAGCATTTGCAGACGACAAAATAAATGTGACTGAAAAATAGAAATTTGTATAGGGAAGGACAGAAAACATTGTGGGAAAAGGAGAAAATGCTGGTTACCAGCATTTTCTCCTTTTCCCACAATGTTTTCAAAAGAGCTTCTTTATCAGGGTCGTTAAAAGTCGGGATTGTGTAAGAGTTAACATAGGCTCAGGACCATATAAGTGATGTGTAGATGATTGCGCCCGATTCGTCTTTACAAAATATGACATGATTTTGGTGATTACTGAGGAAAAATATACAAATAGAAGCTTACTAGGACTGAGAAAAATGATATTGGTAAAGTAATATTACTACAGGGCATTTTTTTTTTTCTGGCAGAAAAAATAAGGCAGGTAATGAGAAAATTTACTGCTAGCCCACCACCTCCTGAAATTCAACTTTTGCATCTTCTGCAGACTGATATTGTAAAATATCACTGTAGGAAAATTAGGAATTGCTTGTAAGTTCTGACAGGAACCTTCCTTGCCAAGCTTTCTGCATTTCTCTATAGTCTTCTCTCTTTAACGCTTAGCCAGACGACAAATTTATAGACTAGTGCAAAATGGGTAATAAAACAGATACGATCATAACCAGGGTTTAACTCTTTACCACACAATCCTGAGTTTTAACCACCCTTGGAGAAAAACCTTTTGAAAACAATGTGGGAAAAGGAGGAAATGCTGGTAACCAGCATTTTCTCCTTTTCCCACAATGTTTTCTACTCTTTCAGAGGCAGATCCTATCATTTAAGCTGCATTTAATTTTGTGGTCTGCAATTGCCCTCAATTATGACATGTGTAAAATTATGACAAGTGTAAAATTTTGTGTGGTAAAGAGTTAACTCTTTACCAAACAACAATTTCAGACTGGTTTAAATTGAAAGTATTTGCAGATGACAAATTAATGATGGCCCAAATAAAGAAATTATTCCTTAAAAGGGTAGAAAACATTGTTGGAAAAGGAGAAAAGGCTGGTAAGCAGTATCAATTTTCTCCTTTTTTCACACTGTTTTCAAAAGGCTAATTAAAAGTTGGGATTGTGTGGTAAAGAGGAAAGCAGGTATGTTCTATTCTTAGGAATTCACGGGGAGAAAAATTGTGGGTGGAGGAAGCAGGGATGGTAATATTTGTGTGAATCAACAGTTCTAAAGAGTTCTGGGAAAAGATGTTTTGAGATAGGAGTGCAGTAAATTGGAAATGAATTGATGAGAGAGAAAAAATATTTACCCCCCTGTTATATTTAACCCTTTAACAAACGATCCCATGTTTTAACGACCCCAGAGGAAAAACCCTTTTGAAAATAATGTGGGAAAAGGAGAAAATGCTGGTAACTAGCATTTCCTTTTCTCACAATGTTTTCTGCTCCATCAAAGACAAATCTATCTTTTGAGTAACATTTGAATTGTTGTCGGCAAATGCTGTCAGTTTGGACAAGTCTACATTTTTGTCACATACTATAGAGTTTTACTAGTTTTCGTGTTCCAAACAATTGCTGCAGAGAAGATAGAGGAAGATTAACTTCTTCATATGTGCAGTCTGATCTTTTTCAATACGCTTTGCTTTCCTATTGATGGTTTCAGTCATTTTATCCCCAAGAAAATGTCAAGATACAAAGTGAAATCTATTTCTAGATAATCAAATATGTAAATTTGGCGGGAAATGGGTTCTCTCTTTACCAAACAATTCTCTGTTTATATGGCCCAGTGGATGAGGGCTAAAATTGAACATTATTGGAAAAAATGAAAATATGCTGATAACCACAATTTTCTGTTTCTTCCACAATGTTTTCTACCCCTTCAGACACAAAATTTTCATTAGAGCCTCATCCCGTTACCAAACAGCAAAATTTGAGACTGGTCCAAATTCAAAGCATTTGCAGAGAGTAAATCATAGGTGGCTCCAATTATGAAACTTGAGCAGAAAACATTGTGGGAAAAAGGAGAAAATGCTGGTTACCAGCATTTTCTCCTTTTCCCACAATGTTTTCAAAAGCTTTCTTTATGAGGATTGTTAAAACTCAGGATTGTGTGGTAAAGACTTATTTCATTGAAAAAGGGAGATGTTAACTTGTTCTTGTCTGGTGAAGAGTCAAAATACTGATGGAAAAACCTATGAGAGAAATATGTTATATAGCAGTCATATGGTTGTCAGAGAGGGAACAACACTTGTGCTGGTTTATGTCTAAATTCTTTACCAGACAATCCTGTTTTTTGCGATCCTCTGAGAAAAACTGTTAGTGAAAACATGGTGGGAAAAGGAGAAAATTCTGCTTACCAGCATTTTCTCCTTTTCTCACCATGTTTTGTACTAGTTTGAATTGAAATTTAACAGTTTCAGTGTCTGCAAATGCTTCCAAATTTGACAAATATATAATTTTGTTGCCTGTAGAAGGGTTTACTGAAATGACAGACTTTTAGGCTTATCCAAATTAAAATCATTGCAGACATCAAATTCTATTTTCAACAAATTCTGTCTTCTGTGTTTCAAAACTTGACTTTTGTCTTTGAATCAGTAAAAACAACATTGTAGGAAAAGGGGGAAAAGCTGGTAACCATCATTTTTTCCTTTCCTATCGATGTTTTTCAAAATCTCCTTCCTCATTGTCGTTAAAAAACAGGGTTGTTTGGTAAAGGGTAAATTAGGTCTTTTTGGAGGCACTCTTGATCAAGATCAGATTGCACAGAATATGCAGTCTGATCACTGATCTGTATTGACATGATAGTTTCAGAGAGAGACTTGAAATATTGTAAAGTGGTTTTTGTCTACGGAGTACCGGCATTAAATTCTTTTGCTTTTCAGTTATTTTATGTGCCATATGTGATAGTCATTTGTTTCATCTATTTTATGTGCTGGAGTAAATGGGCAGTTGTTGTGGACTGAAAAACAATGTGTCATTTATTTTATGTGATAGATTGATGGACAAGGGGATAAAAATCACAATATTGTAGAATTTGGTGTGGACTGAAAAACTGTGTCATTTATTTTATATTCTAAATAGTGATAGAGCAGTGAGATACTGATTTGGGGGAATAAGTTTCAGGTTTCTGCTATGTTTTTGATATAAAACTGTTATAGTAGTGAAATAGACAAGAGAGAGAGGGGGGCAAGAGAGAGAGAGAGATAAGGAAAGAGAGAGAGAGAGGGAGGGGGGAGTGAGCTAGCGTGTCTTGAGCTTAGTTGGAAGTAGCATTATAAAGATTGTTAGATTTTGCTCAGATTCATTAAGTCCATTTTTTCTAACAATGGACTGAATCATGAGGTCCTTTTACATGCAGAAAATTGACCAATAACAAATAGTGTAGACCCAGGTCAGCCTGCACAGCCTGACCTGGGTCTATAATTTAGGAATATGCTTTAAACTTCCTTTTCACAGAGCATGATTCAAATGAAATGGACATTGCCAGTACAAAACAGGGAAATACTGCAGCTTCAAGGCTGGTTTTGTCAAAGAGTAAGGCCAGACAACAGACAGTTTAGATCCAAAATTAGATTGCATGATTGTGCAATCTGATCTTGATCTACATTGTCTGCAAAAGCAAACAATTGCAGTGGTGTAAAGATTAAGATCAGCCTGTATGTTGTGTGCAATTTGTGCTTGATGTACAGTCACAGAAAGCTTTCTACCTCGGGGTATAAGGTTAAATTCTGGGCATTAACCCTTTCCCGACAACAAATTTTGGACTGGTCCAAATTGAAAGAGTTTGCAGACGACAATTTTAAATTTGATGAAAATGGCAGAAAGGTCTCAAAAAGGGTAGAAAACACTGTGGGAAAAGGAGAAATTGCTCATTACGAGCAATTTCTCCTTTTCCCACAGTGTTTTCAAAAGACTTGTACTGCAGACACGTGAAAACCAGGGCTTGTTTGGGAAAGGGTGAATTTTTCATTTAACTTTAACCTGGAGAGTGCCTTTCACAAGGTAAGTTGCATTTGCTGCTAATCAAGATCAGACTGCACAAAAAATACAGTCTTTTTTTTCTATCTACACTGTCTACATAGATGAGAAATTCTGAAAAAGAGCAACCTTAAAATTTCATGATTTCATGATTGATTGTTTGGTGTTCAACGCCGTTTTCAACATTATTCCAGTTATATCGTGGCGGCCAGTGCACCTATCCATGCTGTCCTGGAGTTTCTTTTACCAGTACTACGCACAATATTCTTTCCAAGCCACTGGCTGCATTCCCACATAAACATCATCAAAACAATGGTCAGCGGTGAGCGAGTGATGAATCCTGTCACAATGACTATCATTAATCCTCGGAAAGAAATTGGCTGAGCTGGGGATCAAACCAGCGACCTCCTGTTCTCAAGTCCTGTACGCTACCGACTGAGCTACGGGGGGCTCGGCTAAGATTTCATGTATTTTGTCATCCGTCTAGATATAAAATGTTCACTGATATTATTTGGCACCCTTAACAAATTTCAGACTCCTCTTTACTCAAAGCATTTGTAGATGACAAATGAAATCTTGCTTTTATAGTGAAAATGTCTTTTAACCCTTTACCAAACAATCCTGGATTTTACCTCTTGGGGGAAGAAGCGTTTTTAAAAACATGGTGGGAAAAGGAGAAAATGCTGGTAACCAGCATTTTCTCCTTTTCCCACAACATTTTCAAAAGTTTTTTTCATCAAGGTGAAAAAAAGTTGGATTGTTTGGTGGGGTTAAGGGTTAAAAAATTTAACAATAAATTCATTAATTATTGACCTTTCACATTGTGTACATTCTGTGCTGTTTAATTCCATAGTGTGCATTTAATCCTTTACCACACAATCCCGACTTTTAATGCCCCTGAGAAAGAAGCCTTTTGAAAACATTGTGGGAAAAGGAGAAAATGCTGGTAACCAGCATTTTCTCCTTTTCCCACAATGTTTTCTACTCTCTCAGGGAGAAATTTCCTCATTTTGGCCAACTTTAATTTGTTGTCTGCACTGCAAATGCTGTCAATTTGGACCAGTCTAAATTTTTTTTTGTCTGGTAAAGGGTTAAAGGGGCATAAAACTAGATTTTGACCTAAATTTTACCTTGGCTATTCTCAAAGAAAAAGTCAAATTATTGTCATTTCCCTGATGTTGTCTTCGTCTGCACTGTAATCATTTTCATGCAAAAACATTGATATTTGATAATATCTCTTTGATTACTGAAGATATTTACTTCAAACTTGGATGCTTAAAATGTAAAAGGGGAACCAATACAATAAGGGCAGGTAACCATCAAAATATTTTTTGACACAGTTATTTCCCTTTTTCATCTTACAATTTTCAGTGAAAAGCTTTACTGCAGCGGAGCATTGGCACCTGCATGTGGTGCCCTTTTTTCATTGAGGGGCGGGGGTTTAGAAAGTAGATAATTTGTGAGGAAAAACAAGAGGGACCAATCTGCTTAGAATGTGAAGGCTATATCTTATGTCTGATATTTTATGTGGCATCATTGCTAAAACAACCAGATAGATTGCACTGTCTGTATTCAGGCTTTGTAAGGCATTTATTCCCACAATGGATCATAGTATTTTAACCCTTTACCAGACGACAAAATTTTAGCCTTGTCCAAATTGAAAGCATTTGCAGACGACAATTTCTGTGTGGCTCAAATGGTGCAACTTTTCTTTGATAGGGTAGAAAACATTGTGGGAAAAGGAGAAAATGCTGGTTACCAGCATTTTCTCCTTTTCCTACAATGTTTTCAAAAGGCTTCTTTCCCAGGGGCGTCAAAAGGCAGCATTGTGAGGTAAAGGGTTAAGTGCAGATGACATTATTTGAAGCACATTTATTGTCTGCAGGTGGCTTCTGCATAGCTCAGCGGTAAAGATTTAAACTTGTAACCTTGAGGCCCTGGGCTTGAGCCTGGAAGCACCATTCTTTTTTTCATGAGTTCTTAATTCTTTACCAAACGACAAATTTTTGGATTGGACCAAATTCAAAGCATTTGCAGACGACAAATGAAATGTTGCTGAAACGATGATTTCTGGCTTTGATTGGGTAGAAAACATTGTGGCAAAAGGAGAAAATGCTGGTTACCAGCATTTTCTCCTTTTCCCACAATGTTTTCAAGAGTCTTGTCTTTCAGCGTCGTTAAAAGTCGGGATTGTGTAGTAAAGGGTTAAGCAAGATTTTATGGGTCAATAAATATGTGATGGTTTATTTGGTATAATGAATTACAGAGATGCACTAAAACCCCTTTTGCTAGAGCATGAGTCATATACTTTAGTCTTGAAAGATAGTTTTGAAAATACAATATTTAGGTCTTCCCATGCAACTCCCTATTTTATTTAACCCTTTACCACACAATCCCAACTTTTAACGACCCTGAGAGAGATATCTTTTGAATACATTATGGGAAAAGGAGAAAATGCTGGTAACCAGCATTTTCTCCTTTTCCCATAATGTTTTCTACCCCTCCCAACACAAATTTCAATTTTTGAGTCACATTCATTTTGTTGTCTGCAAATGCTTTCAATTAGGATAGGTCTAAAATTTTGTTGTTTTGTAAAGAGTTATGTAGGGTATGTCAGAATTTGATAATCTGTGAAACAACATGATAGTGCAATGCTTCTTATTGCTGTTAGTTTTAGCATAAACCAAGTTTAACCCTTACCCAGCTGAATAAGTTAACCCTTTGCCACATTACAAAATTTTAGACTAGACTAATTTTAAAGCATTTGCATTTGGCAAATTCAACTTTGGTACAAATGAGCTTAAGCTCTCTGATAGAGCAGAAAACAATGTGGGAAAAGGAGAAAATGCTGGTTACCAGCATTTTCTCATTTTCCCACAATGTTTTCAAAAGCCTTCTTTCCCAGGGTTGTGAAAAGCCGGGGTTGTTTGGTGAAGGGTTAAATGATACCCTCAAGTTGATAGTAAAATCCCAAAGGCTGCTATTTCAAAGTTATTGTTGGGGGAGAAATATCTCTTTATCGGACAGTGTAGATCAAAGAACGGTCTGCACATTCTGTGCAGTCTGATCTTGATCTACATTGTCCGCTAATGATCTTTGATTCTCATTTAGCAGCCTTAGGGGTTAATTCTTTTCCCACAAACTGTGAAGAGGTCTTGATTCTTGCTGCAATTGTAGAACCTATAGACAACTTTAGCAAACTGTGATTGATGACAGTGTTGAGTTTCTTGTTTTGTCACCTTTAAGTGGAGGACAGGATATCAATAATTGTTAGAATGACTTATCCACTGGAGCACAGAGAATGACTTACATTGTTTTGCCTAATCAATATTGGATTCTTTACTGAGGACAAAATTTAAGACTCATTCAAATTAAATGTGTTAGCAGAAGACAAATCAAACCTTGCTCAAAAGATGGACTTTGAGAGAGTTGAAAATGGGGGAAAAGGAGAAAAGGCTGGTTACCAGCATTTTCTCCTTTTCCCAAATTGGCTTCGAAAGCTTTTTTTTTTTTAATCTTTAAAACTCAGGATTGTGTGGTAAAGGATTAATTTCAATCAGTGGAGATCAAGATCAGACTGAACAGACTACGCAGTTTGATCTGCAGCCTACATCCCTATTTTTTGGAATTCTCTGACAACAATGCCTGTAAAGTTTCAATTTTTTGGGCTCTTTTTTCTAGACTGAAAAAGCTTGCTAAACTTATAAAGCGCTATGAGGGTTAGTAGTTTTACATATCTGTTACTGGAGAAATAACCATTGTAGTGCTGAGCCTGGATTTAATTGCTTATGCGGACAACATAGATCAAGATCAGCATGGGCAGATAGTGTAGTCTGATCAGTGATCTACAGTTTACCTTTTTGCCACAAAATCTGGCAAAAATAAAGCTTTGAAATTATAATTATCTGCATATTTAGGACTGACTGAGGATGCCTATTTCATGTATTTAGTACTACAAGGATAGTGTGATGTTGCAAAAGTGTAATAAATGAATGCTTTCCCTAGAAAAAAATGGTTTAACCCTTTACCAAACAATCCCAGGTCCGTATTCACCAACCATTCTGAAGAACATTCTTTGTCTTCATCTCCAAGATTTTCTAAATTTGAAAGTAACACAGCTTCTGATTGGCTGAACAAAATTGTTGTGCCAGTCAGAAGTGGTGTTACTTTGAAATTTAGAAAATTCTGGAGAATAAGACTAAGAACGTTCTTAAGAATGGTTGGTGAATACGGGCCCAGGGTTTTCATGGCTCTGTGAAAGAAGGCTTCAAAGGCTTGAAAAAACTGTAGGAAAAGGAGAAAATGCTGGTAACCAGCATTTTCTCCTTTTCCCACAATATTTTCTGCCCTACCAGAGAACTTACTTTCATCTGTACCAAAGTTGAATTTGTCCTTTGCAGAATTGAATTTGAAATAGTCAAAAAATTTGTTGTTTGGGAAAGGGTGAGCTTTATGTTTTTTCACCTTACAGAGACCAGATAAAATTACAGTTATCATTAGAATGAACTGATAGTTCTGTTGACTGTTGCTGTAAATTGAAGTGATGTTGCCAAAGTGATCTGTCATGTTATGTAATTAATTGAAAATAAAGTGGGATATCATTACATTGTACAATGATTTTCATGTGAAACTGGATTTTAAGATTCTATTATATTGGTGAAAAAGCAGTTTTGCTTAAAAATTCAGAAGCCTTTACTCTGCTCTTGGGGCAATTCGGACAATATGGGTGCTTGATTCTGCCATCTGCCTTACAGGTATCATACACTAACATTCTGTTGAATTCTTCTGTGATAATTTACTGGGATAATAGTTAAAAGTTAAGACAATGTCAGAACGAGATGGGAAAGACCCCTTGTCTCCAAGGAAACAGCCTATGCGTCAATTCAAAAAGACCAAAAGCGCAACCTTCACCTTGGATGGAATGAACTACACAATAGGTTTGTATTTTAGAATTTACTGACTAACTTAATATAAATTTGTATTTTGACATTTATTTACTTAATGTACATTATACCAAAAGATACATATTTTTACTGACCATGGGAAAAAAAATGAAAATATACTATTTTGTTTTTAGCTCACTGTGGCACCAAGCGCTCAAGGTGAGCTTTTGTGATCATCTGTCATCCTGCATTCAGGTATCAGTTACCTTGTGTGCACTCTAGAGTGCCACATTTTCAGTCAAATACTGATGAAACTTGGTCAGAATATTGTCCTTGATTATATCTTGGGCAAGATCGAAATTGGGTCATATCCAGTCAAGAAGTAGGCCACTGGGGCAAACCCTGGGAAAATCTTGTGTCAGACCTCCAGATAAGAGGGAGTTATTGTATTCTAAATCCATTATTTCTCTTCCAAACCCTATGTTGTGAGTACTTATTAGCATCGTCTCGATGAGACGATTCTAACGAGTACCCATAACATAGGGTTTAGTGGAGAGTGATTGATGTTTTCAAGTCTGAAATCAAAATCACTCCCTCTATCTGGAGCTCTGTTGTGTGCACTGGGGAGGCAACATTTTCAGTGCGCTTAACTTATGAAACTTGTCAGAATATTTGTCTTGATGATATCTCAGACCTGTTTGAAATTTGGTCATGGCTGGTCAAAGAGTTGGTCACTGGAACAAACCTTAGAAAAACCTTTGGGCACACTTGAGGTCCCATATTCAGTGTAATACTCTGAAAGTTGGTCAGAAATGTTTTATCTTGATGATATCTCAGAAGAGTTTAAAAATGGATCATGAGGGGTCAAGTATGAGGGTCATTCACTTAACCCTTTCCCAAATGACAAATTTTGGACTGGTCCAAATTGAAAGAGTTTGCAGACGACAATTTTAAATTTGATGAAGATGGCAGAAAGGTCTCAAAAAGGGTAGAAAACACTGTGGGAAAAGGAGAAATTGCTCATTACGAGCAATTTCTCCTTTTCCCACAGTGTTTTCAAAAGACTTGTACTGCAGACACGTGAAAACCGGGGCTTGTTTGGGAAAGGGTTAATTGTGTCACAGTGTGTTTATGAGACGCATTACATCAAATGCATATATTTTGTTTGTTTCATCCCTTCAAAATATTCTCTATTGACAGAAATACATTTTTTAAGTCTGGAAATCCAGTCTGTGAGTCCTGCAAAATATGTTTTTCTGGGAATATCCTGCAGACACTGAAAAATGGCACTTCCCAGGGCTCTTTTAGAGTCATATCAACGCCCAGAGAGAGTTTTCTTCAGTAAACAGAAGAGAAAAAAGTCAAATGTGTTAAGGTTGGTAGAATAGGTTGGGTGGGGAAGTTGTACCATATATTCCGTTTCCAGGAACTTTGAACAATTGCAGACTTGTGAGCAGCTGCATTGTCATGGTTAAGGCACAGGCCTCTTAATCTGGTTTCAGTAATATAGCCAGTGTATGTGACTGCACCTACTTTAACTTTCAATAACTTTAGAAGGAATGAACCTATTACAACAAAATTTCGTGCCAGTATTCAGAACAACTTCCTGGAGAAAATACATCTATTTGCCTTGTGATACAAATGGTCTTGCGGTATGGAAGCCCATTAGTGACACAATTAACTCTTTACTACACCATCCTGACTTTTAAAGACCCTGAAAAAGAAAGCTTTGGAAAACATTGAGGGAAAAGGAGAAAATGCTGGTAACCAGCATTTTCCCCTTTTCCCACAATGTTTTCTACCCTTCTCGAAACAAGTTTTAATATATTTTTGATTTGCATTTATTTTGTCGTCTGCAAATGCTTTCAATGTGGACTAGTATAAAATTTTGTCGTTTGGTAAAGAGTTATATGAATGACCCTCATAGTAGGTCACAAGAAAAAAATGTTTAAAAAACCTTTTGTGCACACATTTAGTCAAACTTTTAGTTCATTACTCATGAAAAGTGGTGAGAATGATGGTCTAGGTGATATCTCGGACACTATCAATCAAAGCGTTGAAAGCACTGGTGTGGCATTTGTTAGGGAAGCCATTGTGTGGAATTGATTAATTTGAGAAACAAACCACAGAAATAGTTTCAAAATAATTGCTTGAAAGTCAACTTCCTGTAACGTCATGCACAGTCCAGTAGAGTAGCATGCAATCTTGTGGGACGAACAAGTCCTGGGGAACAAGCCCAGGAACGAATTAGTTTGGGACGATTAAGCACGGAATTGGGCGTTCAGGAAACAAAGATCGTGTGTATCATTAGGCCAATAGAAGACTATAGCGGATCAAGCTATTTTCGATAAAAAAAGTATTTCCATGATTCATGGCCTAATCCAATTTATTTCAATAAGCCATTTTCATTTTCATATTTGAGTGGAATCGAGACACTTATTTGTCTTAGAAAAATTGAGTTTTATTGGGTTTACTTCCTTCGGTTTTGCACAAAATACGATACATGATTTTCAGAATGCTATATTGAACTCATAGTGGCATTGTCTTTGACAAATGCCACAAAAATGGGTCACAGTGGGCTAAAAAGTACCTGGTTACTGGGGCAAATTTTAGGAAAAAACCTTGCTATGCTCTCTAGAGGCCTCTTTCTCTGTTCAATTCTCATGAAAATTTGGGCTGCAGTCAAGTCACCTTATGTAAAGTACAAACATGTTATAACTTGTATAGAGAAAAAACTTAAGTTCCCATAATGCACACTGAATATAGTTGTGTCATGCCCTCTGAAAACCCTTAAGGCATGTGCAAAAAGTATCAACCCAGGTCAGCCTGCACAGACTGACCTAAGCTGAAACTTTATGCATTTAGTAAATTTGCTGCATGTTTAATGACCAGCATACCTCATGATTCAGTCGGTTGATACACAAAATGGATTTTATAGATCCATAATTATGCGATGACTTTCTTGGTATGATAATGTTGCAGATAAGCATTAAGCCCCCTTCTGCCAGAGCATGGCTCAATTATTTTGTATGTGTTTTACATCATAATCACCAGGATCTGTTCAACTTTATGAACCCCAGGTCACTACACTCCAGTGAGTGCTTTAGGGCCAGTTACCGTCTTGTTTCTTTTCTTGTCAATCTGGTCACAAAAAGAACGAAACCAATGATCCTAATTTCATAAGTAGGGCCACACCCAGTCATTGCTTGCTGGGATTGAACAACAAACCTTTGGATAACAAATCCAATACCTCAACCACAAAATGCCAATACAGTTAACCCTTAGGCCGCTAATCGCGACTCACTGACCTTTTTGCGGACAGTATAGATTAAGATCAGACTGCACAGAACATGTAGTCTGATCTTGGATCTACACTGTCGGGTAAGGAGATAAGTAGGGCCACACTGAATCATTGCTTGCTGGGATGGAACCACAAACCTAATAACAAGTCCAATACCTGAACTACAGAGTGCCCATGCAGTTAACCCTTTACCGCACAATGCCGCCTCTTGACGCCCCTGGAAAAGAAGCCTTTTGAAAACATTGTGGGAAAAGGAGAAAATGTTGCTAACCAGCATTTTCTCCTTTTCCCACAATGTTTTCTACCCTATCTAAGAAAAATTGCACCATTTGAGCCACATTGAAATTGTCATCTGCAAATGCTTTCAATTTGGACAAGGCTAAAATTTTGTCGTGTGGTAAAGAGTTAACTCTATACCAAACAACAAAATTTTAGACTGGTCCAAATTGAAAGGAGTTGCAGACGACAAATTAAATGTAGCTTAAACGATGATATTTGTTTTGGATAGGGAAGAAAGCATTGTGGGAAAAGGAGAAAATGCTGGTTACCAGCATTTTCTCCTTTTCCCTCAATGTTTTCAAAAGCCTTCTCTTACAAGATCATCAAAACTCAGGATTGTGTGGTAATGGGTTAACAAGGGAAAGAGTAAATTCACCAATCTATGTTATTGAAGTTTTATAAACAGTTTTGAAGCTTTTGGCCAAACATTCAGTGCAATATTTTTTCAACAATAAACAATTTTCCAAGAAAAACATTTCCAGGATTATATGAATTTCAAAAAAAATTTCTTCGCACTGCTCTACATCATGGCCTTGCAAACTTACAGCAGAGTGTGAACCATTAAATCTAATCGTTATCTAATTTCAAGATATTTACACACTCTGGTAAAAGGGGGTTTTATGCATCTCCATGATGCATTATACTAAGCAAGTCATCACATAAATGAGCCATGCTCTGTGATAAGGGGGCTTAATGCAACTATGAAAGTATTGATCCAGGTCAGCCTGCATGGACTGCGCAGGCTGACCTGGACCGAAACTTTTTGCTATTGGTCAATTTTCCGTATGTCCAAGAACCAGTCGATCTCATGATTCAGTCGGTTGTTAAAAAATGGCTATTATTGATCCATAATTATGTGATGGCTTGCTTGGTATTATGCATTACGGAGATGCATTATGCCCCCTTTTGCCAGAGCATTACTCAAATATGGGTACATAAAATCGATTTTGTAAAACAACCAACTTATGATCGAGTAGAACAGTCCTTTGATATACAGAAATTTACCAAAAGCAAAATGTTGTAAACCAGGTTAGCCTGCACAAACTGCACAGGCTGACCGGGGTTGATATTTTTTCCAGATGCATTAAAGCCCCTTCTTATAGAGAATAATACTAATTTTGTGTTGTAGTATCAGACATCTTTAACACTTTACCGGACGACAAAACTTTAGCTTTGCCCAAATTGAAAGCATTTGCAGAAGACAATTTCAGTGTGGCTCAAATGATGCAACTTCATTTTGACAGGGTAGAAAACATTGTGGGAAAAGGAGAAAATGCTGGTTAGCAGCATTTTCTCCATTTCCCACAATGTTTTCAAAAGGCTTCTTTCCCAGGGGCATTAAAAGGCGGCATTGTGCGGTAAAGAGTTAAGCTCCTGTTTATTTCAACAGCGTTAAATACTGAAGCAATAAAACAACATTCTTGCTTCTTTTGCCACAATGGTTTTAACCCTTTACCAGACGACAAAATTATAGCCTTGTCCAAATTGAAAGCATTTGTTGACGACAATTTCAGTGTGGCTCAAATGGTGCAACTTTTCTTTGATAGGGTAGAAAACATTGTGGGAAAAGGAGAAAATGCTGGTTACCAGCATTTTCTCCTTTTCCCAGAAGGTTTTCAAAAGGCTTCTTTCCCAGGGGTGTCAAAAGGCGTTATTGTGCAGTAAAGGGTTAATTACAGGGTAGTGTTTTTAGCTAACTCTTTCCCACACAACAAAATTTTAGACTTGCCCAAATTGAAAGCATTTGCAGACTACAAAATAGATGTGACAAAGGAATTAAATTTTTTTGGGGGTAAGGGGGGAGGATATAAAACATTCTGTGTACCAGCATTTTCTCCTTTTCCCAAAATGTCTTCAAAAGCTTTCTTTCTCAGGGTCATTAAAATTCGGAATTTTGTGGTAAAGAGTTTAAAAGAACGAGACCATATACACATATTTATCCTACGTTATTTATATTGTTTAGAGTCACGTCATGGAAATAGGTTGGACTAAGCTTTTTATTCACATTTGATCAATGGATCAGATGACCTCTTCGAGAAGCAGAGAGCTAAGATGAACAAGGCTTCAAATAATACATAGGCTGATCTTAGTCCAAACTTTTAAAAAGAAATCAATCAGTCATGGTGTATGGCAAGACAAAGGTTAATTGTTGGAGAAAATGCTGGTTAGCCCTTTACCAGATGTGACCATTCTGTACATTCCACAAAAATAGAGAGACCAGTCAGTTATTAATTCTTTATGGTAATCCCAGGAGGGTTGTAGAAGATAATGATCTTTCATGAACAATGCCAAAGGACAGTCTTTTACAGAGGGTGTCAAACTTTGACCTTTTCTGTTGTTTGGTCTAATATTTCTGGGAAACTGTCAGCTTTTGAAAAGTTGTAAGGCTGGCTGTGTCCATGTGTTAAGGGCGTGCAAATGCTAAGGGTACAGTGGACCTCCTATGTACCTTTTCCAAGGAGTTTCTGGAGGCAATTCTAGCACATTTTGAGATTTTTAGACTATCAACGGCTAGTCTATTGCCATCGAGAGTGACCTAGATTCAAATGTAAACAAAACACCACACAGTTGCCAAATACTGCCCCACAGAAACTAATTCTTTTTGTTAGAAATCGTAATTCAGTTAAATCTTTACCGTACAGCAAAATTTCAGACTGGTCAAAATTGAAAGCACTTGCAGACGACAGAATAAACGTGGCTCAAATGATGGAATTTGTGTCTGAAAGAGTGGAAAACAATGTGAGAAAAGGAGAAAATGTTGGTTACCAGCATTTTCTCCTTTTGCCACATTGTTTTCAAAAGTTTATTTTCTCTGGGTCATTAAAACTCAGGATTGGGTGGTTAAATATGACAATGGTAACATGAACTACGAAATCTCAACCTCTCCAATTTGAACAGTGTCAACCTACTAAGGCATAGCCTGAACAAGATGTCGTCGATAAGGTACAAGATGTTTGCCTATATGTAAATGAAGTGTTAGTGACCTATGCAAGTCAGGCTCATCTTTACTTATCCCAACAAAACCTTTTTCATCCTCATGTTTTTCGCAGGTGTTGTAGGTCTTGTTTGGCTACAAGTCTGTCCATCCTTAACCCTTAAGCTGCTAATCGCGACCCACTGACCTTTTGCGGACAGTGTAGATCAAGATCAGACTGCACAGAACGTGCAGTCTGATCTTTGACCTACACTGTCCGATACGGTATTTTATTTCCGGTGAAATCCACTTTGAAACCGCAATGTTTGGCCTTTTAGTATTGAGTAGAAATCTGTGTTTCATTTATTCAGCAGTTTAAGTGTTAAGAAAAGCATGGAAAGTTCTTGTAAAAGGGAACTTGAGAAACTGTTCAAATGTGAAATCATCATTTGATATGTTTTTCATCTTCTTTTTAGCTTACCTGAAGTACTCAAGGTGAGCTTTTGTGATCGTGCTGTGTCCGGCATTTGTCTTGTGTCGTCCGTAGTCAAGGTGTCAACAATTGTGTGCATGCTAGAGACCATAATTATTTTCAGTAAAATACTCATGAAACTTGGTCAGAATAGAATGTTTGTCTTGATAAAATCTCAGACAAGTTAAAAATCAGGTCATGTTGGGTCAAAAAGTAGGTAACCAGGTCAAAATTTAGCAAAACCTTGCGTACACCCTAGAGGCCACATTTTTAGTCGGATACTCATAAAACTTGGTCCGAATGTTTGTCTTGATAAAATCTTGGACAAGTTTGAAATTGGTTCATGCCAGATCAAGAAGAAGGTCACCAGATCAAATTTTGGAAAAACCTTGTGTGCACTCTAGAGGCCATATTTTAGACTATTACGGATGAAACTTTGTCAGAATACTTGCTGTGGTGATGTCTCAGACAAGTTTGAAATTGGGTCTAGTCGGTCCAAAAAGAAGGTCACCCGATCAAATTTTAGAAGAACTTTGTGTGCACTCTAAAGGCCACATTTTTTTGTCTAATACTTTTGAAACTTGGTCAGAGTACTTGTCTTGATGATGTCTCGGACAAGTGTGAAACTGGGTCATGTTGGGTCTAAAAGTAGGTCACTGGGACAGATCTTCAAAAAACGTTGTGTGCACTCTAGAGGCCACATTTTCTGCCAGAAACTCATGAAACTTAGTCAGAATGTTTGTCTTGATAATATCTCTGACAAGTTTGAAATTGGGTTATGTCAGTCAAAAGTAGGTCACTGTGCGAGATTTTAGAAAAACATGTGCACCCTTGAGGCAAGATTTTCATCCTAATACCCATGACATTTGGTCAGAATGTTTGTCTTGATGAAGTCTAGCACAATTTCAACATTGGGCCATGTCAGGTCAAAAAGTAGGTATTTGGGCCAAATCTTTGAAAAAACTTGTGAGCACTCTAGAGGCTACATTTTCAGACCAGTTCTAATGAAAATTGGTCAGAATGTTTGTCTTAATGATATATTGAACAAGTTCATAATTGGGTCAGGTTTGGTCAAAAAGTAGGTCACTGGGACAAATCTTAAAAAAATCTTGTTTGCAATCTGGGGGCCAGATAAAAATGAAACATTGCCAGAATCTTTATCTTCATGACATCTCTTACAAGTTCAAAAATAAGTCATGTAGGTCAAAAAGTAGGTCACAAACATGTGTGATGTGTTTTACATCATTACAACCAGGATCTCTTCAGCTTTATCAATCCTAGATAACTTTACTCAGGTGAGTGCTTTAGGGACAGTGGCCCTCTTGTTTCAATGAAAAATTCAACAAACAGAATTTTTTCATGGCATTACCCGTGTGACAAGTAAATGGCTGTGAGGGTGGATAAAGTCAGCAGAGCAAAACCGGTTTGGAATTGATAGCAGATTATACTGGGTCAATAAAATCATACTTGATAACCGGATTGGACTAGATCGGGCTATTTAGCTGGTTTTGGTTAATTTTTCTTCAATCTTGAATAAACCAACCAAGTTTTATCTTTACCAAGGCTGCTTATTCGACATTCATGACTCTGTCAGTACTTTCAATACTTTGATTTTCCTGCTTGCCAAAGTCTTTTATGTTTAATGTTTATTTGCTGCTTTTGAAAAAAAAATACAGCAATACTAGAATATGAGGCTAAAAATGTCATGAGTCATGCATGATTGGCTACTTCTCTTATAATACTGTGGTTATGAATGGATGTTATCATTAACTTTTGTGATTAGCAACAAACACTACTTTGGTCTACTTGGCTATTGTGAATATTTTTTTTATTTTCACTATCATTCAAAACCAGTTGAATTTCAACTTTAGTGTTGCAAATTTAGTAAAATTCCAACATTAATTTCAACATGTTAGAATCATATGAAATCACATGAATGGAATTGCTTTTTGTCCAGCCCTGCTTTTTGCATTACAGTCATCACAACTTTAATTGGGTGGAAATGTAAATGAGCCATGCTGTGGCAAAAGGGGGCTTAATGCATCTAAGTATTGCATTATACCAAGCAAGACATCACTAAATTATGGATCAAATTCTTTCAAGAAATTCTGAAGAGGACCATGGCAGGATCATTTCTGTGAAGTTTCATGAAAATTGGATGGGTAGTTTCAGAGAAGAAGATGTTTGAAATAAAAGTTAACGCACGGACGGACGCACGCACGCATGCACAGACGGACGGATGCACAACAACTGACAAACAACTGACTAAACCATGAGAGAGCATCATCCTTTGACATGCATAAATTAACCCTTTCCCAAACAAGCCCTGGTTATCACATGTCTGCAGTACAAGTCTTTTGAAAACACTGGGGGAAAAGGAGAAATTGCTCGTAATGAGCAATTTCTCCTTTTCCCACAGTGTTTTCTACCCTTTTTGATAACTTTCTGCCATTTTCATCAAATTTAAATTGTCGTCTGCAAACTCTTTCTATTTGGGCCAGTCCAAAATCTGTCGTTTGGGAAAGGGTTAAAGGTAGTGAAAAGTTTCAGCCCGTATCAACCTGCATGGACTGCACAGGATGACATGGTTCGATTGGTTTTTTTTAGCTCCACTGGCCAAAGGCCAGCGGGCTTATGTCATGGCCCGGTGTCCGTCGTGCGTCAGTCCGTCCATGCGTCCGTCCGTCCGTCCGTCCGTACGTTAACTTTTATTTCAAACATCTTCTTCTCTGAAACTACCCATCCAATTTTCATGAAACTTCACAGAAATGATCCTGCCATGGTCCTCTTCAGAATTTCTTGAAAGAATTTGATTCCTTCAAAAACTCTGGTTGCCATGGCAACAAAACTGAAAAATATTGGAAATCTTTAAAAATCTTCTTGTCTGAAACCATAAGGCATAGGGCTACCAAATTTGGCATGTAGCTTTATGTAGTAGACCTCTATCATGTTTCTTGAAATTATAGCCCTGGGGTCAAAATTGGCTCTGCCCCAGGGGTCACAAGTTTTACATAGGCTTATATAGAGAAAACTTTAAAAATCTTCTTGTCTGAAACCATAAGGCATAGGGCTACCAAATTTGGCATGTAGCTTTATGTAGTAGACCTCTATCAAGTTTCTTGAAATTATAGCCCTGGGGTCAAAATTGGCTCAGCCCCAGGGGTCACAAGTTTTACATAAGCTTATATAGAGAAAACTTTTAAAATCTTCTTGTCTGAAACCATAAGGCATAGGGCTACCAAATTTGGCATGTAGCTTTATGTAGTAGACCTCTATCAAGTTTCTTGAAATTACAGCCCTGGGGTCAAAATTGGCTCTGCCCCAGCGGTCACAAGTTTTACATAGGCTTATATAGAGAAAACTTTAAAAATCTTCTTGTCTGAAACCATAAGGCATAGAATTTGGCATGTAGCTTTATGTAGTAGACCTCTATCATATTTCTTGAAATTATAGCCCTGGGGTCAAAATTGGCTCTGCCCCAGGGGTCACAAGTTTTACATAGGCTTATATAGAGAAAACTTTAAAAATCTTTCTGTACCTAGCCATAAGGCCTAGAGCTACCAAATTTTGCAGTTAGCTTGATCTAGTTGGGGTCTACCAAAAGTGCCCAAATTATAGTCCTGGGGTCAATTTGGCCTTATGCTGGGCGGGGGGGGGGGGGGGGGGGAGGGGTCACAAGATTTACATAGGCTTACATAGGGAAAACTTTTAAATCTTGGTGTACATAGCCATAAGGCTTAGGCTACCAAATTTTGCATAATTATAGCATTATCTAGTGGACAACTACAAAGAGGGCCCACGTTGCAGCCCTAGGATCAAGTTTGGCCCTGCACCAGGGGTCACAAGTTTTACATGGGTTTATGGAGTGAAAAGTTCAGAAACCGTCTTGTTACTAGCCATCAGGCCAAGAACTCCCAAATTTGGCATGTTATTCTTCTAATACACATATTCCCCATTAAGTCCGACTGTAGCCCTGGGGTCAAAGTTTTATAAGGGCTTATATAGTGAAGACTTCTCTTCATGGTTTATATTTATAAGCCAGTGGAGCGATACAGGGCCATCATGGCCCTCTTGTTTTTTTGTTTCCTCTCTCGCAAATGCATTAAGCCCCCTTTTTGCAGAGCATGGCTCAAATGCATGTGTGTATTCATGTGTGTCCATCTGCCCAAATTGGTCCACGATGTTGCAGCAATTACCCCTACGTTTTATTAGATGGATTGCAAACTGACTTGGAAAAAATTATTCTCCTTAATGAGTAAAAGTCTCTTTTTAATTAATAACCCTTTACTACACAAACCGCAGTTTTAACGACCTGAAGGAAGAAGCCTGTTGTAAACATTGTGAGAGAAGGAGAAAATGCTGGTTACCAAAGTTTTCTACCCAATCACTGACAAATTCTTCTGTTAGAGCCACATATGATTTGTCGTCTGCAAAAGCTTTCAATTTGGACATGTCTGAAATTTTGTTCTTTGGTAAAGAGTTAATTATATAAGGTTCATAGTCAAGGCGTCTCCTGAAGTTTATGCTTTTAGCATGTAGTCTTGTGCAAGATGAAGAAATTTGTCTACAGGAGGAAATGTCTTCAGGAAAAATTAATAATGGTCTGTACTTTGACTTTTGTAGTGTTTGCTCATGGCTTCCATTTCTTTATCCTTTATCACACAATCCTGAGTTTTAACCCTTTAGCTGCTAAGTGCAACTCTCTGACTTTTTGCGAATAGTGTAGATCAAGATCAGACTGCACAGAATGTGCAGTCTGATCTTGGATCAACATTGTCTGATAAAGAGATATTCGATAAGGAGATATTTTTCTCCAAAGAATAAGTTTGAAATAATATTATTTGGGTTGTTACTTTCGGCTTGAAGTTTAATTTAACTTATTTAACAGGAACAGGCTTAATAACCTTCAGATGAAAGAGTTTGAAAACATTGTGGGAAAAAGAGAAAATGCTGGTAAACAGCATGGTGACCAGCATTTTCTCCTTTTCCCACATCACTTTTTAGCCTTTCAAAGACAAGTCTCATGATGGTTTTGATGGCTGCAAAATCTTTTGATATGGACAAGTCTATTTGCTTCTTTTGTTTGGTAAAGAATTGATTATGCCTTTTTGAGAGTTGATCAAACACTCTAAGAGAGAGACTGAGTAGGAAATAACAGACAATATTTCCTATTTTCCTCTGTAAGACTGTGAAGCAATTAGATTATTCTCCCTCAAGTTTTCTATCTGAAGAAAGTACAAAAATATTTGGTCAAGACATGAATCAATTGATTGCAGGGATATTACTTATGCTTAACCCTTGATCAAACGACAATTTCAGACTGGTCCAATTCGAAACCAATTTTAGACGACAATTTAAATGTCACTCAACTGATTATTTCATTCCTTGATGGAGAAGAAAACATTTTGGGAAAAGGAGAAAATGCTGGTAACCAGCATTTTCCCCTTTTCCCACAATGTTTTCAAAAGGCTTCTTTCTCAGGGTCGTTAATACTTGGGGATATGTAGTAAATGGTTAAACCAGTACAAGAAAAAGTTTTTAGTCTTTCAAATTGAGAGCACCTGCAGACTGCAAACTCAAAATCAGTACAAATTAGCTATAGATTATATTAGGGTAGTAAACATTATGGGAAAAGGTGCAAATGCTGGTTACCAGCATTTTCTCCTTTTCCCACAATGTTTTCAAAGCCTTCTTATTGAGGTTTGTTAAAACCCAGAATTATCTGGTAGAGGGTTATTTGAGCACCTACCCAGACAAACAAATAACCAGCTTCCATGCACCTTCATGACAAGGGAGAGAGGAATTACTAGATGTATTTATAACTTGCTGCAAACCACATGATATACAATGCAAGACTTCTGCATTTAACTCTTTTTTTCAAAAAACAAAATTTGGACTGGACCAAATTGGAAGCATTTGCAGACAGCAAATTACTTGTTTGCTCAACTGATGATTTACTATCTTTGATAGGGTAGGAAACATTGTGAGAAAAGGAGAAAATGCTGGCAACCAGCATTTTCTGCTTTTCCTACAATGTTTTCAAAAGCCTTCTCTTTCAAGGGTGTTAAAAGTAGGGATTGTGTGGTAAAGGGTTAATCAAAGCCGAAAAATTCCATACAATCGGCAGTCATACAGAAAAAAAACATTGAATTGTTTATCTGCTCTTAAATATTAAGTTTTCAATTTACGAGACACTTTAGACCAATCTTCAACAAGGACAATGATTAAATGGTATGGAAAACATTGTGATAAAACAAATTATTGCCTTTGAAAAGCAATTTTTACGTTTCTACAATAATTTTCAACTTGTCTTCTGTGGACACTTGAAGAGTCCCTCTTGCATTAAAAAGTCAATCACAAAATAACAGGAATTCATAACAACTGGCAGCCATGACACCACAACACAAACAAATGCACTATATTGCAGGATAAGACTAAACAAATATGCCATTCTGTCAGATGGAATATAACTGATGACGTCTCATACACCCTTTTTTATCTTACAGGAAATGACTTTTTAGCTCCTCTAGTCAAAAGCCAGAATTTTTATGCCACGGCCCTGTGCCCATCATACTTCCATTTGTCATTGTGTCTATGCCATGGCCCTGTGCCCATCATACTTCCATGTGTCATTGTGTCTGTGCCACGGCCCTGTGCCCACCATACTTCCATGTGTCATTGTGTCTGTGCCACGGCCCTGTGCCCACCATACTTCCATGTGTCATTGTGTCTGTGCCACGGCCCTGTGCCCACCATACTTCCATGTGTCATTGTGTCTGTGCCACGGCCCTGTGCCCACCATACTTCCATGTGTCATTGTGTCTGTGCCACGGCCCTGTGCCCACCATACTTCCATGTGTCATTGTGTCTGTGCCACGGCCCTGTGCCCACCATACTTCCATGTGTCATTGTGTCTGTGCCACGGCCCTGTGCCCATCATACTTCCATGTGTCACTGTGTCTGTGCCACGGCCCTGTGCCCATCATACTTCCATGTGTCACTGTGTCTGTGCCACGGCCCTGTGCCCACCATACTTCCATGTGTCGTTGTGTCTGTGCCACGGCCCTGTGCCCACCATACTTCCATGTGTCGTTGTGTCTGTGCCACGGCCCTGTGTCCATCATACTTCCATGTGTCATTGTGTCTGTGCCACGGCCCTGTGCCCATCATGCTTCCATGTGTCGTTGTGTCTGTGCCATGGCCCTGTGCCCACCATACTTCCATGTGTCATTGTGTCTGTGCATGCATTGATTTTTATTTCAAACATCTTCTCTTTACCCTTTACCAGACGACAAAATTCTAGCCTTGTCCAAATTGAAAGCATTTGCAGATGACAATTTCAGTGTGGCTCAAACGGTGCAGTTATTCCTTAATAGGGTAGAAAACATTGTGGGAAAAGGAGACAATGCTGGTTGCAGCATTTTCTCCTTTTCCCACAATTTTTTCTAAGGGCTTCTTTCCCAGGGGTGTCAAAAGGCGGCATAGTACGGGAAAGGGTTAAACTGCTGCCCGAACTTGAACCAAATTTCCTAGAAATGTTCCTAGTATAATTCTCTTCCAGATTTCTTTAACCCTTTCCCAAACTATAAATTTTGGACTGGTCCGAATTGAAAGAGTTTGCAGACGACAATTTTAAATTTGATGAAAATGGCAAAAAAGTCTAAAAAAAGGTAGAAAACACTGTGGGAATAGGAGAAATTGCTCGTTACGAGCAATTTCTCCTTTTCCCACAGTGTTTTCAAAAGACTTGTACTGCAGACACATGAAAACCAGGGCTTGTTTGGGAAAGGGTTGAAAAAAAAAAAAGAGAATAAGTACGACATATAAAAGTGTTAATAAACTCATATCTTCTTCTAAAACACTATTTGTCTGAACATATTCCTATAGACTTTTGTATGAAAGATTGTTTTGCATTTAAATCTCTTTGGGATTCAGAACAGAATTTGCTGTTATGGTTGTGGCTTTTTTACCTCTTTACCAAACGACAAATTTTAGACTAGTCCAAACTGAAATCTTTTGCAGACGAGAAAAATGGTTCCGACTCAAAAAAAAAAAAATAATGTTTTGAGAGGGGTAGAAAACATTGTGGGAAAAGGAGAAAAGGCTGGCTACCAGCATTATCTGCATTTCCCACAATGTTTTCAAAAGGGTTCTTTTTCAAACTCAGGACTGTGTGGTGAAGAGATATCTCAGTACAAGCCAAACAGTAGTCTTTTATAATTTTGTTTTGGAGATACTTACAGTCGGAACTGATTGGCATGATTAATCTGCGGAAAGACAATTTCCAGATTTGGTGATGGAATGAATAACCTGCTTTCAGATTTCTGAAAAACATCTTGAACTATCAACAACTTCTTATCCATCCTGTGCCAATTACAGTTTACTTTTAAAGTTTTATTAGTCAGTGGAGCAATACAGGGCCACCATGGCTCTCTTGACTTGGATAAAAAAAAATGTGCCACAGATGAGATGTTGCTTTTAATTAGCATTTCCTCATTATTCCATACATACTATTTTTACATTATGTCATCTTTCAGTTATATTACAAAATGTCAAAGTAGCCCGACCTTTGCTGTAATATGACAGAAATAATGTTGAAAGCGACGTAAAATACCATTCAATCAATCAAGCCTGACCCTTAAAGTGTTGATAAACTCTTCACAGGATGACAGAATTTCAGACTTTCCAGGCTTGAAAGCAATTAATCCTATATCAAACAGACCCAGGTTTTAACAACTGTGAAGGTTTTAGAAAATATTGTGGGAAAAGGAGAAAATGCTGGTAACCAGCATTTTCTCCTTTTCCCACAAAGTTTTCTGCTCTCTCAAAGACAAATCCTTTCATTCATTTTTTAGCTCCACTGGCCGAAGGCCAGCGGGCTTATGTCATGGCCCGGTGTCCGTCGTGCGTCCGTCCGTCCGTCCGTGCGTTAACTTTTATTTCAAACATCTTCTTCTCTGAAACTACCCATCCAATTTTCATGAAACTTCACAGAAATGATCCTGCCATGGTCCTCTTCAGAATTTCTTGAAAGAATTTGATTCCTTCAAAAACTCTGGTTGCCATGGCAACAAAACTGAAAAATATTGGAAATCTTTAAAAATCTTCTTGTCTGAAACCATAAGGCGTAGGGCTACCAAATTTGGCATGTAGCTTTATGTAGTAGACCTCTATCAAGTTTCTTCAAATTATAGCCCTGGGGTCAAAATTGGCTCTGCCCCAGGGGTCACAAGTTTTACATAGGCTTATATAGAGAAAACTTTAAAAAATCTTCCTGTACCTAGCCATAAGGCCTAGAGCTACCAAATTTTGCATGTTGCTATATCTAGTGGGCCTCTACCAAGCGGGCCAAAATTTTAGCCCTGGGGTCAAAATTGGTCAACCCACTTTTTTTTTGCCTATGGCACTGAAAGGGTCAACTCTGTAATTATCAACAATCCAGAGATTTAATGACCCTGGGGAAGACACCTTTTCAAAACACCGCTGGAAAATGAGAAATTGCTGGTAAACAGCATTTTCTCCTTTTCCCACAATGTTTTCAAAAGGCTTCTTTCTCAGGGTTGTTAAAACTTGGGACAGTGTGGTAAAAGGTTAATAAAGGATGGAAATAGCAGTGAATCTTACCAACTCTTTACCATACAGTCCCTGACAAAAAAAGCTATTGAAAACATTTTGAGAAAAGAGAAAATGATGACAAGAAGTATTTTCTCCTTTTTCCACAGTGTTTTGTACTTTTTCTAAGACAAATTAAGTGATTCCATTAGTGTGCTCTTCAAATGCCTTTTGATTTGGAAAAATGTTTAATTTTCAGGGCTGGTTAGCATTTAACTCTTCGACTCATGGATACATGGAATACTCTGTTGCAGTCAGGAGCAGACAGACGTTACAAAACGCTCTTGAAGCAATTTCAAAGCCCTTTTGATGATTTGATCTGAATAGTTTGGCTAATATTGGGGTCTGTTCTTACCAACCAATCTTAAGAACATTCTTAGTCTTATTCTCCAATATTTTCTAAGTTTGAAAGTAACACAACTTCTGATTGGCTAAACCAGATGGTTTAGCCAATCAGAAAGTGTGTTACTTTCAAATTTAGAAAATTCTGGAGAAATAAGACTGAAAACTTTCTTATGAATAGTTGGTGAATGTAGACCCAGATTGTTTAGGCAATTGATTGCTTAGAATGTTCAGTGCAGTCTGAGCTAGATCGATATTGTCCTGAAAATAACCTTAGTTGTCATGGCATGTCAGAATTAAACCTAGAGTGAATAAACAAAAGTGACCATTTCAATCTGGAAAAAACACCAAAATAGTTCTGTTTAAGGTTTGTTTAGCCAGTATATGTACCATTTGGAGTAGCAGATAGTGTAGACCCAAGATCAGACTCCACATTCTTTCGCACTATAATCTTGATCAACACTGTCCTCAAAAGCAACTAAGGTTTAGGTCCAGTGCTTTAAGGATGATTGGTGGTCTTCACAGATTTAATTTGCAGTCACAGTGATTAATGTTTAGTCTAAGGGGAATTCTACAAATTGCAGCTCACTGCCTTTGGCAACTTGTTAACTTTTCATTAATACATTACCCCCCTTAGCAGATTTTTATCCTTTGAAGGAAAACTCGGGGATTCATATTCAACAACCAATCTGAAGAACATTCTTGCTCTTAACTCTTCACCAAACAACAAAATTTCAGACTGGGCCAAATTGAAAGCATTTGCAGACGATAAAATAATTGTGGCTAAAAAAAAGAAAATTTGTTTTGGAAAGGGTAGAAAACATTGCGGGAAAAGGAGAAAATGCTGGTTACCAGCATTTTCTCTTTTTCCTACAATGTTTTCAAAAGGCTTCTTTCTCAGGGTCATTAAAAAGTCGGGAATGTGTGGTATAGGGTGAATTCTCCAGAACTTTCTAGATTTAAAAGTAACACACCTTCTGATTGGCTAAACCAAATGGGACATTTATCTGTGTTAAAGTTAGTTCAAAGTATGCTGGGGATTCTCAGTTTGTCATACAATGTGTTAACCCTTTCCCAAACAAGCCCTGGTTTTCACGTATCTGCAGTACAAGTCTTTTGAAAACACTGTGGGAAAAGGAGAAATTGCTCGTAACGAGCAATTTCTCCTTTTCCCACAGTGTTTTATACCCTTCTTGATAACTTTCTGCCATTTTCATCAAATTTAAAATTGTCGTCTGCAAACTCTTTCAATTTGGACCAGTCTAAAATTTGCCGTTTGGGAAAGGGTTAAGAAACCTACTACATAAACTGTCAAAATGCATCCCCGCTAGACTGAAGATTAAATTTTAGTTTTCTGAAGAGAGATCTCAAGTAATTCTAACACATTTTCAAAAGAATGACAGGTTTTAACCACCCTAGGGAAGAAGGACTTTGCAAACGATGTGGGAATAGGAGAAAATGCTGGTAATCAGCCTATTCTCCATTCTCCACATTGTTTTCTATCCTTTCAAAGACAAAGCCCATCATTTTTAGGTACATTTAGTGTGTCATCTGCAAATGCTTTCAGTGTGAGCAAGTCTAAAATGTTTTTTTCAAGTAAAATTAGAGAGTTAACTCTGTACCAAATGTCAAATGTGTAGACTTGTCCAAATTGGAAGCATTTGCAGATGACAAATTAGTTGATGCCCAAATGCTGGACTTTACTTTGGAAAGGGTAGAAAACATTGTGGGAAAAGGAGAAAATGCTGTTTACCAGCATTTTCTCATTTTCCCGTGGTGTTTTGAAAAGGTGTCTTCCCCAGGATCATTAAATCTCTGGATTGTTGATAATTATAGAGTTGACCCTTTCAGTGCCATAGGCAAAAAAAAAAGTGGGTTTGCAGTCGTTATAGATCAAGATCAGACTGCACAGAACTGATTTTAGATTATACCAGCACTGTCTCCTTTTTCCTACAATATTTTCAAAAGGATCCTTTTGCTCAGGGTTGTTAAAAATCAGGACAGTGTGGTAAAGAGTTAACTCTTTACCACACAATCCTGACTTTTAACACCACTAAAAAGAAAGCCTTTTGAAAACATTGTGGGAAAAGGAGAAAATACTGGTAACCAGCATTTTCTCCTTTTCCCACAATGTTTTCTACTCGTCCCATAACAAATTTCAATTTTTAAGTCACATTTAAGTTGTCGTCGGCAAATGCTTTGAATTTGGACTAGTCTAAGATTTTGTTGTTTGGTCAAGAGTTAATCCTTTACTGCACAATGATGCCTTTTGATGCCCCTGGGAAAGAAGCCTTTTGAAAACATTGTTGAAAAAGGAGAAAATGCAGGCAACCAGCATTTTCTCTTTTTCCCTCAATGTTTTCTACCCTATCAAAGAAAAGTTGCACCATTTGAGCCACATTGAAATTGTCGTCTGCAAATGTTTCAATTTTGACAAGGCTAAAATTCTGTCGTTTGGTAAACGACAAAAGTTGTCTTCACACTGTGTCAAAATGCATCCCCAAAGACTAGGAATATATTTCTGTTTTCTGAAGGCAGGAGTAATTCCAAAACTTCCTTGCTTTAGAGAACATAGAAATAAATCAGTCAGCTTTGGGGATTTACTGTCCTTGAGAGAATTTTATTTAAGGAATAAAATGATAGAAATTGACAAAAGCAAAGTGACAATTTTACGAAGCAGTAATATAGAAAATGGCATCAGGTGCCTAAACTTTCATCAAATTTATTTAACTTTCCTGTGTTGTGGATGTGAAAATGGGAAGAAAAAAGAAAAATTGGTTACAGATACCGCAGAATACTAGGTTTGTTCATATGAAACACTGGAGGGTTGAGCCGATAACAGGAGCAAGAACTGGGATGAATCATGATACAGTATTTGCCTGAATTATCTCCCTTATCAGTGATGATCCCAATCCTGTTTAACCCTTTACAACACAATCCCGACTTTTAACAAACCCATAGAAGAAGGCTTTTGAAAACATAGGAAAAGGAGAAAATTTTGGTAACCAGCATTTTCTCCTTTTTCCACAATGTTTTCTACCCTTTAAAAGACAAATTTCATAATTTGTGCAACATTTAATTTGTTGTCTGCAAATGCTTTCAAATTGGATTACTCTAAAATTTTGTCATTTGGTAAAGGGTCAGTCATTGTAAGAAATAGAAGACAATTATAAAACAGTGCTTATTTAGTCCCATTAGAAGTCTTTAGTTTCATTCATGGTCTTTTTCTAGATTTAAAAAAAGTATTGCAACTTCTGAATGGTAAACATTTGATTAAGAAAATTCTTTAAAATAAGACTAAGAATCTTCTTAAGAATGGTTCGTGAAAGTCGATCCAGGGCTTCAAGGCTTCCCCTGACTCTGACCCTGGTATTTTTTTTCTAGCAATGTTTGCTGTAGCTGAAAAACGCTATTACAAAAAAAAAACATGCAATAAAACAAAGCTTTGCTATTCCAGGACTTTACGTCATGTTTCCGAAGAAGTCTTTAGAAGTAGTTACTAACAGTATCTTTATCAGATGAATTGCTTTAATCCTTTACCAGACGACAAAATTTTAGCCTTGTCCAAATTGAAAGCATTTACAGACGACAATTTCAGTGTGGCTCAAATGGTGCAATTTTTCTTTGATAGGGTAGAAAACATTGTGGGAAAAGGAGAAAATGCTAGTTACCAGCATTTTCTCCTTTTCCCACAATGTTTTCAAAAGGCTTCTTTCCCAGGAGCGTCAAAAGGCGGCATTGTGCGGTAAAGGGTTAAAGTCCCCCTGTTGGATACTTATTTGAACCAGTGTCTTATGCAGGGCATAAGAGAGAAGCCAAGTAGCTCACTGGTTAGCATATCTGACTTGTGACCTGGTGGTTGCGGGTTTGATACCCAGTTATGGCAAACTCGCTTTTTTGGTGATTTTTCACCTCTTACTTCTCTGATACATGTGAGAAAGTAGTCAGTGGCTTGGAAAGAATGTTTTTTTCAGTAGTGTGTGAGAAAGCCAGGAAACACATGTATAGGTGATATGTGTGTGGTACGACTGAAGCTGTTAAAAGGGTCTAAACCCTTTACCAGACGACAAAATTTTAGCCTTGTCCAAATTGAAAGCATTTGCAGACGAGAATTTCAATGTGGCTCAAATGGTGCAATTTTTCTTTGATAGGGTAGAAAACATTGTGAGAAAAGGAGAAAATGCTGGTTACCAGCATTTTCTCCTTTTCCCACAATGTTTTCAAAGGGCTTCTTTCCCTGGGGCGTCGAAAGGCGGCATTGTGTGGTAAAGGGTTAAACTTCAATACAAACAAAGCATAGGAAAGAGTATTTTGCATCATAGCATTAGAATATACTAAAATATTTACCCAAAAATGAATATCATTCCTGAACTGTGTTTTCTTTTTGTTTCAGGTAGGTGAAACTATATTGTGTTCCTGGATTTGTAAGTAGATTTGATATATTTGTACATGAATACTGTACGCTCTGTATTATTATAACTCTTTCCCACAAAACAAATTTTAGATTCTCCCAAATTTAGAACATCTGCAGACATTGAATTCAAAATTAATACAAATCAGTTTAAGTTCTTTGATAGGATAGAAAACATTATGGAAAAAGGAGAAAATGTTGGTTAATAGCATTTTTTAAATTTTCCCACAATGTGTTCAAAAGTCTTCTGATAGTGAATAAGTATTAGAGATTGTTTGGTAAGGTGATGACTGGCAAAAATCATAATGAAATAATTTTGTATAATTAAAATGATTCTGCTGTTAACCAGCATTTTCTCCTTCTCCCATAATGTTTTCAACCATATCAAAGACAAATTCCATGATTTCAGCCACAATTCATTTGTTGTCCAGAAATGTTTGGGTTTCCAAGGACAAGTCTAAAATTTTGCCCTGTAAATAGACGGGATAAATCAATTTCATAATAAGATTGTGGAAGTTTGTTGGCATTATGATACAATAAACCTCACATGAAATTTGTCAAGTGATTTCTGATCTGTGTCACTTGTCATTGGTTACAGTGATCCTTCCATTCTGGCACTGACAGACATTACCATGGTAACAGATTGAATGGAATTACTCTATTGACATTAAACTCTTTACAAGATGACAAAGTCTTTTACACCCCCCTTATTGAAAGCTTGTGCAGACAAATTAAATGTGGCCCTTATTGAAGGGATTAATCTGTGAAACGATAAAAAGCACTATGGGAAAAACAGAACACTCTGGTTGGCAGCATTTTCTCGCTATTTCACAATGTTTTTACTCTTTACCAAATAACAAAATTTTAGACTTACTCAAATTGAAAGCAAATCAAATGTGACTGAAATGGTAGGATTTTTCCATGATATATTAGAAAACATTGTGAGAAAAGGAGAAAATGCTGATAACCAGCATTTTCTCCTTTTACAACTATGTTTTCAAAAGGCTTTGTTCTCAGGGTCACCAAAAGTCGGGATTGTTATGTAGAGGACTAAAAAGCCCTCTCCTTTGCAAGGGCTCTGTTAAATTGCTGTATCATAAAGTAAAGGGTTAACCTGATGGAGGTTGGGTTTTCAATACCACACATTTGTTGTGAAGGTCCCATGAGAGTTGGCCATTAATCACATCAGATCTTATCTAGAAGGGAGGAAAAAATAATGTTAAAACTTGATGTAATAAACTTCAAATGTATTATTTAATATTTCTGTTTGAATATGGACAAAATTGGGGCTTTTTCTGTTGACCAAAAAGAAAAAATGGTATTTTCAGCATTTAACCATTTACCACACAATGCCGACTTTTAACAACCTTGATAAAGAACACTTTTCAAAACATTGTTGGAAAAGGAGAAAATGCTGGTTACCAGCATTTTCTCCTTTTCCCACAAAGTTTTCTACCCTAATAAAAGCAGAAATCATCATTTTAGCAACATTTGATTTGTCATCTGCTAATGCTATCAAATTGGACCAGTCTAGAATTTTGTTGTATGGTAGAGGGTTAACTCTTTACCAACAGACAAACATGAAGACTTCTCCTAATTGAAAGCATTTGCAGAAGACAATTTAAATCTGCCTCAAATGATGAAATTTTTCATTGATAGGGTGGAAAAAATTTGGGAAAAGGAGAAAAAAATGCTGATTAACCCTTTACCACATGACAAAATTTTACACTTGTCCAAATTAAAAGCATTTGCAGAGGACAAATTGGATATGCCTCATATTGTCAGGATTGTTTGGTAAAGAATTTAGGCTTGTGACTGTTGATCAGGTTCAGAAAAAATTGTCCATTTGATGTTTTTGTTCAAAATGATTTGACTCTTTACCAAATGACAAAATTTTAGACTGGTCTAAACTGAAAGCCTTTGCAGACGACAAGTGTGACTCAAAAACTGAAATTTGTTTTTTGGGAAGGGTAGAAAACATTGTTGGAAAAGGAGAAAATGCTGGTTACCAGCATTTTCTCTTTTTTCCGCAATGTTTTCAAAAGCCTTCTTCCTTAGGGTCATTAAAAGTTGGGATTGTGTGGTAAAGGGTTAAGTCCAATGGGTGGCACATGATGACTGTGATACAGAAATGTCCTTGGACAAAGCACTGCATTACCATGGCCTTATATGGTTGAAACATAGAAAATACATAAGAGGGAAGAAGAGGTAATTCAACTAGAGTCATTTGATAGTTTTCTTAACTAATGTTTAACTCTTTACCACATAATCCTGAGTTTTGACCCACCAGGATAGCTCAGTGGTTAGCGTATCTGACTCGTGACCTGGTGGTTGCGACTTCAGTACCCGTTTGAGGCACCAAGGAACTTTCTTTCAGGCGATTTTTCGCCTCTCGCCTCTGATGCACGTGAGAAAAGTTCTGAGTGACTTGGAAAGAAAGTTGTGTCAGTACTAGTGTGAGAAAGCCAAGAAACACATGTGTAAGCACACTGACTGCCGTGATACGACCTAAGCTGTTAAAACGGGCTTTAACTCCAGTGCAATCAGTCAACCAGCCAAGCTTTAACGAGCTTGAGGAAGAAGCCTTTTTGGAAAACATTGTGGAAAAAAGAAGAAAATGCTGGTAACCAGCATTTTCTCCTTTTTATACGCCCGTCGAAGACGGGACGTATTATGGGATCACCCGTGGCGGGGGGGGCGGGCGGGCGGCGTCCAGTTCTTTGTCCGGAGCATATCTCCAAAACTATACTACCTACGGTTATGAAATTTCATGTGTGGATAGATCTCATCAAGGGGGAGTGCAGTGCACAGGAATCATAACTCTTGCTTCCTTAATTTTTGAGTTATTGCCCTTTGTTGTTTTTCATACTTGAATTTTGTCCGGTGAATATCTCCAATACTATACTACCTAGGGTTATGAAATTTCATGAGTGGATAGATCTCATCAAGGGGGAGTGCAGTGCACAGGAATCATAACTCTTGCTTCCTTAATTTTTGAGTTATTGCCCTTTGTTGTTTTTCATACTTGAATTTTGTCTGGTGAATATCTCCAATACTATACTACCTAGGGTTATGAAATTTCATGAGTGGATAGATCTCATCAAGGGGGATTGCAGTGCACAGGAATCATAACTCTTGCTTCCTTAATTTTTGAGTTATTGCCCTTTGTTGTTTTTCATACTTGAATTTTGTCCGGTGAATATCTCCAATACTATACTACCTAGGGTTATGAAATTTCTTGAGTGGATAGATCTCATCAAGGGGGAGTGCAGTGCACAGGAATCATAACTCTTGCTTCCTTAATTTTTGAGTTATTGCCCTTTGTTGTTTTTCATACTTGAATTTTGTCCGGTGAATATTTCCAATACTATACTACCTAGGGTTATGAAATTTCATGAGTGGATAGATCTCATCAAGGGGGAGTGCAGTGCACAGGAATCATAACTCTTGCTTCCTTAATTTTTGAGTTATTGCCCTTTGTTGTTTTTCATACTTGAATTTTGTCTGGTGAATATCTCCAATACTATACTACCTAGGGTTATGAAATTTCATGAGTGGATAGATCTCATCAAGGGGGAGTGCAGTGCACAGGAATCATAACTCTTGCTTCCTTAATTTTTGAGTTATTGCCCTTTGTTGTTTTTCATACTTGAATTTTGTCCGGTGAATATCTCCAATACTATACTACCTAGGGTTATGAAATTTCATGAGTGGATAGATCTCATCAAGGGGGATTGCAGTGCACAGGAATCATAACTCTTGCTTCCTTAATTTTTGAGTTATTGCCCTTTGTTGTTTTTCATACTTGAATTTTGTCTGGTGAATATCTCCAATACTATACTACCTAGGGTTATGAAATTTCATGAGTGGATAGATCTCATCAAGGGGGATTGCAGTGCACAGGAATCATAACTCTTGCTTCCTTAATTTTTGAGTTATTGCCCTTTGTTGTTTTTCATACTTGAATTTTGTCCGGTGAATATCTCAAATACTATACTACCTAGGGTTATGAAATTTCATGAGTGGATAGATCTCATCAAGGGGGAGTGCAGTGCACAGGAATCATAACTCTTGCTTCCTTAATTTTTGAGTTATTGCCCTTTGTTGTTTTTCATACTTGAATTTTGTCCGGAGCATATCTCCAAAACTATACTACCTACGGTTATGAAATTTCATGCATGGATAGATCTCATCAAGGGGGAGTGCAGTGCACAGGAATCATAACTCTTGCTTCCCTAATTTTTCAGTTATTGCCCTTTCTTGTTTTTCATACTTGAATTTTGTCCGGTGAATATCTCCAATACTATACTACCTACGGTTATGAAATTTCATGTCTGCATACATCTCATTAAGGGGGAGTGCAGTGCACAGGAATCATAACTCTTGCTTCCTCAATTTTTCAGTTATTGCCCTTTCTTCTTTTTCATACTTGCATTTTCTCCGGTGAATATCTCCAAAACTATACTACCTAGGGTTATGAAATTTCATGCCTGCATACATCTCATTAAGGGGGAGTGCAGTGCACAGGAATCATAACTCTTCCTTCCTTAATTTTTGACTTATTTTCATACTTGAATTTTGTCTCGAGCATATCTCCAAAACTATACTACCTATTGCTATGAAATTTCATGCGTAGATAGATCTCATCAACTGGGAGTGCAGTGCATATGAACCATAACTCTTGCTTAATTTTTGACTTATTGTTCTTTCTTTATTTTGAAACTTTAATTTTGTCCAGTGCATATCTTCAGAACTATACTAGCTAAGGATATGAAATTTCATGCGTGGATACATTCCATCAACGGGAAGTGCTGTGCATATAAATTTCAACTCTTGCTTGCTTAATTTTTCAGTTATTGCCCTTTCTTGTTTTTTTTTTCGAACTTGAATTTTGTATGATGCATATCTCTCAAACTATACTACCTCGGGTTATGAAATTTTAGGGCTGGATACATCTCATCAAGGGGTAGTGCAGTGCACATGAAATATAAATTGCTTATTTTTTATGCACCAGCATTTTCTCCTTTTCCCACAATGTTTTCTACCCTTTCCAAACCAAATTTCAATTTTTGAGTTACATTTAGTTTGTAAACTGCAAATGATTTCAATTTGGACTAGTCCAAACTTTTGCTGTGTGGTAAAGAGTTAATAGTAATACAATAATAAACAAGAGTTCCGTCAACACAAATACACTGCCATTATCTTCAATCAACAGTAAAAAAAATATTCTGCACTACTATTTTTCTATACCTCCCCTTTATCATTATTATGCCCCAACTTTACAACTTGGGGTAAGACGGGCGTATCTTGCGACAATTTGCCGCTCTTGTTCCACAATGTTTACTACCCTATCAAAGAAAAATTCTATCATTTGAGTCACAGTTAACTTATTTGTTTGCAAATACTTCCAATTTGGACAAGTTTGTGTTTTTGTCATGTGCTGAAGAATTAAAAGGAACATTAAACCAGATTTTACAAGTTTTTCAGAAAATCCTAACAAAGACGACCAATTTTCATTCTTGAGCAAATATGCCTTTGAAGTTAAATATACATAGAAATATACAATGATTTTTCCCCGATGTGAAATTTTGAGGTTTTTTTTGAACCCCTATACGGAAATTTGGGGGGGGTCAAAATTTGAAAACTTGTGGGGGTCAAAATTCTTTGTGTGATTTTCAAATAAATGATGATTAAACAAATTTTCAATATTTTTTTGTTTGTGTTTATTGACATTACCAAATATGTTCAGTCATACAATAAGTGTTGTAACTTACTGTGGAAAATGAAGCTGCTTCATTAAAAACACCGTCAATTGTTGATTGTTCGATGCAGAAGATATTTTATGCCTTGTTAAAGTAAAGAATCAGTACTTGGGAATGTTGAGATGATATGATTATTCTTAGAATTACCATTGATATCAGTTTATTTGCTTTTTGGTGCTAATAACACCGTCAAAAGTCACTTTTTCTGTGGTGCTGATGACATTTTATGCTGAGGAATAGTCGAGGTTTCTTCCACACTTGAAATCAGACTAAATTGGTCCCCAGTTTATTCCCTTTTTGGTAATTAACAACTTTTCATAGTATGAAGCAAGTATCTTCAGTAATATCGGAGATGTTATAAAATATTGAAATTTGCACACAACGCAGATGTAGGCTTACCTGGGTTGAAAGTTTCTGCTATTGGTTAATTTTTAAAAGGACCATTCTACCTTGTTCCACCTTGTGATTAACCCTTTACCACACAATCCCGACTTTTAGCGACCCTGTAGAAAAAACCTTATGAAAACATTGTGGGAAAAGGAGAAAATGCTGGTAACCATTTTCTCCTTTTCCCACGTTTTTTACCCTATCAAAGCCAGAAATCATCAATTGAGCTACTTTTAATTTGTTGTCTGCAGATCCTTTCAATTTGGACAAGTCTAAAATATTGTCGTTTGGTAAAGAGTTAACCCTTCACCAAACGACGAAATTTTTGACGCGTCCAAAATGAAAGCGTTTGCAGATGGCAAATCGAATGTGACTTAGATGGCGGGACATTTTTATGATAGGTAAGAAAACATTGTGGAAAAAGGAGAAAATGCTGGTTACCAGCATTTGCTCCTTTTCCCACAATGTTTTCGGAAGGCCTCTTACCTAGGGTCGTTAAAAGCCGGGACTGTGTGGTAAAGGGTTAAGCAGTTTTTTGGCAGCGGTTCAAACCCGCTGTCATAGTCCCCAGGTATGAGTTACTGATTTTCAACGCTTACGATATTTATCTAGGTCGAGAATTCTTGCATCCGGCAGCTTTTTCCTGGATACGTGAGGTAAACAAAACTTGATTCCTACACTTGACTAAATAGTTCCTCCATGAATACACAAACGATCATGTATAAATACGCGCTACTCGCGCAGACGACACCCTTTCAAAACTGCCTTACACCTTACGAGTTCATCTGTAATGTTACTGTAGAATAGAAACGGAAAGAGGGCGTCGGTATCTACATAGACCGAAAAAGTGCAAAAGAAAATATTTTCAGAGCAAAAGTTTTTATTAGTCGCCGCGCAGAAGCGCGCGACTATATTTTTAATAGTTTTTCGAGTTAGGACATGGACAATGGGAATTTCTTTTTTATAGGGGTGTTAAGGTTAACAAGGAATCTTTCTACTTCGCCTTAAACTGGCTTTTTAATTCATTCTTAAACTACGAAGTATATACAATACGATACTATTTTTACTCTGTTAATACTTACAACATCGAAAAATCCACCCAAGTATTACTTTTATTTTCGCTATTCGCGAGAAATGGACTCATCCAAATAAATGCCTTGTTTCCATTGGTCAAGGCTGTACAGGTTTCCAGTCATTTCGTACCTAGTTAATTTCGTACCTAGGTCATTAAGTAGATACGATTTTGGTCATTTCGTACCTACCTATACTTTCTATTTTGGTCATTTCGTATCCAGTTGGTCATTTCGTATCCACTTTCGTCATTTCGTACACAGGTTTAATTATCATTTTGATTATAGTACCTAGTTTTTCCTACTATTTGTGCTTTTTGTTGAATGACCACCGCTAAAATTGTACATTGCTGAAATTGTGTTAAATTCCGCCGAAGAACGAGTATGATGGTTATGATTGTATCTAACCATTATTGGTTACTTCTTTCTAAGTTTAGTTTTTAAAACAAAGATTGTTTAGAACCCTTTTGTTTATTTCTCACCAAGTTCAAGATAAATTTACATGTACTTTGTTGGAAAAAATCTGGAGAGAGACCAGTTTTTCGCTGTGTTGTTCATAAATCGCAATGCAAAACCAATATTCTTTGTTAACAGCGTTCACCAAACAGTATAGTTTTAGACTTGTTTAAATTTAAAGCATGCCTTGCAAACTTACGTTCTCTTGAATCATACTATCCTAGGACATTAACATTTTAGTAACTTGGCCCTGTTTTCAACACTTTCCCAAACAAACGCGGGTTATCACGTGCGCTGTCAAATTCTTTTGGAAAAACATGTTGGATAAGGAGAAATTACTCGTTATAAGCAATTTCTCCTTTAACAAATACTTTTCCCCCCACTACTAGCGAATTTTCTACCATTTTTGCAGCTTTTTAAATTGTCGTCTGTCAACTCTTTGAATTTGGAAGAGTCTGATATTTTTCGTTTGGAAAAGAGTTCAGAGAGCGCTATGCGAGGGTATTAGATACTGTAACAGAAGACAACTTTTGATATAGATTCACAGTCACATCAATTTCATAATGTGTTAAAAAATCTGCTGATGAAAACTGAGATTTACTTATTTGCCCTGGCTTTCTTGAAGCATTAAATAAAAAAATTTGCGGCGACTTTGATTCTTTGCATCGACTTTTTCTTGTCGGTGTTTGTTTGCATGATGAATTTTGAGCATAGGGCATCGTAATGGGATTCGTGTAACATCGCCTTTTATCGCCAAAGTCGTACGGATTCGGCTATGACAGGCGATGTTACACGAAAAGTCACCCATCAAGCCTTTGGCAGACGGCAAAATTTCAGCTGTGTTCAAACTGAAAGCATTTGCAGACGACAATTTCATTGTGGCTCAAATGGTACAAGTTTTATTTTATAGGATAGAAAACATTGTGGATAATAGAGAAAATGCTGGTTCCCAGCATTTTCTCCTTTCCCAGACTGTTTTCGCAAGGCTTTTTTCTCAAGGTTGTTAGAAGTCGGCATTGAGTGGTAAAGAGTTAAAAGTAGTTATAACTGCAAATTATATTATGCATTTACTTGTACAACACAATCTCAAGTTTTAACGACCCTTAGAACATAACTTTTTACAAACATTGTAGGAATGGGAGAAAATGCTGGTAAGCAGCATTTTCTCCTTTTCCAACAATGTTTTCTACCCTATCAAAGATGTACACTGTTTTTGAGCCATGTTTCAATTTTTGTCTGCAAATGGCTTCTTTCAGTATAATTTATTAGCAGTTAATGAAATTTAAACAGCTTGGGTCATAACAGCTGCCAGTGTACCTATGCATGCGTTTCTTGGCTATTTCCTTAAGGTCATGCACTGAATAACAACATGGCATAAATGATAAGTGGATCAGAAAGAAGACCATGCTGGAAATTTAAACCAGCGGTACCAACTTCAAGTCTTTGAGCTACAAACTCCTTGAAAGGGATCGGCAAAACTTTTATAAAGCACATTATTTGGCCTACAAGGATTTTGAGGTGTAAAACCTCAAAATTATACTAAGACTGGTTTTCAGTACTTTAAGATACCTTTCAAGAATTTCATAAATGTTGCGGATTGATATAATAGAAAACATTGGTTAGAAGCACTTTCTCCATTTCCACAAATGTCTTTAAAGGCCTCTTCCACAGGGTCATAAAAACTTGGGATTGTTTTGGAAAGGATTAATTTCATTTATTCAAGTCTTGTTTTCTGCCTGTGCTTATGTACTAGATTTTATCTTTATTTTAGCCACAAACAAATGAGCTGTGCTTTGGCAAAAGGGGGCTTCTTGCATCCTCGTGATGGATTATACCAAGCAAGACATAAATAATTAGTGATCCATAGACCGACCCTTCGTTGTACAGAAAATGGACCAATGGCGAAAAGTTTCAGCCCAGGTCAGCCTGTGAAGACTGCACAGACTGACTGCCTGCACAGGCTGACCTAAGTCTATACTGTGTGCAGATCGATTAAGGCACCTTTTTACTTCAAGTCAAGTATAAAGGAAACCTGTGCAAATAAAGTAATAAGATCTGTAGCTGGCACAAACCCGCTGCCTTCAGTGCGTCAGCACTTTGATTAAAATTATTGATGTATCTCTAAACGTTAAATGGATCTATCCAGTGTGACAAATTGCTTGGTACAGTGCATTACAAAGATGCATTAAACAACCTTTCCCAAACAAGCCCCGGTTTCACGTGTCTACAGTACAAGTCTTTTGAAAAACACTGTGAAAAGGAGAAATTGCTTGTAACGAGCAATTTCTCCTTTTCCCACAGTGTTTTCTACCCTTTTTGAGAACTTTCTGCCATTTTCATCAAATTTAAAATTGTCGTCTGCAAACTCTTTCAATTTGGACTAGTCCAAAATTTGTCGTTTGGGAAAGGGTTAAACCACCTTTGCACAGAGCATGAGTCTTTTAGTTTGATCTTATTCCCCACCGGTAAAATGTCCATGTTGTTTATTTGGAGGGTTAACTTTGGAGTAACAGCTTACTTATCTGTGTGTTTTCTAGGGCTGACTTAGTAGTAACAGTTGACTTACCTGTGTGTTTTCTAGGGCTTGGTAGTAACAGCTGACTTATCTGTGTGTTTTCTAGAGCTGACTTAGTAGTAACAGTTGACTTATATGTGTGTTTTCTAGGGCTGACTTAGTAGTAACAGTTGACTTATATATGTGTTTTCTAGGGCTGACTTAGTAGTAACAGTTGCCTGACTTGTGTGTTTTCTAGGACAGACTTAGTAGTAACAGTTGACTTAACTGTGTGTTTTCTAGGGCTGACTTAGTAGTAACAGTTGACTTATCTGTGTGTTTTCTAGGGCTGACATAGGAACAGTTGACTTATATGTGTGTTTTCTAGGGCTGACTTAGTACTAACAGTTGACTTACATGTGTGTTGTCTAGGACAGACTTAGTAGTAACAGTTGACTTAACTGTGTGTTTTCTAGGGCTGACTTAGTAGTAACAGTTGACTTATCTGTGTGTTTTCTAGGGCTGACATAGTAGTAACAGCTTACTTATATGTGTGTTTTCTAGGGCTGACTTAGTAGTAACAGTTGACTTATCTGTGTGTTTTCTAGGGCTGATTTAGTGGTAACAGCTTACTTATCTGTGTGTTTTCAAGGGCCGACTTAGTAGTAACAGCTTACTTATCTGTGTATTTTCTAGGGTTGACTTAGTAGTAACAGTTGACTTACCTGTCTGTTTTCTAGGGCTGACTTAGTAGTAACAGCTTACTTATCTGTGTGCTTTCTAGGGCTCACAAAATAGTATACTTGGGCTCCGTTTTGCCTTGCCAAAGGACACTTCCATAAAAATCTGGAAGGGTTAATAGAACAGGGTACAGAGTTTCTTCTTGTCAATCATCCCCTACAATTCTGTACAATCACTAACTGGATAATTAAATCTCTTGCTGTCGGACTAATAGCCAAATGCATTGCCTGAATATATGGCCGTATTGATTCCCTTTATTAACTGTATTTCCCCCAACATCATTACAGAGGATCAAATAAGTGGGAGGTAGGCAAATGCTAAACAAATTAGCCATGCTCTGTGAAAAAGGGGCTTAATACATCTATGAAAAGCATCGACCCAGGTCAGCCAGCGCAGGATGTGCAGACTTACTTACCTGCATCAAAACTTTTTGCTATCGGTCAATTTTCTGCCAGTCATTGGACCAGTCTACTTCATGATATAGTTGATTGTGAGACAAAATGGATTTTTATGGATCCAGAGTTTGATACCCAGGAGGGGTTTTCAACTTCAGGACAGTCAGTAGCCCACACATTTGGCACAAGTACTGGTGTACTTTCTCGGTGCACGACATTTCGTCAAAAGGGTGTTTTGTCAAAATCAGTGTATGTTTTAAAATACCCATAGCTAAATTCCTAGATTTATATCATGAAAAGCTCTGGGGGAAAGATTTGAGCCACAATTCATCTCGGTTAGGTTAGGGTCAGGGCTAGGGATCATTTTCGACGGACATGGTTTTCGACAAAATGTTGCGAATCTGTAGTTTCTATGAAGCAGAAGAGAGAGATTAGTATAAGTTGCAAGAACTTGTTTCTCAATCGCTGTAAAATAAATATGTTTAAACTTAACTAAACTACTATTTAAACTTGTGCACCTACAATTGTAGCTATGAATGGTTGATTATCTTTTTACCAAACGGCAAAATTTTGGATTCCACTGAATTGAAAGCATTTGCAGAATGACAAAATAAATGTAACTCAAATTATGATTTCTGTCTTTGATAGGGTAGAAAACATTGTGGGTAAAGGAGAAAATGCTGGTTACCAGCATTTTCTCCTTTTCCCACAATGTTTTCAAAGGCCTTATCTTTCAGGATGGTAAAAACTTGGGATTGTGTGGTAAAGGGTTATTACAGGTGTTATAGCCCTTCATTCTCTGTTGGCTCACCATAACACAAAATTCTTAGGGTGTGAGCTTCCGTGATTGTGCAGTGTCTGGTATTGCTTCATTTGTCATCAGTGCTTTTATCTTGTGTGCAAGCTAGAGGCAACATTTTCAGTCCCATGCTAATCAAACTTAGAATGTTTGTCGCACAAATGTCCTGGAGTAGTAGCTCATGTTGGGTCAAAATGTAGGCTACCACATCAGATATCAGAAAAACCATTCATGCTTTCTAGAGGTTACATTTTCAGTCCCATGCTCATGAAATTTAGTTAGAACCTTTGTCTAAATAGCCACTGTCCTTAACAATTAGAAAAATTGGTCATGTCAGGTGAAAATTTAGGCCAGCAGGTCAGATCTTGGGGCATTCTTGTGGCACTTTGGAGACCATATTTTTAGTGCAATGCTCATGGAACTTCTTGTTGATAATATCGTAAGAGGGTCTGCAATTATTGGGGCACCTGAGGTCTAAAAGTAGGTCATTCTGTCAAATCTTAGTGAAAACCTTATATGCCTCTAGATGCCACTTTATTAGCTCAAGGCTAGTGAAGCTTGGTCAGAATGGATGGTTCAGTAATGTCTCTAATGATTTAGAAATCACTTGGTTGAATACTAGGGAAGCCTTGTGCTCACTCTAGAGGCCAAATGAATTTGAAAATGGTTGATATTTGGTCAATAAGTAGGTCACCACCATGTTAATCTTACACAAAACTTTAAAAAAATGGTAGGAATATTGTCTTGATAATGGCTCTGACAAATTCAAAAGTGGATCTTTTGTTTAGAAGGTTGGTCAATAGGCCAAATCATGGAAGAAAAGAAAAAAAAAAGCTTTGAGTGTACTCTGAAGGCCATATTTTCAGTCCAATGCATATATATATAGGTGACTATTTGTCTCATTCATGGCATGAACAACTTTGAAAAATGGGCGCCTTAAGTCATAAGGTATGCACCTACATAATACAGACAAATCTTAGAAAAATCTTGCGTGTGCTCTATAGACCATAATTTTATTCAGTCCAATACTCATGAAACTAGGTCAGAATGTTTGTGTGGGTACTTTCTCAGATTAGTGTGAAAATGGTCACCTTATTAACAAGAAATACCTTTAAAAAAAGATAGATGGTGTAAATTTGCCTGCAAATAGGCAGGGGCCCTTAACATAAACATGTCTACATATTTGACCAATCACAAGTTTCTATTTATTCATTTTTTATCAGTACCAAAAAGTAGGTCAAAAGCAAACACATTCAGCAACGCCAGAATAATTGTTAGGTCACCAAAAACCTTGTGTGCCCTCTAGAGACAACATTTTCAGTTCCATGCTCTTGCCATTAGGTCAGAACAGGTTGCCCTTATTTCAAACAAGGTTACTGGATCATTTTAGAAAAACCTTATGTGCACTCTGAAGGCCATGTTTTCTGTCTAGCACTCATGAGGGTCACCATATTTGTCTCAATAATTTTTCTGGCAAATTTGGAAATACGTCTCCTTTGTTAAAAGGTTGAATAATTTTGTATGCCACCCTAGAGGCAAGTCTTTAACCCTTTCCCAAACGACAAATTTTGGACTGGTCAAAATTGAAAGAGTTTGCAGACGACAATTTTAAAATTGATGAAAATGGCAGAAAGGTCTCAAAATGGGTAGAAAACACTGTGGGAAAAGGAGAAATTGCTCGTTACGAGCAATTTCTCCTTTTCCCACAGTGTTTTCAAAAGACTTGTACTGCAGACACGTGAAAACCAGGGCTTGTTTGGGAAAGGGTTAAGTCAAATGCTCATAAAATTTAGTCTGAGTATATGTCTTGGTTCAGTGCAAACCACTCTGAAAAGGGTTCACTTTGGCAAAAAAAAAAAATTGATCAATAGGTCAAATTTCAGAAAGAGCTTGCACCCATTCTAGAGGCTACAATCTTTGGTCAGAAGGTTTTTCTTGATAATAGTAAAGAGGAAGTGTCATTTAACCCTTTCCCAAATGACACATTTTAGACTCGTCCAAATTCAAAACATTATTCTGCAGATCATAAATTTAAAATTGGTACAAATGAGCTTAAGTTCACAGACAGGGTAGAAAACATTGTTGGAAAAGGAGAAAATGCTGGTTACCAATGTTTTCAAAAGCATTCTTTCCCGGGGTCGAGAAAACCAGGGATTGTTTGGTAAAGGGTTAAATGCTATACTAGTATATACTAGCAGCACAATGATCATGAAACTTTGAGATAATTTTTGGTCTTGATAACCTTATTTTAGATCATCTTTATTCTCTCAAAGCTCTAAAAGCTCAGGTAAACCATTAAGGGCCATCATGGCTCTCTTGTTATATAGTGTCACTCCTGTCCAGTGACAAGACATCCAGTGGGAGATATGTTTCAGCCTGTGATAGCTCTAGTTTTCATCAGCATCTCATAAAGGATGTCAGACATGAAGAAATTGAATTACTGTTATGTTTGTTAATAGAATAAAATGTAATTATGTCTGTCTCAGGCATCTACCAACCATACATTTACCTTTTATCACACAATTCTGAATTTTAATAATGCCGTAGATAAAAGCTCGTGAAACCAAATGGTTTAGCCAATCAAAAATTCTGTTAATTTCAAACCTAGAAAATTTTGGAGAAAAAGACTAAGAATGCTATTAAGAATGGTTGGTGAATAGGGTGTGCGACATTTCGTCCAAAACTATGTTCGTCGAAAATGATCTCTAGCCCTAACTCTTAGTCCCCAACCCAGACGAATTGCGGCTCAAATCTTCCTCCAAGACAGAACTTTTCATGTAATGTATCTAGGAATTAAGCAATCAGTATTTTAGAAAATACATGGATTTTGGATTTTATAGCCATCTTTGTATTCAAATTGAAGCATTAGGCTTTGTTTTCTAAGATTTTGGCAAATAAAATTTGGTTCAACACATTTTTAAGGTTGATATTGCCGCAAAAAATTGCCTCTAGAAATAGATTAAAGTTGCGGGTAAATATAGAAAAAGTTATACCAGGGTATAAAGGGAATATTATTTACAAAGGGTAAAAGATGTTTTCCTTTATTTGGTATAAGATTCTGTCTTTGTGACAATTTGTCTTGATTTTGTTGCTGTAAATGTCACTAATTGGCAATTAGTAGGTCTCTATATTTCAGGGCCTTGTTATGAGACAAGCAAAAATCTTCCACTCTTTATTCTGCTTTATCTGAGCAGTTTTCACTCCTACCATGCCTCACCCTTTGCCTAATAATTCATGGTTTTTTTACCTATGAGGAGAAAACAAAAGTGCTTTTGATAACATTGTGAGAAAAAAGAACGACTGGAAACCAACATTATTTCCTTTTTCCTTCACTGTTTTCTACTGTGTCAAAGACAAATCCTGTAATTTGAGCCATATCTGATGTCTAAAAATGATGTTGATTTGATCAAGCCTAAGATTTTATCTTTAGTAAAGTCAGTGAAGGTACCTTAACTCCTTTTTGTGAAAAAAAAAGACCATCCTGATCAGACTATTTCTGTGCAGGCCAATCTTTGATCTGAGTATGTGATATTAGGAATGGTTCAGATTGAAACAGCCACAAGATTTTTCCTGCCGACTCACTTTGTTACATTTCTGTCATCTAGCATTGTAAGGAATAATGGTAGATCTTCGTTCAAGACCCTTATAATGTCAATCCGTATTCACCAGCCATTCTTAAGAACATTCTTAGTCTTATTCTCCAGAATTTTCTACATTTGAAAGTAACACAACTCCTGATCGGTTAAACCAAATGGTTTAGCCAATCAGGAGTTGTGTTTAACTTTCAAATGTAGAAAATCTTGGAGAATAACACTAAGAATATTCTTAAGATGGGTAGGTGAATATGGACTCTGGAGTCCTCCGAGACTCAATGGTAAGTCTTAGGATTTATAATCAAGAAATTCATAATCAAGAAATCCAAAGACATACTCCAGCTGCAGGCACTGGAAATGTGGGAGTGTCCACTGGCAAGAAACTACAGAGTCCTTGTCTGGTGCCTGTGAAACCCAGGAAGACATGAATAAGGGTGCTGCCTCTAAGATATCACTTACATATTCTTGAAAGCTGCTGTCAGCACTGAAAAAATAATAAATTCTAGATTTAGGTTGGCCTGCCACATTATGTGAGGGCATCATGACAAAGGTCTGATTGTTAATTTTCAGGACAAACTATTCAATACTGTCCTGCAATCTGATCTTGATCTACAATGTGTAATATGTTGAGACATGGCCCGAAACAGCTTTGAACTGTTTATGATAAGTTTGGATCCATGACATTTTGTCGTGAACCATGTTCATTGAGAACGATCTCTAGCCCTGACCCTTACCCTAACCCAGACAAATTTTGGCTTAAATCTTCCTCCCAGACAGAGCTTTTCATGAAGTAAATCTAGGAATTTAGCAATCAGTATTTTAAAACATACATGGATTTCAACGAAACGCCCTTTCGACGAAAGTCATGCACAGGATAAGTTTATACAGTTTTACCAGTGATATTACGTGTTGGCTAAAGGTGTAGCCAGAAAACCCTGTGATATAGTGTAACCAGTGGTAGGACAGACACGAGGAGGGCTGATTTATAATTTATGTTGAAGCCCAGGGTCTGTATTCACCAACCATTCTTATAGAACATTCTTTGTCCTATTCTTCAAGATTCTGTAAATTTGAAAGAACACAACTTCTGATTGGCTATGCCAAATGATTTAGCCAATTAAAAGTTGTGTTACTGTCAAATCTAGAACATTCTGGAGAATGAGACTAAGAACGTTCTTAAGAATGGTGGATGAATATGGGCCCTCTACAGGCCACATTTTCAGTCCAGTACTTATGAAAGTTTGTCAGGTAGCTAATGTCATGTTTTCTCTGAAGAGATTGAAAATGGGTCATGTTTGGTCAAAAAGCTTAGATATTTATCAGACTTTACAGAATTTGCAGTCTGATTCTTGGTCTACACTGTTGGTTATTTGCAAAGATATTCTTGTTAAAAAAGTAATGAAATTACAAATATTTGGTTACTTACAGTTAACCCTTATCCACTTTTAACGGCCCCAAGCGAAATGTTTAGCTTTTGAAAATATTAAAGGAATTAGAGAAAATGCTGATAACCAGTATTTTTCCTTTTCGAACAAATATTTTTGTTCATATCAAAGAAAAATCTTGCATTTACAACATGGTCAAGATTCTAGACTAGTCGAAATAAAAGGGCATTTTATGACAGCAAAACCATTGTAGCTTCAGTTTAGGATTTCTGTCTTTAATATGGTAGAAAACATTCTGGAAAAGGGAGAAAATGCTGTTTAACAGCATTTTCTTCTTTTCCCATAAATTTTTCAAAAGCCTTCTTTAAGGTAGTTAAAACTCAGGATTGTGTGGTTAAGGGTTAAGCCACACTCAATTTGTTGTTTGCAAATGCTTTGAAAATAAATGTCTAAAATTCTGTTATTGGTAAATTGAGTAAAGCTCAGCGCTAGAACTGTCCGTTCAGGTCACACGATACTCTAGTTTCTATAACATGCGGAATGCCTGCTGTAGTTTTTTAATGTGTGGTTATGTCCTAAGACATTTAGTTTTTTACTTGCATATTCATGAGGAGAAGAAATTTACATTTAGCCATGTGGCTGTCTTTGGTGACAGTGCTTGGTAAATGCTTTGAATTGCAAATATACGATTAGCCCAGTTTACCCTTCAGGTCATGCAGATGTTTGGGACATATCACTCTAGAATAACCCTCAAAATGCTAAGCCTGGATTTAATCGCTTTTTCTGACAGTGTAGATCAAGATTATAAAGCACAGATAGTGCAGTCTGATCCTTGGTCTTTACTGTCCACTACTTGTCAGATATTCAGAAAGAGAGAAATTTTGACATCTGCATTTTTTGTACTGACCCTAAACATCAACTTCCTTTAGTTTACACTACGGGGGCTAAGTTTGAGGAAGTTGATTAACCCTTTACCGCACAATGACGCCTTTTGACGCCCCTAGGAAAGATGCCTTTTGAAACATTGTGGGAAAAGGAGAAAATGCTGGTAACCAGCATTTTCTCCTTTTCCCACAATGTTTTCTACCCTATTAAAGAAAAATTGCACCATTTGAGCCACATTGAAATTAACGTCTGTAAATGCTTTCAATTTGGTCTAGTCCAAAATGTTGTCGTCTGGTAAAGGGTTAACCATTAAAGCAGCTTTCATGACTATAGTTGCCTTTCCGGACAGTGTAGATAAAGATCAGGCTGCACAAAATGTGCAGCCTGATCTTTGATCTACACCGTCGGCTTTGATGAAACACTGTAGACAAAAGCAATCATGAAATTGCAGTTATTTTAGTCATATTTCTAGGATGAAAATGTGTGATAGGTTTATTTGGGACTCAGAGGATTAAAACTTGCAGATTTGTCTTTGTCTTAAATATGCCTTTATTGGTTTCGCCGTATTATATTCACATAAGTGTTTGCATGCATGTGTCATTGTATTATCAGTGAGTCGCAAATTTCCACCAAAAAAATAAAAGTAAATCCTGGGGGCTTTAACACTTTCCCAAACGACAAATTTTGGACTGGTCCAAATTGAAAGAGTTTGCAGTTGACAACTTTAAATTTGATGAAAATGGCAGAAAGTTCTCAAAAAGGGTAGAAAACACTGTGGGAAAAGGAGGAATTGCTCATTACGAGCAATTTCTCCTTTTCCCACAGTTTTTTCAAAAGACTTGTACTGCAGACACGTGAAAACCAGGGCTTGTTTGGGAAAGGGTTAAATGGATGCAAGGTTAGTTTATGCAGCTCTGTTTACATTTTTTAGTCAATGTTAGCTGACAAATTGTTTTTGTGAAATTGACTGGAATTTCCATACAGTTTCAAAGAGATGCGAGTATGACATTGTTTGTGGCTGTACTAAAGTACACCATGATTTTGCAAACAAAAATACAGATGCTTTCAATGGGCTATGGTAGCCAAATTAGCCCAAAAGGAAGAAAGCATGGCATATGATCTATAGAAGGGGAGTCTGCATGATAGGCTAAAGTTCCCTCATTTTCATGACCATATGTACCACTATAGATGAATACTTGTGTCTTGCAGTAGTATTTAATGACCTTGTGAAAAAAGCCTTTAGAAAACCTTGTGGGAAAAGGAGAAAATGCTGGTAACCAGCATTTTCTCCTTTTCCCACAATGTTTTCTACCCTTCCCAAAACAAATTTCAATTTTCAATCACATTTAAATTGTCGTCTGCAGATGCTTTCAATTTGGACATGTCTAAAATTTTGTCATTTGGTAGAGAGTTAACAAAAGCATTATTACCTCCCTTGAATGAATGGAAAACTGACTAGGCTAGCAAGGTGTAGCTTGCCCTTGCTCCATTGCCAGATATTTTTCATCTTTGGCTCATAGAAAATGATCTTATCACAGGATAGTAACAGAAAGTTGGTGCAAAGTCACGTTCTTAGACAAGACTTGAGTTCTTCAGACAAAAGACTTCAGTGCATGTTTTGAGAAGTGCAAGACAAAAAGTACAGACCAGAATATATTGGTCAATTTTCAGATTATTCCCAAGAGTCTGGTATCTCAGCAATGTTTTAGGGGTGTCAGACTTATACTGGTGCTGGAACTGTTAACCCTTAAAGTGCTGAATAAATGATTTGGACCTGTTTAATAAGGAAAAACAGTCCGAAATATTGCTATTTCAGCATTTTTCCCTTTAGAATATGTAAACAGTAGCAGACAGTATAGATCAAAGATCAGACTGCACATTCTCTGCAGTCTGATCTTGATCTATACTGTCTGCAAAAACAACTTAAGGCGGTTCCAGGGCATTAAGGGTTAATGAAATTGATGGGATAATTGATTCATTGGTCTATTATCTTCTGCTTGATGGTATTTTTCAAATACATAACCTGAATGATATGGGCATTCTGGGTAGAGAATTGAACCCAATTTTCCCCATGTCTATCTTTAGAAAATATCTACAGAAATTTGCAATAAACAATGGTATTTTATGAAATTATTTTACCTGTTTGAAATCATATCTTTTCAAGAAATTTGTAGCAAAAAACTGGCTTGATTTTTCCACAGATGTATTATTCATAGCCATTTTCTGCTTGCTATTTTGTGTATTAATATCTCCAGTACAGGGTATAGTGATGTGTCATAGCAGGCAGGTCAAATCTTCGAAGAATATTGACATGCTAAGACAACATTCATTGGTCTATATAATTATGTTGGCCTGTCATAGCCTTTGAAAAGGGCGTAAGTCTTGTCCAGTGCAGTGGTAATAATTATGCAGCCCCATCATGCATTACAGGTTTTAGAATCATTGTATATCCCAATCCAAACAGGTATTTAACCCTTTCCCAAACAAGCCCTGGTTTTCACATGTCTGCAGTACAAGTCTTTTGAAAACACTGTGGGAAAAGGAGAAATTGCTCGTAACGAGCAATTTCTCCTTTTCCCACTGTGTTTTCTACCCTTTTTGATAACTTTCTGCCATTTTCATCAAATTTAAAATTGTCGTCTGCAAAATCTTTCAATTTGGACCAGTCCAAAATTTGTCGTTTGGGAAAGGGTTAACTCAAATATGTCACTGACTGAAGCTACCAGTCTTGGCCGAATATATCTGGAGCCATGAAGGAAAGCAGAATTTATACATTTGAAAGCAGAAGAGGTTAGCACAATTTATTGTCCTAAAACAATCATTTTGCAGTCATGGAGACAGACACTGATCCTACTCAGATCTCGGAAAAATTGGATTTGACATGACAAATTGTACACATGTTTCTGAAATATTCTGATTTTGGAGTTGTTGAACACTTTTCAACACAATCCCAACTTTAAATGATCCTGAAAACATTGCATTTGAAAACACTGCTGGAAAAGGAGAAAATGCTGGTAACCAGCATTTTCTCCTTTTCCAGCAATGTTTTCTACCTGTTCACCCACAAAGCCAGTCATTTGAATCATAATTTGTTGTCTGCAAATGCTTTGAATTTAGAGGAGTCTAAAACTGGGTCATTTGGTAAAGAGTTAACCCTTTAACGACCTTGAGGAAAAAGAGGCCTTTGAAAACATTGTGGGAAAAGAAGAAAATGCTGGTAACCAACATTTTCTCCTCTACCACAATGTTTTCTACCCTTCACACAACAAATTTCAATTTTTGAGCCACACTGGAATTGTCGTCTGCAGGCGCTTTCAATTTCAGGGCCAGTCTAAAATTTTGTTGTTTGGTAAAGAGTTAACAAACAATGATTGATTATGATTATATGGTGTTTAACGCCGTTTTCAACATTATTCCAGTTATATTGCGGCGGCCAGTGCACCTATCCATGCTTTCCTGGAGTTTCGTATACCAGTACTATGCACAATATTCTTTCCAAGCCACTTGCTGCTTTCCCACATAACCGTCGAAACAATGGTCAGCAGTGAGAGAGGAATGAATCCTGTCCCAATGACTATCGTCTATCCTCAGAAAGAAATTGGCCAAGCCGGGAATTGAACCTGAGACCCCCTGTTCTCAAGTCCTGTACGCTACCGACTGAGCTACCAGGGCTTGGCAGTTAACAAACAAACAGAATTGGAGACGCCAATTTGACAGCATTTGCAGAGGATGCATGAAATAAGGGTCAAATCAAGAAGTTCCTCTTTGATACCGTAGAAAACATTATGGAAAAAGGAAAAAATGCAGGTTACTAGAGCGTGGCTCTTTTCAAAGAAAACATCAAGTTACTGCAGTAGTCCTGTCTGCATTGTCGTGTAAAAACTTTGACATTGTACAATATCTATGTTATTACTGAAGATATTTACTTCATATTGGACAATATGTAAACCCTTTCCCAAACGACAAATTTTAGACTGGTCCAAATTGAATGAGTTTGCAGACGACAATTTTAAATTTTATGAAAATGGCAGAAAGTTATCAAAAAAGGGTAGAAAACACTGTGGAAAAAGGAGAAATTGCTCATCACGAGCAATTTCTCCTTTTCCCCCAGTGTTTTCAAAAGACTTGTACTGCAGACACGTGAAAACCAGGGCTTGTTTGGGAAAGGGTTAATTGTCAAAAGGGAAACACAACAAGGGCAGGTAACCATCATAATATTTTTTACAGTTATGCCCCTTTTAAGTGTCAAAAGGGAAACACAACAAGGGCAGGTAACCATCATAATATATTTTACAGTTATGCCCCTTTTAAGACTTTCCAGTGAAAATCAACCGCATACGGTGTTCGTGTTATATCTGCCAATGTATATTGAAGATTTTTGGTCAGTCTGTCCAAAGGTCCAGCCGCTTGCAGAAAAATAAAAATGGAAAACCAGAATTTCGGTTGCCAGATTTAATTCCAGGTTTAAGCTTAATTTTTCCGCCTGTGACTGGAACTTTGACATACTTACACTTTAACTCTTTACCACACAATCCTGAGTTTTAATGACCCTGAGGAAGAAGCCCTTTTGAAAACATTGTGGGAAAAGGAGGAAATGCTGGTAACCAGCATTTTCTCCTTTTCCCACAATGCTTATTACCCTGCCAAAAACAATTTCCATCATTTGAGCCACATGTAAATTGTTGTCTGCAAATGCTTTCAATTTGGACATGTCTGTATTTTTGTTGTGCCATAAAGAGTAAATAGATTGTCAGATTCATAAAATTATCCATACTTTTAAACAAGTTGAATTGAATTTGCCTGCAATTTGCTCCCTGAAATGTTTCCTTTCATGTGCTAGTGGGCCTTTACTCTTTACCACACAATCCCAACTTTTAATGACACTGTTAACTTCTGAAAACATAGTGGGAAAAGGAGAAATGGCTGGTAACCAGCATTTTCTCCTTTTCCCACGATGTTTTCTACCCTTCTCAAAACAAATTTCAATTATTAGGTTTACATTTATTTTGTTGTCTACAGTTCCTTTCAATTTGGACATGTGTAAAATTTTGTCGTTTGGTAGAGTTACAGTGAATCCATTCCAGTAGGGTGTTAATCCATTAATATCTGTTTAGTTAGGAAGACTGTCCGGCTTTTCATATGCTCTGAGACTTAACCCTTTATCACACAAGCCAGAGTTTTTAACGACCGTGAGAAAGAAGCCTTGTGAAAACATTGCGGGAAAAGGAGAAAATGCTGGTAAGCAGCATTTTCTCCTTTTCACACAATGTTTTCTACCATATCAAAGACAAATTTGATAATTGGAGCCTCATTTAAATTGTCATCTGCAAATACTTTCAATTTGTACAAGTCTACATTTTTGTCAAGTTGTAAAGAATTGACTCTTTCACCATCAATGACAACTTTAAACGGTAGAGCGCCAAATAAACCCAAAGCATATTTTCAGCTGAGAAATAAAAGCCAAATACTTGTAATCCTATACTTACTTTTTAATTTAAATTGTCTAAGGAAAGCAAAGAGTGTAGATCAAAGATCAGACAGCACAGTTTGAACAGTCAGATCTTGATCTACATTGGCCACAAAGGCAACTATAGTTGTGAAAGGTGCTTTAAGGGTAAACACCTTTAGCAGATAGTCTTGATTAAGATCAGACTGCACAGAACCTGCAGAGCCTGATCTTTGATCTACACTGTCAGCTACCTATTGTTAAATGATGACCAAATTTATCTTCATTTGCATTGGAAAATGGGCTCCTAGACTGCGAAAAACATCAAATTATTATGTTCCCTGTTAAAGAATGAAACCTTTACCTCACGATCCCATGTTTTGACATCCTGACAGAGAAAGCATTTGAAAACATTGTTGGAACAGGAGAAAATGCTGATAACTGGCATTTTTAGCTCACCTGAGCACAACGTGCTCAAGGGGACCTTTTAGGATCACCCGGTGTCCGTCGTTCGTCGTGCGTCGTCAACAATTCTTTAAACATCATCTCCTCCTAAACCACTGGGCCGATTTGGACCAAACTTCGCAGGAATGTTCCTTGGGAGGTCCTCTTTAAAAACTGTTCACAAAATTTGATTCCATCAAAAACTCTGGTTGCCATGGCAACAAAATGGAATTTTCTAAGAAATTCTTTAAAAATCTTCTCCTCTGAAACTGCTGGTCAGATTTTAAAATAATTTCACAGAGATGTTCCTTGGTTGACCCTTTTTAAAAACTGTTCGCGAAATTTTGATCCGTCAAGAAACATGGCTCTGGTGAATGGGGGCTACTTGCACTATACGGAAATGATGTTCCTTGGGTGACCCTTTTTAAAAATTGTTCGCGAAATTTTGATCTGTCAAGAAACATGGCTCTGGTGAATGGGGGCTACTTGCACTATACGGAAATGAAGAAATTCTTAAAAATTCTTCTTCTCTAAAACGGCTGGTCAGATTTTGATATAATTTCACAGAGATGTTCCTTGGGTGACCCTTTTGAAAAAGTGTTCGCCAAATTTTGATCCGTCAAGAAACATGGCTCTGGTGAATGGGGGCTACTTGCACTATACGGACATGAAGAAATTCTTAAAAATTCTTCTTCTCTGGAATCGCTGGTCAGATTTTTAAATAATTTCACAGAGATGTTCCTTGGGTGACCCTTTTCAAAAGCTGTTCACGAAATTTTGATCCATCAAGAAACATGGCTCTGGTGAATGGAGGCTACTTGCACTATACGGAAATTAAGAAATTCTTAAAAATTCTTCTTCTCTGAAACGGCTGGTCAGATTCTGAAATAATTTCACAGAGATGTTCCTTTGGTGACCCTTTTCAAAAATTGTTCACGAAATTATGATCCGTCAAGAAACATGGCTCTGGTGACTGGGGGCTACTTGCACTATACAACCATGAAGAAATTCTTAGAAGTTCTTTTTCTCTGAAACCGCTGGTCAGATTTTGAAATAATTTCACAGAGATATTCCTTGGGTGACCCTTTTCAAAAGCTGTTCACGAAATTTTGATCCATCAAGAAACATGGCTCTGGTGAATGGGGGCTACTTGCACTATACGGAAATTAAGAAATTCTTAAAAATTCTTCTTCTCTGAAACGGCTGGTCAGATTCTGAAATAATTTCACAGAGATGTTCCTTTGGTGACCCTTTTCAAAAATTGTTCACGAAATTATGATCCGTCAAGAAACATGGCTCTGGTGACTGGGGGCTACTTGCACTATACAACCATGAAGAAATTCTTAGAAGTTCTTTTTCTCTGAAACCGCTGGTCAGATTTTGAAATAATTTCACAGAAATGTTCCTTTGGTGACCCTTTTCAAAATCTGTTTGCAAAATGTTGATCCGTCAAGAAACATGGCTCTGATGTGGGGGGGGGTGCTACTTGCACTATACACACATGAAGAAATTCTTAAAAATTCTTCTTCTCTGAAACGGCTGGTCAGATTTTGAAATAATGTCACAGAAATGTTCCTTGGGTGACTCTTTTCAGAAGGTGTTCGCAAAATTGTGATCTGTCAAGAAACATGGCTCTGGTGGTGGGGGCTATTTGCACCATAGGGACATGAAGAGGAATTTCTTAATTCTTCTTCTCTGGAATGGCTGGTCAGATTTTGAAATAATTTCACAGAAATGTTCCTAGGGTGACCTTTTTCAAAAATTGTTAGGGTAATTTTTATCCATTGAAAAACAACAGCCAATTGTTGGCACCTGCATGTGGTGCTCTTTTTTGACTTATGTTTTTTAGCTCACTTGAACACAAAGTGCTCATGGTGAGCTATTGTGATCGTGCTGTGTCCGGTGTCCATCGTGCGGCGTGCGGCGTCCGTCGTCAACTTTTTACCTTGTGTACGCTCTAGAGGCCACATTTTCGGTCCGATCCTCATGAAACTTGGTCAGAATATTTGTCTTGATAAAATCTGGGACGAGTTTGAAATTGGGTCATGTGGGGTCAAAAACTAGGTCACTAGGTCAAATCTTAGAAAAACCTTGTGTGCGCTCTAGAGTGACCCTGGAGTGAAATTTCGCCTATTGACTCAGGTGAGTGATCCAGGGCCATCATGGCCCTCTTGTCTCCTTTTCCCACAATGCTGTCTTCCCCTCAAGAACAAATTTTAAGTTTGAGCCACATTTATCTTGACGTCAGGAAATGCTTTGAATTCGGACCAGTCTAAAATTTATTCATTTGGTACATAGTTAGCTCTTTACTGAATGTCGGAATCGCAGAATCAACATAATTGGAAGCATTTGCAGACGACAAATTAAATGTAGCCCAAAGGATGATCTCTATCTTTGAAAGAGTAGAAAACAGTGTGGAAAAAGGAGAAAATGCTGGTTACCAGCATTTTCTACTTTTCTGATGATGTTTTCAAAAGGCTTCTTTCTCAAGGTTGTTAAAACATGGGATTGTTTGGTAAAGGGTTAATCAACTTATGATGCTTCTTTGTTCCGTCTATAAAAGTCCTCAATACTGTGATGGCCGCCTACACACAGGAGATTTTACAAAGCTGACATTACAGCCTACAGATAATGTTTTAGGGCTTGCAGCTGATTACTTTCCATAACATTGTGGCAAAAGGAGAAATTGCAGTTTACGGGAGATTTTTGATATGTATTTATATATCAACCAAACAAAATTTTTATTGTCCACTTTGAAAACATTTTGAAATTCACCAGATGGAATTGAATGAGGCTCAAATGGTAAGATTTGTCTGTGAAAGTTTACAAAAAAATTTGGCGAAAAAGGTGAATACTGGTTACCGTCATTGCGTTCTTTTCCCACAATGTCGCGTTTTCATACACTTCATCTCTCAAGGATGTTTGTAAATCTGGTTTGTTTAGTAAAAGTTTTAGTTATTATTGATAGTTTAAACAGATTTTTAAGCCCCTGCAAAAAAAATTTTGTTTAGCCTGCTTGTTTGTCTGTCCAGCTGTTTGTCCATTTTCCTGTATGGGCCATTACTTTTTTCCTTATGACTTAATTTCAGAATGGTTTTGCATAAATGTTAACCACATCAAGAGAATGTGTCATCCCCGAGATTCATGTCAAGGTCACAGCAATGTCAAATGTGTTGGGGGGGGGGTATTTGTGTCTGGCATGTAACGTTTTTAATTATAAATGAATTTCTGTATAACTTCCCAGAACCACATAATGATAAAGACAACTTGTCATGCCCAAGAACTATTTCAGTAGGTCAAAGATCAAGGTCATTGCAAGGTCAAAAACTTTTAAATAGAGACATTTTGGATGGTCTGTTCGTGTCTGGCTTGCTACTTTTTTTCATTATAAGCAAATTTCATTGTAAATTCATAGAATTGTCAACTAGAAAACGACAATGTGTCCTGACCAAAAACTATGTCAGTAGGTGAAAGGTCAAGATCAAAATTGGGTCAAATATCATTAAAAAGAGAAATTTTGGGGGTTTATGTTGGTGTCCAGGCTGTTACCATTTGAATTATGACTGAATTTTAGTATAACTTTGTAGAATTGTCAACCACATATCAACGGTGTATGGTGTGCAAGAGCCTTATCCGTAGATCAAAAGTCAAGGTCAAGGCAAGGTCAGAAGTGTTTGTAAGTGTTGTGTCCATGGTCATTGTTCAAGTTCAAAGCTCGCAGAAAAAGGTTAGATCTGCTATTTTCAGGGGGCAGTGTTTTCTCCAGATTTGAAATTTTGCAGGTCATTTTGACCCCCTATCCAGAAATTTGGGGGGTCAAAGGTCAAAACTAGGGGTCAAATTTCTTGGTGTGATTTTCAGATAAATGATGAATAAACAAATTTTCAACATTCTTTTGTTTGTGTTTCATTGACACCACTAAATATCAGTATGTTCAGTTAAACAATGAACTCCGTAACTTACTGTGGAAAATGACAGGCTTCAATAAAACGCTGTGAAAATCGTCGATCGTTTGATGCGGAAAACATTTTATGTTATTTAATAGTCAAGAATCAGTGCTTGAGACTGTTGACATGATATTATTACTCTTAGATTTACTTCTGAGATCAGCTGTCTTGCCTTTTGGTGCTAATGATGCCATCAGAAGTCGCTTTTTCTTTTCTTCTGATGACATTTTATGCTGTGGAATACTCAAGGTTTCTCAGACGCTTGAAATGAAAGTAAATTGGTTCCCAGTTTATCTCCTCTGGTTCAACATTTGCGTTTTGAATTGGATACCAATACAACTGGTCCGCACTTATGAAATGAAGCGTAGTCACGATTGTATTCAGGAACCAGTTAGTTTAAACATATTTATTTTACACTGATTGAGAAACAAGTTCTTGCAACTTTTACTAATCTCTCTTGATTCTGCTTCCTGGGAACTACACCCGTACTCGCGCCGAATGTGTGGGTGAATGAACAGTCCTAAAGTTGACATTCGCTCCCGGGAATCAAACTTTGGACCCTTTGGTTACGGTTACGAGTTGGGAACCAGTTCAATTTGTCATTCAGATTTGTCACCGGTATTTGTCATTAGCTCCACTGGCCGAAGGCCAGCGGGCTTATGTCATGGCCCGGTGTCCGTCGTGCGTCCGTCCGTCCATCCATGCGTCCGTCCGTGCGTTAACTTTTATTTCAAACATCTTCTTCTCTGAAACTACCCATCCAATTTTCATGAAACTTCACAGAAATGATCCTGCCATGGTCCTCTTCAGAATTTCTTGAAAGAATTTGATTCCGTCAAAAACTCTGGTTGCCATGGCAACAAAACTGAAAAATATTGGAAATCTTTAAAAATCTTCTTGTCTGAAACCATAAGGCGTAGGGCTACCAAATTTGGCATGTAGCTTTATGTAGTAGACCTCTATCAAGTTTCTTCAGATTATAGCCCTGGGGTCAAAATTGGCTCTGCCCAAGGGGTCACAAGTTTTACATAGACTTATATAGAGAAAACTTTAAAAATCTTCCTGTACCTAGCCATAAGGCCTAGAGCTACCAAATTTTGCATGTAGCTATATCTAGTGGGCCTCTACCAAGCAGGCCAAAATTTTAGCCCTGGGGTCAAAATTGGCCCCGCTGCAGGGGTCACAAGTTTTACATGGGCTTACATAGTGACAACTTAAGAAATCTTCCAGTACCTAGCCATAAGGCCTAGAGCTACCAAATTTTGCATTTAGCTTGATCTAGTGGGGGTCTACCAAAAGTGCCCAGATTACAGTCCTGGGGTCAATTTGGCCTCATGCTGGGGGGTGGGGGGTGGGGGGAGCTTCACAAGATTTACATGGGCTTACATAAGGAAAACTTTTAAATCTTGGTGTACATAGCAATTTTGCATAATTATAGCACTATCTAGTGGACAACTACTAAGAGGGCCCAAGTTACAACCCTAGGATCAAGTTCGGCCCTGCACCAGGGGTCACAAGTTTTACATGGGTTTATGGAGTGAAACCTTCAGAAACCGTCTTGTTACTAGCCATAAGGCCAAGAACTCCCAGATTTGGTCATAAACATGTGCTTATAGGGTGAAAATTCAAAAAATCCTTTTGCTCCTAATCGCAAACCCAAGGGCTACCAAATCTGGATCACTTTTGATTTTTTTTTTTTTAAATTAGCCTTGCATCAGGGGTCTTATGTTTTACAGAGGCTTTCATATTGAGGAAACTTGAAAATCACCTTATTTATAAACATACAGCATAGACTTGTATTATTTTGGCATGTGGCTTTATCTTGTGGACCTCTACCAGGGTTCAAATAATTATCGCTCTGGGATCAAAAATGGCTTTGCCCTGCGGGTCTCAACTTTCACATGGGCTTTTAAAGAGAAAACTTTGTAAGTCTTCATTTTGAAACCATTTGGCTCAGACTTGAAATGTTCAGTATTTATGGTTTGTATTTATAAGCCAGTGGAGCGATACAGGGCCATCATGGCCCTCTTGTTTATATACTCGGGATATAGATTTCGATTTAATCTTGCCACAGAGGAAATGACTATAAAATTCACCCAGGACAAATGATGAAAACTGCATCAAAGATGAAAAAAAAAAACACGCTGTGGAGAAAACATTGAAGCGGGGTTAGTCACTTCCCATTGACATGTCTTGTTTTTTTTTTTAATTTATCTGCTGCAAATAATTATGTTTTAGGTGGTCGCAAGTTTCAGTGCTGAGAATAAGCTGTAATTAATCGACAGAAATTGTGGGTAATGATTAGATTGCCTCAAACATGCCATCTGATCTTGGATCTACACAGTTTGAAAGTTTGAAAGATATGCAGGTAAAACAATCTTTGAAATTGAAAAAGGGATAAAAGTTGTATCTTTATTATGTTGTCCAGGACCTATCTTGTCGAAGTGAGTAATTACACGTGTCCCAGTAACTAATTATCCTCTATCCGGATGAATCTTTCTTCTAATGTTGATTTATTCTCCGATTGCATGAGCAGGGAACAGTTGTAGCTGTCCTAACCCTTCACGCCTGCCTGGGTAGCTCAGTGGTTAGCATATCTGACTCATGACCTGGTGGTTACAAGTTCGATTCTCAGTTGAGGTGAATTTTCTTTATGTTGATTTTTTGCCTTTCACCTCTGATGCATGTGAGAAAAGTAGTGACTTGGAAAGAAATTTGTGTCAGTACTGGTGTGAGGAAACCAGGAAACACACTGGTGCATTGACCACTGTGATATGACCTAAGCTGTTAAAACGCGTTAAATTCAAATACAATCAACCTAACCCTCAACTTTTAACAAAACAAAAAAATTTTAAACCCGTCCAAATTAAAAACATTTGCAGAGGACAAAATAAACGTGTCTTAAAAATTGAAGTTTGTTTTGGGAAGGGTAGAAAACCTTGTGGGAAAAGGAGAAAATGCTGGTTACCAGCAGAAAATATTTTGGGAAAAGAAGGAAATGCTGGTTACCAGCATTTTCTCCATTTCATGCAATGTTTTCAAAGGCTTTCTTCTTCAGCGAAGTTAAAAGCCGGCATGTTTAGTGAAGGATTAACTCTACCAAACAACAAAATTTTAGACCCTACCAAATTAAAATCATTTGCAGATGACAAATTAAGTGTAGTTTAAATACTTATTTCTGTCTTTGATATAGTAGAAAACACTGTGGGAAAAGGAGAAAATGCTGCTTACCAGCATTGTCTCCTTTTCCCACATTGTTTGTAAAAGGCTTCTTTCTAAGGGTCGTTAAAAGTTGGGATTTTGTGGTAAAGGGTTAAAAGTGTGGTGATTATTCTTGAGCCTGTTAATGTGTTACAGTGCAGTCTGTCAAAGTTTCAATAGCTGGCAGAAATATATATTGAGCAATGCTCTGTGAAAAGGGGGCTTAATGCATTTGCGAAAAGTATTGACCCAAGTCAGCCTGTGTAGTCCCAGCAGGGTGACCTGGGCCAAAACTTTTGGTTACTGGTCAATTTCCTGCATGTCAAAGGACCAGCCTACCTCATGATTCAGTCTGTTATTCGACAAAATTGATTTCATAGATCCATAATTGTATGATATTTTGCTTGGTACAATGCATTATGGAGATGCATTGAGCCTCCTTTTGCCAGAGCATGGCTCATACTGCAAAACTAGAACTAAAGTTTGTTTAGGTGTGCCTTTAACATACAGAATGATTTATAAAATGTCATACCATGATAGATTGATTGAATTTGCATTTACAGTCGAACCACGTTTATCCGGGCTCCATAATTCCGGAAATCTCAGGATCCGGACAAAAACATCAGGGAACGGATATTTTCTGTACAAATTTTACTTTTTATTCCGGAAATCCGCGTTCCGGAACCGGAATGAAAAAATCGGGAACGAAGGGTTAAAAATTAGTACAAACCTCAGAGTTGAATCTAGGATGCGGGATTGGTAAAATCACGCATTGTCTAAATAATTGGCGCAAATAAAGAATATCTCAGGGCCACGTATCACGCATGTTGTTAATCTATGGCGCAAAATAAAAATTCCTGTGCGTTTAAAACGAAAAAGGAAATTGCCGGAGAACTGCAGGCCGAAAAAATAAGTCAATACATAGATACATAGATACACTATGCGAATCGATTGTCCCGATTTTAAATCAATGTTAGATTCTATTTTTAGACATACTAAACACTCGGGTGTAATCGAGGCTACGGAATCGGCTGAGTTGCCATAAATGACCTCCAAATGTCAACCACGTGTTGTCTATGCAATATTTGACGTCATTACTGTGTCAAATCACGCGGTAATTTCAGTGGTTAAGCGTTAGCTTCACAAAATGTTGAATCAACTCAAGTTGACAGAATTTCTTAAAAAGAGAACAAGGGATGAACGAGACAGTCCTTCAGAAGAATGCTGAACGGAGAAACAAGACACGTCGCCGGAACAGTCAATTCCAGATAGCAAGAAAAGGAAATATGAGCACACTTTCCAGAAAAATTGGCTAGGAACGTACCCATGGCTTAGAAAAACTGACTCGGGAATGATTTGTGCGTTATGTTCAGAGTATGGAAAGATTAACACTTTTACTCGTGGCTGCAAAAACTACCGATCAAGTACTTTAACGAGACATGTTTCCTGTCAGGACCACTGTGACTCCGTCAGAGATTCAGTCTTACGCAACAGCATGGCAACTGTAAGTTTCTTTTATTTGGGACGTTTCTGATCTGACTCGATTCATGATGGCCCATTGCAAAAATTTATTGGCCCACATTTTTGTCAGGGGTGGGGGAGTTGGCCCATTTCCAAGCAATCCTAGATTCAACACTGAACCTTATCCAAGAAACCGGACGTGGCCTGACTGTGTATCACACAATTTAAACTGGTACCCGTTGTATCTCCCGTAACCGTCCGATAAATACAAAAATCGATAACAGGCTACTAGTTTACACACAATTTAGACTTGTTATTTTCCTCGGGACCATAGACTGGTTATCATAAATATCATAAATACAGTCTACTTCGAGCGATTTCGGACTGGTTCGTCGTGAATAACACGGGTATCAGTCTAAATAGTGTCAATTGTTGCAGACGATTTTCACACGTTTTGAAAACACGCGTGTTAATTAGTACTGTTTTCGAAAACTGTTAAATGACGTTCTCGTGCCATCGACAATTGTGAACTTAACAGATTATCCATACACATAGTACTGAAGTGACAGTTCCACGTGTTTGTTGTTTAATTATTACTGCATCTACTTGATTACATTAACAATCGCTAAAAAAATAACTGAAATGTCTGCAAAGATTTTGTGGGCATGTTTAAACTTATCTTTCAAAATTAAACGCAAAACTAAAATATGAACATACCGTCTGCTTGCATATTCAATAATCCTTCGTTTCAAAAACAAATATTTTCAATTCAAATGGTAAACCATAGGGGGAAAAAAAAACAGTTTTATTCATGTGTTACATGTTTATGTTCCCCAAAGTACACACAAAATGGCCGCTAAACACGATAGATTTCGTTAGGTTTTTCGAAAATATTTTACTCCTAACAGACTGTAAAGATGATTGAAAATATGCCTGTCTTCGATATCGAATCAACTGGCAATCAATCACAATTAGTCTTTGACATTTTACCACTTTGAAAGTACGACTATCAGAAGCCAACAGAATGTCTACACCACCAGCAAAAGACGAGTTGAAGTAGCGACTTCAGTGAAAAAAGACATTTGTCAGTACAAAGAAGACCATCCAAAAAAAAACACTTTTGCAGGATTTCGACAACACGTCATGTACATTAAAAATACTGTGCATATCGTGTTTTCCTTTTGTTTCGCCCTTTTCATGGTGTTTTCAAAAGTCATAAATGTGCCGAGCTTTACAAGCGCACCTGTTGGCACAATAGGTATGCATGTGCATGTAATTAGGTACAAGTAAAAAGACATGTACAAAAGCAGACAAATAACAAAAAGGCAAAATGCAAATTTATGACACCCTTTATTTTATAAACCTGAACAATCGTAGGAGCAATAATGACATGTATACAAGTGCTTGTGTAAAACATACGCTGTTGTAATTCTTACGATACACGGTGTCCCTTATCAACATGGAGGTTATTGACCTAGCTTAACTTGGATACCATGCCAGTAATCACAGTTCGTTGATCCGGAAATGCGGCTGATCCGGAAACATTCATAGGAAACAGAAGTGGCCGGATAAACGAGGCTCGACTGTCTTTATCTTCGCCACCAGTTGCCCATAGGGGTGACATTCTCCTGAAGCCTGTTAGTTAGGGGATAGTGCGAGATACAGGATGAAACCCATCCTAAGTTACGCCTGGTTCTTTCACATACTCGGTGTATAGCACTGTCACACAGGATCTTGGTTTAACATCTCATCCGAAAGACTGTTAGTAATTTTAGATGGCAAGCCGTAAGGCTCAAACCCACGCCGTCAAGTGACCCAAGACTTGATGTTTAGAAGTCCTGTGCTCTACCACCTGAGCTATCCAAGCTGGTTGACATGCCATGTTTGATGACCCAAATTTTCATGTCAAGAGGTCAGGTTATGTTGCTTAGAATGCAGAAAATTCTTTGACTGCTATTTTTTTTAAATTTGACTCAAAAATTAAAGTTTGTCTTGAGGAGGGATAGAAAACATTGTGGGAAAAAGAGAAAATGCTGGTTACCAGCATTTTCTAGCTGTCAAATGCTTTTTTTTTTCAGTTTTTCAGGGTTGTTTAAAGGTGGGATTTTGTGATAAAGGCTTGAAGGGATGGTTTTATAAAAAAAAGTTATCTTGTGGAATTGACAAGTTAAAATGAAGAGAGAGTTAGATGCTGTTATTACTTAGAGAATGTTCAGGACAGCTTATTGTTTACTAGACAACAAAATTTTGGACTTGTTTGTATAACTCTCACTTGATAAACCATTCAATATCAGTTTATATTATTGTTTATGTTTTGGATAACAGGTTTAAAATCACATACTGTGATGAGATCATGTATAAACTCTGCTCAATAATGTTTATATTGTCTTGTCATTGTTTATGATTTTAACCCTTTACCGCACAATGCTGCCTTTTAACGCCCCTGGGAAAGAAGCCTTTTGAAAACATTGTGGGAAAAGGGGAAAATGCTGGTTACCAGCATTTTCTCCTTTTCCCACAGTGTTTTCTACACTATCAAAGAAAAATTGTACCATTTGAGTCAAACTGAAATTTTCGTCTGCAAATGCTTTCAATTTGGACAAGGCTAAAGTTTTGTCGTCTGGTAAAGGGTTAAACATATATTCCTAAAAACAAACAATAATATTATAAACTGTTAATGAAAGGTTTATCAAGTAAGAGTTATACTGAAAACACTTACAAACAAAATCAAACACAACTAAAATGAGGAGTATTCATTACTAGCATTTTTAGCTTGGCAGTTTTCAAAAAAAACATTGAGGTATAGTCATAACCCTGGCGTTGTTGTGTGTGTCATGGTGTGAAAACTTTGACATTTTGTAATATCTCTGTTATTACAGAAGATATTTGCCTCAAACTTGGACAAGTTGTTTGTTATCAAAAGTGGAACCTACTGTATTGCGCTTAAATTTTCGGACACCCAAAGTATTGGGTCACCATCAAGAAACATAAAAATAATTATTTTTCATGACCCAAAGATTTGGGCCATACTAAAAATTGCAAAGCAATATCAGTAGTTTTGGTTCCAAAGAATTGGGACAGGGAATGTCTACGCAAAAAAAACTTCTGAATCTGTTTGACACCCTTCATTTACAAGCATTTGCTTTGCGCAGTTTCATTCAGTTACCAGCATTTACTCCTTTTCCAACAGTGTTTTCAAAAACACTTTTATTTAGGGATGTTAAAGCTCAGGATTGTGCTGTAAAGAGTTGAAGACTGACAGCACTATCATAGCTTTTGTGTTGCTAATCACCAACCCAGCCTAAATTAATATTTGCTTTCCATAGAGTGCCTGTCAACGTAGATCTTATTATAAATAATAAGTATTGATCAGACGCCCATGCAGTCATTGCCATTATGCTACGCCAGAATTAGTCGGACACTGATATAAACTGCATGGTCATCAATCTCCCCGGTGGCCGAGTTGCGGACATGATCCTATCAGTATAGACTTGTTTAATCCTTTACTGCGAAATGCCGAAAGAAGCTTTTTGAAAACATTGTGGGAAAAGGAGAAAATGCTGGTAACATCAGGCCATTGAGAAAGAAGCCTTTTGAAAACATTGCAGGAAAAGAAGAAAATGCTGGTAACCACATTGAACTTGTTGTCTGCAAATGCTTTCAATTTAGACAAGGCTAAAATTTTATTGTCTGGTAAAGGGTTAACAATTTATCCATTACCACATCAACCCAGTTGCTGTTCTGCTGATGTAGGCTGCTTTGGAAGACTTGTAACAAACAATGTGCTGCTTTTTCCACAATATTTCCATATGGTTGAAACAATGTCTTGCTTTTCTTAAATTTTTTTTAGCTGACCTGAATATTAAGTGCTCATTTGATTGGATTTTGTTGTGAAAAATATTGTGCAAAAGGAAGAAAATGCTGGTTTTTACCAGCATTTTCTCCTTTTGCTACAACGTTTTTAAAAAGCCCTCTTCCTGAAGGCCATTAAAACATAGATTGTTTGGAAAAAGGGTTAACTTTATTTTAAACAACAAACTGTTGGGACTTGGTAAGCCAATCAAATTTTGTATCAAGTTTGTTTCCCATGACTGATTGATTTTTGTGTTTACTTATCGTCGCCACTGGTTGCCCACATGGGCGACACCCCCTAAAAGCTGTTAGTTTTTTTTACGTGGATAGTGCATCCTAAGTTAGGCATGGTTCTTTAATGTGCTCGGTGTATTATAGCACTGTCACACGGGACCTCTTTTTAACATCTCATCTGAAAGACTATTAGTATTTTTAGTTGGCTAGCCATGGGGTCAAACCCACACCCTCAAATGACCCAAGACTTGGTATTTACAAGTCCTATGCTCTACCACTTGAGCTATGAGGGCTGGTCTCTCATGGATTAGCAAGTAAGATTTTATATCAGGTTTGTCTCTCATGGGTAATAGCCAATCAAATTTTGTATTAGGTTTGTGTGTCATAGGTTAGCCAATAAAATTTAGTAACAGGTTTGTTCATCATGAGTTAGCCAATCAAATTTTGTATCAGGTTTGTCCCTCATCAGTTAGCCAATCAAATTTTGTATTAGGTTTGTCCCTCATGAGTTAGCCAATCAAATTTTGTTTTAGGTTTGTCCCTCATAATGGTGATATTACTGTAATTTCATTGGTCATCAACATTTATTCGATAGCAGAATTAAGGTGTTACTGAAGCTTCTAGATATAGTATAAGTGTTGTTATGTATAAGTTAGAAGCTTAATAGGGAATTTTACAATAGATATAAACGCTAAAGAAGAATGCAAGCTCCTCAGCAGTATTTATTTTTCCAGTGAAATTCTCTGTCAGCATCTAACTTGCTTGGTGTTCGACATACTTTTAGCTAATTACAACAGTACACATGTCACGCTTTTTACCATGGTCCAGGTGTCAAATTGTTCCTTCATACTGAAATATGTAACCCCCTCCCCTCCCTACTTTGCTTTAAATTTACTTGGGAAGAATGGGTTAAAATAGAGTCACATAATTGTAAAATTAATGTTGGTAAACACATTTTTTTGTATTTTGTCAGAAAAAGAAAGGCAGAACTTTAACCCTTTCCCAAACGACCAATTTTGGACTGGTCCAAATTGAAAGAGTTTGCAGACAACAATATTACATTTGATGAAAATGGCAGAAAGTTCTCAAAAAGGGTAGAAAACAATGTGGGAAAAGGAGAAATTGCTCGTTATGAGCAATTTCTCCTTTTCCCACAGTGTTTTCAAAAGACTTGTACCGCAGACACATGAAAACCAGGGCTTGTTTGGGAAAGGGTTAAAGAAAAATGAGCATTTTCATTGGCTGAAAACAGCCAGACAGAGTGTAAAATATCATTGCAGGGTAAAATGCAGATAAGGGTCATTTACAAGGTCATTAAACTCATGTTTTATCACAGAAGTGCATTGTCATGACGACAAATTGTGGGTCAACAGATATTTATCCTGGGTGACAGAAATGGGTTCTTATCTGTTCCAATATGACAATCACTGTAGTGATTTTTTGATTAATTGCAAATTTTTCCTTGCCAATCATATTTACCCTTCTCCTGATGTACATGACTTATAATTTATATTGCTGATGGCATAGGCAAAGATCAGCCTGCCCATATGTGCATTCTGATCTTGGAGCACATTGACAAAAACTTCCTCTGAAAAGAAGCAGTTACATGTTACAACGTTTTGCTCCTTTTTTCATGAAAATGGCATTAAATGCCAACCAACCAACCAACCAGTCAATCAATCAATCAATCAGTTAATCAATCATTCAATCCCCTTTTCCATCCTGTTTTTTTTGTATGGCAAAAGATCTTTTTTCATCTGTTTTACGTTTCCCTTGCTATGTATTGTACAGCGTAAGCCTTTGAAGGTTGGCAATATTTAGCGGGAGTGTATGCTCTCTCTTAACGCTTTACCTGTTTAAATCGAAAGCATTTGCAGACAACAATTTCAATGTGGCTTTTCCAGTAATGTTTTCAAAAGGCTTCTCTCTCAGGGTCATTAAAAGTCGACATTGTGTGGTGAAGGGTTAAGATATATTTTCACACACAAAAACAAGGGTACTTTTAGTCTATGGAATAGTAGTTCAAAATATTGAATCACTCCACCCCTTCCCCCACCCCAAAAATAGCACTGGGGTACCTCCCATTTTGACCCAACTCCTGTGCATTGTCTCATGATTAACCCTAAAATTATCTTAAGTTGCTTTTTCGGACAGTGTAGATCAAGATCGGACTGTGGAAAACATAAAGTCTGATCTTTGATCTACATTGTTTTCTACTCTATCACAGAAGAATTGCACCTTTTGAGCCATATTGAAACCGTCGTCTGCAAATGCTTTCAATTTGGACAAGGCTAAAATTTTATAGCCTGTTAAAGGGTGAAACAGCTATTCTCTTTTCCCAAAAGTCAATTGTAAAAGTTTGGTAAAAAACAAGAAAGAGATATTTAACATGTCTGCTTTTTTGGTAATTATAGCTATTAGAGGATTGATTCACTCTGTTGTGTAGGTACTGGTAACATTGTTTTAGCTTCTTACTCTGATCACTATATAAACAAAATTTTTTAGCCAAGAAAAAAATGTCGCATGACATTTCGTAGAAAGGGTGTTTTGTTGAAATCCATGTATGTTTTAAGATACCGATGGCTAAATTCCTACATTTTATTTAATGAAAAGCTCCATCTCTGAGGAAGACTTGAGCCACAATTCGTCTAGGTTAGGGTAAGGGTCAGGGTTAGGGATCATTTTTGACCAATGTGGTTTTTGACGAAATGTTGCGGACCTAGAAACATAGAATGAACTGTTGACATATCAAGCCTTTTAGTGGCCTGATCATGTTCGCATGGAACCAAGATCAGACGCTTTCTGCAGTCTTATCGTCTTGCTTTTATTTTTCACTATCTACAAAAGCATGTCGAAATAGATCAGACTCAAACATCGAAATTTGCTTTTGGAAAGATAGAAAACATTGTTGGAAAAGGAGAAAATGCCTTTTCCTTCAGGGTCCTAAAAATATGGTATTATTGGGTAGAAGGTTGAAAGATCTGAAATTTGAAAACTAGGTTTGATTTCCAGCTAATATGGGTCACTTGGAAGTGTCTTTGGACAAGGGACTGCATAGTCTGCGGACACAACATTAGTAAGCTTTCCCAGTTATATATCTAAAATACTGTTGATAGTGTCACACAACAAACTCAAAATGAACAACTGTAAGACCATTTTTGGCTGGACTGTTTTCAAAGAAAATGTTGAGATAATGTCATAGCCCTGTTGTTGTCTGCATTATCATCTGCATCGTTGTCTGCGTTGTCGTGCAAAACTTCGACATTTTATAAAATCTTTGTCATTACAGAAGATATTTACTTCAAACTTCGACTAGTTGTTAACTATAAAAAGAGGGAACCATACAACAGGAGCAGGTAATCATCAAAATATTTTTGACACAGTTATGCCCCTTTTTCAACTTAAAATTTTCCCTAGAAGCAACTGCAGCTGAGTGTTGGCACCCACAAGCAGTGTCATTGTTGTATTTTGGACTGGCCAACATCATAGGAGAAGATTTGATATCCCATCTCAAGGAACTCTAAGAATGGTTTTGACATATTATCTTTGCTTTCTACAGACCTCCAGATAAAAAGGGAGTGATAGTATTCTAAATCCATTATTTCTCTTCCAAACCCTTTGTTGTGGGTACTCATTAGAACCGTCTCGATGAGACGATTCTAATGAGTACCCATAACATAGGGTTTAGTGAAAAGTGATTAATATTTTCAATTTTAAAATCAAAATCACTCCCTCTATCTGGAGTTCTGCCTACTATGTCCACAAATATGTTTGAGCCATGCTCTGGCAAAAGAGTGTTAAATGCATCTCCATGATGCATTGCACCAATCAAGTCATCATATAATTATGGATCCATAAAATCCATTTTGTCTAACAACTGAATCATGAGGTAGACTGTTCCTTTGACATGCAGATAATTTACAAATAGAAAAAAGTTTTGACACTGGTCAGCATAATTATGTGGACTGCACATGCTGACCTTGGTCAATACTTTTTGTACATGCATTAAACCCCCTTTTCACAGAGCATGGCTCATTTGAAATTGTCCCTCAAGTCTCAATCTTCAATCTACACTGTCCTCTTAGTGGACGCTATAAACAAGGCTTCGTTGAAATTACACTTGTTTGGATCTTATTTCACTGAAAATGTCTTTTTGGTTTAACCCTTTACCAAACGACAAAATTTTAGACTGGTCCAAATTGAAAGCATTTGCAGACAACAAATTAAAGGTGGCCCAAATTTGATGAAATTTGTCATTGATAGGTTAGAAAACATTGTGGGAAAAGGAGAAAATGTTGTTTACCAGCATTTTCTCCTTTTCCCACAATGTTTTCAAAAGGCTTCTTTCTTAGGGTCGTTAAAAGTCGGGAAAGTGTGGTAAAGGGTTAATTGGCATTTAAAGGGTTAACCCTTAGGCTACTGACCTTTTGCAGACAGTGTAGATCAAGATCAGACTGTACAGAATGTGCAGTCTGATCTTGGATCTGCACTGTTTGATAAGGAGATATATTTTTTTTTCAAAGAAATAAGTTTGAAATTGAATTATTCTGTTTTTAGACTATTGGCTTGAAAATTTCATGTAAGTTATTCAGCAGGGTAAAGGTTGGTGCATCCCCGGCTTGGCCAATTTCTTTCCGAGGATTGATGATAGTCATCGCGACAGGATTCATTCCTCTCTCACCGCTGACCATTGTTTCGATGATGGTTATGTGGGAAAGCAGCCAGTGGCCTGGAAAGAATATTGTGCGGAGTACTGGTAAAAGAAACTCCAGGAAAGCATGGATAGGTGCACTGGCTGCCGTGATATAGCTGAAATAATGTTGAAAACGGCGTTAAACACCATACAATCAATCAATCAAAGGTTGATACTATCATGGAACTTTCTTATTGTATGTAGAGTCTGTAATGAAGACAATAAAATGTCCTGTCATGGGCCCAGGATGTTGTTCCTCTGTCTAAGAAAGGAATGAATAAATACCTGACTTTTTTTTGCCTTTTGTTTACTCTTTCTCTGCCATTGTTCCCCTTTATAGCTTTTGTGGGTGGCATAGATAAAGATGTGCAGTTTGATCTTGGATCTACACTCTGTCCACTGTCTGAATCGGGATCAATGTTAAACTCTTAGAGCTCTGAATTACTGTTAAACCCTTAGTGTTAAGAACAATGTTAAACCCTTTCAGCTCTCAGTTTACTATTAAACTGTTATAGCTACAAAATGATGTTAAACCCTTACAGCATGAACCAGTGTTAAACCCTTAGAGCTCTGAATTAACGTTAAACCCTTAGAGTTAGGAGCAATGTTAAACCCTTAGAGCTCTGAATTACTGTTAAACCCTTAGACTTAGAATCAATATTTAACCCTTAGAGCTCTGAATCAATGTTAAGCCCTTAGAGTTAGGAGCAATGTTAAGCCCTTAGAGTTAGAAGCAATGTCAAACTCTTAGAGCTCTGAATTAATGTTAAACCCTAGAGTTAGAAGCAATGTTAATTTCTTAGAGCTCTGAATTAATGTTAATCCTTAGAGTTAGGAGCAATGTTAAACCCTTAGAGCTGTAAATTTATTGTTGAACCCTTATAGCTATGAATTGATAATAACTATGTGTGCATCCGCCCTGATTTGTCTGGACCCTAACATCTACATCTAAATATGGATTTCAAAGTAACTTGGTACAATTGGTCTCCTTCATGAGCAGAAGTGCCGTTTGAAACATTTGTTCAGGTAGGTTAAAGGTCAAGGTCACACTTGAAGGTCAAATAATAACATAGTTGGAATTGAGCTTCTCCGAGCCATAACTTCTATGTTTATGGATACATTTAAAGATAATTTGGCACTGTTACTCTCTTAGAAGTGCTGTTTGTATCGTTTGTTCCGGTAGATCTGAGGTCAAGGTCACAATTAAAGGTCACAATTAAAGGTCAAATGATAAAATTGTGATTGATGGAGCATGTCTGAACCATAAATTCTACATTTTAGATGAATTTCAAAATAATTTGGCACAATTATTCTCCTTCATCAGTAGACGTGTCATCTAAAAGATCATAGCTCATAGAAGATCATAGCTAATGACTTGGAAACACTGTGTATAGACTTTGTCCTGCATACAAAAAAGCATTGTCCAATAATGTCAGTGCTTGGTCTCTGATTCTAGTGATAAACATGGCAAGGATATTAACCCTTTATCAAACAATCCCAAGTTTTCGTAACCCCAAGGAAGAAGGCTTTTGAAAACGTCATGGGAAAATGAGAAAAAGCTGGTAAACAATCCTTTTCCAGTGATGTTTACTACTTTATCAGACAGCTAAAGTTTTTTTTACCAAATTTTGATTCGGTTGCAGATCTTTTGAAATTGAAGGAGTCCAAAAGATTTGTTGTTTGGGAAAGGACTAACCATTGTAGTGCCGAACCCAGGTTATATTTGCTCTTGCAGACAGTGTAAAAATCAAGATCAGACTGCACAGAACATGCAGTCTGATCTTAGATATGTTCTGTCCGCTTTTATTTTTTTGTCAGATGTTTGTCCTGAAACAGCTTTGAAATTTCGATATCTATAGCATTACAGATGAGAACACTTATTTATAAATGTATTGCTACAAGGGTTTATCCTGTACAACACAGTCCCAAGTTTTAACAGCCCTAAGAAAGAAGCCTTTTGAAAAATAAGGGAAAAGGAAAAAATGCTGGTAACCAGCATTTTCTCCTTTTCCCACAATGTTTTATACCCTTTCACAGACAAATTCCATTTCTTGAGCCACATTAAAATTGTCAGCTGTAAATGTTTTGAATTTCGACAAGTCTACATTTTTGTAATGTGGTAAAGAGTTAACCCCTGGAATGCCTTCCACAACTATTGGTGGCTTTGCAGACAGTAGATCAAGATTAGACTTGCACATCTGATCTTTGATCTAGACAGTCTGCTATTGCTAGGTAGCATAAAACAGTCAACTCCTTACCAAACAACAGAATTTTAGACTTGTCCAAATTGAAAGCATTTGCAGAGTACAAAATGACAGTAAAACATTGGAGTCTGTCTGTGATAGGGTAGAAAATATTGTGGGAAAAGGAGAAAATGCTGGTTACCAGCATTTCTCCTTTTCCCACAATGTTTTCAAATGGCCTCATTCTCTGGGTCCTTTACCCTTTCCCGAACAAGCCCTGGTTTTCACGTGTCTGCAGCACAAGTCTTTTGAAAACACTGTGGGAAAAGGAGAAATTGCTTGTAACAAGCAATTTCTCCTTTTCCCCCCAGTCTTTTCTACCCTTTTTGATAACTTTCTGCCATTTTCATCAACTTTAAAATTGTCGTCTGCAAACTCCTTCAATTTGGACTGGTCCAAAATTTGTTGTTTGGGAAAGGGTTGTGTGGTAAAGGGTTAAGAAAATGAGTCTTAATTTTATTTATTGAATAAAAATGTCCATGTTGATTATTTGGACTCTAAGGGTAGAATTTTAAGACAGTTTCATCTGCTTATCTGTGAGTATAGATGATACATCAGTATAGCACAAATTCTGTAAGTCATTTCTTTAATATTTATATGCAATAATGAGCCCTTTTGGACATTTCTGTAGGGAAGACTTTTATCATTCATCTTTCAGCCAATTATTGTCAGCTGTGACAGAATCCTATTGTAAGATTCTGACTGGTCTTTGGAGCTGTACTGGTGTACAGAGATATTTTGGCATTTCCTCACATTATATCAAGGTTCATTAGCTCATTGTGCTAAGTTCATTTAGATATTCTTCTTGTGAAGTAATGTACATGAGCCTTGGTAGCTCAGTTGGTAGGGCACAGGACTTGAGAATAGGAGGTCACTGGTTCGATCCCTGGCCTGGCCAATTTCTTTCCGAGGATTGATGATAGTCATTGCGACAGGATTCATTCCTGAGTCATTGCGACAGGATTCATTCCTGTCTCACCACTGACCATTGTTTCGACAATGGTTATGTGGGAAAGCAGCCAGTGGCTTTGAAAAAAATTGTGTAGTACTAGTATAAGAAATTCAGGAAAGCATGGATAGGTGCACTTGCCGGTGCGATATAACAGAAATGAAGTTGAAAACAGCGTTAAACACCATACAATAAGAAATTGGTGGATTTCCAATTTGGTGCTCTAAAGTTGTGGTTAAACTATATTGAAATCCCTGCATATTCCTATGGCCAGTCCTAACAGGGAATAAAGTTAATTCATATTTACACCCGATAGCAGCCAGATTTTTCATAGATTGCTAATAAAGAAATAAATGTTAATGAAATTCTTTGAGGCATACCTTTGCTTATGGTTTTTCTGTTGAGGGTGCTAGATCATGAGTTCCCATTGACTCTTTTAGGAGCTAATTCCACTGATTACCACCCTTTTGGTGACTCAGTTGGTAACAAAAAGGGCCGGAAACCCAAGAGTCGCTGGTTTGATTTCCATGTTTGGTTAAATTCTTTCCAGGGATTGATGATGGTTGCTTCAACAGCAGTCATTCCTCTCTCACCACCAAACATTGTTCCAACAATATTTATGTGGGAAAAAAGCCAGTGGCTTTAAAAGAATGTTGTGCAAATACTGATGATAGAAACTTAAGGAAAACATGGTAAGGTGCACTGGCTACTGAGATACATATATAACTGAGATAATGTCAGAAAGAATCAAACAAATGAACAAACAAAATTACTAGACTTTGTGTAGAAATATGCAGCAGGTAGTATGCTTACAAAATATGCAGCTAGTAATGTGCTTACAAAATATGCAGCTGGCAATGTGCTTACAAAATATGCAGCTGGCAATATACTTACAAAATATGTAGCAGGTGATATGCTTACAAATTATGCAGCAGATTATGTGTATACAAATATGCAGCAGGTAATATGCTTATAAAATATGCCTCAGGTAATGTGCTTACAAAATATGCAACAGGTAATATCCTCACAAAATATGTAGCAAGTAATATGCTTACAAAATATGCTGCAGGTAATGTGTGAAAAATATTCAGCAAGTAATATTCTCAAAAAACAAGCAACAGTTAATGTGCTTACAAAATATTCAGCTGGAAATATACTTACAAAATATTAAGTAGGTAATATGTGAACAAAATATACAGCAAGTCATATGCTAACAAAATATGCAGCAGATTATGTGCAAACAAATATGCAATTGTATGTTTACAAATTATTCAGCTGGCAACATGCAGCAGGCAGTGTGCTTACAAAGTATGCAGTAAGTTAAATGCTTACAAAATATGTAGCAGGTAATATGCTTACAAAGTATGTGGCATGCAATACACTTACAAAATATGCAGCAGGCAATATGCTTACAAAATATGTAGCAGGCAATATGCTTACGAAGTATGTAGCAGGCAATACACTCACAAAATATGCAGCAGGCAATATGCTCACAAAGTATGTAGCAGGCAGTACACTTACAAAATATGCAGCAGGCAATATGCTTACAAAATATGTAACTGGCAATATGCTTACAAAGTATGTGGCCGGCAATACACTTACAAAATATGTAGCAGGCAATACACTTACAAAATATGCAGCAGGCAATATGCTTACAAAGTATGTAGCAGGCAGTATGCTTACAAAGTATGTAGCAGGCAATATGCTTACAAAATATGCAGTAGGCAATATGCTTACAAAATATGCAGCAGGCAGTATGCTTAAAAAGTATGTAGCAGGCAATATGCTTACAAAATATGTGGCAGGCAATATGCTTACAAAATATACAGCAGGCAATATGCTTACAAAATATGTAACTGGCAATATGCTTACAAAGTATGTGGCCAGCAATACACTTACAAAATATGTAGCAGGCAATACACTTACAAAATATGCAGCAGGCAATATGCTTACAAAATAAGCAGGCAGTATGCTTACAAAGTATGTAGCAGGCAATATGCTTACAAAATATGCAGTAGGCAATATGCTTACAAAATATGCAGCAGGCAGTGTGCTTAAAAAGTATGTAGCAGGCAATATGCTTACAAAATATGTGGCAGACAATATGCTTACAAAATATACAGCAGGCAATATGCTTACAAAGTATGTAGCAGGCAATACACTTACAAAATATGCAGCAGGCAATATGCTTACAAAATATGTAGCTGGCAATATGCTTACAAAGTATGTGGCAGGCAATACACTTACAAAATATGCAGCAGGCAATATGCTTACAAAGTATGTAGCAGGCAATACACTTACAAAATATGCAGCAGGCAATATGCTTACAAAATATGTAGCAGGCAATATGCTTTCAAATTATGTAGCAGGCAATATGTTTACAAAATATACGGCAGGCAATATGCTTATAAAATATCCAGCAGGCAATATGCTTACAAAGTATGTAGCCTGCAATATGCTTACAAAGTATGTAGCAGGCAATATGCTTACAAAATATATAGCAGATCATATGTTTACGAAATAAGAAACAGGTAATGTGTTCACGAATTAAGCAGCAGGTAATGTACTTACAGAATATGTAGCTGGCAATATGCTTACAAAAAATGCAGTGGGTAATATGCATAAAAAATATGCAGCGTGTAATGTGCATACAAAATATGCAGCAGGTAATGTGCATACAAAATATGTAGCTGATAATGTGCAAACAAAATATGTAGCATGTAATATGCTTACAAAATATATAGCTGGTAACATGCTAATAAGATATGCAGCAGGTAAGATGCTTAGAAAATACCACACAGGCAATATGCCTACAAAATATTCAGCAAGTAATGTGCTTATAGAATATGCAGCAGGTAATAAGCATACAAAATATGCTGAATGTAATATGCTTACAAAATACGCAGCATGTAATAGGCTTACAAAATATGCAGCAGGTAACATGTAAAAAAATGTGCAGTTGGCAGTATGCTAAAAAAATATGTAGCAGGTAATATGCTAACAAAATATTCAGTAGGTGACATGCATACAAAATATGCATTTGGTAATACGCTTACAAAATAAGCAGTTAGTAATATGCTTAACTTTTAGAGTAATTATTAGAGAAAAGGGTCTCACGGAACTGGGGTTGACAGTTTTAAGCTTATCTTTTTCTTGAAGTGTGATCAATGAGCACCCAGCGTGTGCGAGGGATTTCATCCTTTGCAGTATGATTCTGTGTTTTAACAAATATGATGAAGAAGGCTTTTGAAAACATTGTGGGAAAAGGAGAAAATGCTGGTAACCAGCATTTTCTCCTTTTCCCACAATTTTTTCCAATCTTTCAACAACCAATCCCATTAAGTTTGCCACATTTAATTGTTTGTCTGCAAATTGATTTCATTGTAGACAAGTTGAAAATTTTGTCATCTGATAAAGAGATGAAGAGAGTGACTTCCCTCAGAAGACTGTAAGTGTTTTCTGTAATTATAGAAATGTAACAGACTTTTATGAACAAGTTACGATCTTGTTATGGGCAACCGCAACTTCAATGGACAGATTTCATAGTTTTATTAGAGGCTTGGGAAATCAAATAGAAAAATTCTTCTAGGCAATGTTTTTTTTTTCCCCCCTCTCAGTTTTCGAAATTCCTACAGATATGGAAAGTCTGATAATGGCTGGGAGATAGATTACTGATATACAGGTGCTTTGCAGAAATCGTTGACTTGCTCTGTGATTGGTGCCTTGTATTGGAGCAGGGTAAAGTGTTAATGGAGATTTGCTACCATGCAGGGAAATTCGTGCAGAAAAGGAAAGAGTTCTCGGAAACCTTCCACATCATTGATCAATGGAAGGAACCTGTGCCTAAAGTTTAGAAAAAATAAAAGTCTGTTTGCATTAGTTTGAACCTGCTGATAGTGGGCCATCTGTTTGACTTTTTTCTGTGTATCTGGATTTTTTTTTTGTTAGATCTGCAAAACATTGGTATGGATGGAATTCTTGATAGAGTTTGGATTATCTAAAAATTGATTGGATTATTTTGGAAATATGTTTGTTTTTGGAAGTGATTTGTAAGCCTTACTGCACCAAAAAGAAAACCCTAACATAATGCTTTCAGTTTAGAAATAAAACCCATATATGTGAAATTTCAAGGTTGTGCTTGTCCACAATGTCTCAGAAAAGCAGACAGTGAAAATCAAAGATCAGACTGCACATTTTTTGCCATCTGATCTTGATCTGCTCTTGCCACAAAGACAACTATGGATGTGAAAGGCGCTGTAGGGGTTAAAGTGATAAAAGTGTTGTGTGTGTGTGGGGGGGGGGGGTGTAATTTGTTGTTAACTCTTTACCAAATGACAAAATTTTGGACATGTCCAAATTGTAAGCATTTGCAGATAACAATACAAATGCTATGCAAAATATTGAAATTTGTTTTTGGAATGGTGGAAAATATTGTAGTCTATTTCCCACAATGTTTTCAAAAGCTTTTTTCCTGAGGGTTGTTGAAAGTCAGGATTGTGTAGTACAGGGTTACATGGTAATAAATAGGTTTTGTTGTGATTTTGCTCCACAGATGCAGGTTACTTGCCATAAACTTTTTCAAAGAGAGGAATTTTTGTCCAGGTTTGAACATTGTGGGCTGGGGGCCTATTTGTGTTATAGAACTGTTTCAACTTGATTTATCTACCTAGAAAGTGCAGCAGAAGTTGCTCCTTTGTATTTGTAGATTAAAATCAGTCGGAGGTATAGCTTAGTCCAAAATTAAGTATACACGGAATTAATACCCAAGGTATTATACAAGGTGCAAAGTGCCAAGAAAGGCAACAGGGATTTCCAGGGAGGGTCTTGAGGGCCTTCCCCAGAAAATTTTGGAATTGTAGAAGCTATTTGGTGGCCTCTGGTAACACTTTTTGGCAAATTTTTTTTTTTTTTTCAACGTGTACGCAACTGGGTAATTGCGTACAGGCAGCTACGCCCCCTGTCAGTCTGAACATTGTAACTTGCAGTCTTATCGATGATCTATACTATTACCTGATAGTTTTAAAGATATTCAGGTCAAGACAGCATTTGAAGTAAGCTGCTACAAACAGATTCTATAAATTTACAGAAAATATAGGTTTCATTTAAATTACAGGTCTTAACCCATTTCCAAATGACAACAATTTTAGACTAGACCAAATTGAAAGCATATGCAAAAGGTAAATTGAATGAAACTCAAATAGTGGCTTACTAGAAAGGGTAGCAAACATTTTGGTCACCAGTATTCTCTCTTTTTTCCCCCACAATGTTTTTAAAAGCCCTTTTTCTCCTGTTTGTTAAAATTGGAGATTGTATAGTAAAAATTGTTAATTCTTTACCACACTTTGACTTGTAAAAATTTGGAGATGACAGTATAATGATGGAATTTATCATTGAATTGTCCATATTTGAAGATGGCAGTATAATGATGAAATTTATCATTGAATGAGTAGAAAAGATTGTGGGAAAAGGAGAAAATGCTGGTTACCAGCATTTTCTTCTTTTCCCACAATGTTTTCAAAAGGTTTTCTTTTTCAGTGTTGTTAAAACTCTGGATTTTATGGTAAAAAGTTGCAGACTGGTGTTACCACACTTTCGTTTGCTAATTTTGCTGCTCAAGGAGGATTACTCTTTTTGCCTTGCTGTAGACCGTTGTTTATAAAAAGTAATTTCTCCATTTGCCGTAATGTTTCCACTATGCATAGACTGGACCTCAATTTATCTTGGATATGAAATACATCCCCTATAACACGTCTAACTCAGATTTGTGATATGGTGGTTGTGGGTTTGATACTCGGTTGGGGCAAACTTTCTTTACTGCAGTTTTCTCCTATCACCTCTGGTGCATCTGAGACAAACAGTCATTGGCTTGGAAAGAAAGTTGTGTCAGTACTTTTGTCAGAGAAAGCCAGAAACATAGGTGTACTTACCGCCATGACCTAAGCTGTTAAAATGGCGTTAACCCTTAAAGCACCTTTCACTAATATAGTTGCCTTTGCGGCCAGTGTAGATCAAGATCAGGCTGCACAAAACGTGCAGCCTGATCTTTGATCTACACTGTCCGCTATGTTAAAACACTACAGGCAAAATTAGCTATAAACTTGCAATTATATTGGTTTTATTCTAGAATGAAAATGACCATTGGGTTTATTCAGCTCTTTAAGGGTTAAACTCCAAGACAAAACAAAGATTTGACTGAACAAAGTTTGGTGGATCACAAGGTTATGGTTTCAGTCATAGAAATAGTGCCAATTCAGTTTCATTACCTCCTGCTGATGGCTCAAAAAATTTTTACCAAGATTGCTTTTCAAAACATTGCAACAAGACAAAAGAAACAGATGTGCAGGATTCTCGTGATCTATCCTCTTTAACCCTTTAACAACGTAATCCAGAGTTTTAATGACCCTGAGAAAGATGCCTTTTGAAAACATTGCGGAAAAAGAGAAAATGCTGGTTACCAACATTTTCTCCTATTCCCTTATTGTTTTCTACCCTTCTCAATACAAATTTCAGTTTTTGAGCCACATTTGTTACCTGAAAATGCTGTCATTTGGACTGCTCTAAAATTTTGTTATGTGGTAGAGTTAAAAAGTAGATCAGAACGCACAAAAATAGCAATTTATCTTTATTACATTGCATTCTTGCATGCACCAAGGTCCAGGGTCATTTCTATAAATTATATCTTCTTTCTTTTTTTCTTTTTTTTATGTTTTAAAATACCTGTTGCAAAATTCCTACATTTATTTCATGAAAAAAGTTCTGTTGGGGGTGGGGGGGGGGAGGAGAAAGAGAGAGAGGGTGAAAGATTTGACCCACAATTGGTCTGGGTTAGGGTAAGGGTCAGGGCTAGGGATCGTTTTTGGCAAACATAGTTTTTGACGAAATGTCGGGGATCCAGGACAGATTTGACTGTATTATCAGTTTGGAAGCTGTTTGGACAATTCATGCTGCACAATCCCGAGTTTTAACAACCCAGAGAAAGAAGCCTTTTGAAAAATGTTGTGGGAAAAGGAGAAAATGCTGGTGACAGTTAATTTGCCATCTGTAAATGCTTCCGATTCAGACCAGTCTAAAATATTGTTGTGTGGAAAAGAGTTAACCGCAGCATTGAAAGGGCTAACTTAGGATAAAATTTCTTAGTTAGTCGAGTGTTTAGACACTTCTGTAATGTTTGCTTTAAAAGTACATTTGCTTATCTATATGTTGGCTAAGTTTCAAGACAATTTCTACACAATTTCCATATTTAGCAAGCCCATACTAAGTTCGAAGTGCCATTGTAATATAGTTCAGACTTTGCCAAATGATAAATAAACCATGAAGGCATTGTGCTATCCCATGATAGGACAAGTGACAGCTTTCTTTTTTGGCCCATGTCCTTATTACAAAAAGGAAATATGATGTCTCTTGATTTGAAGCTTTGTGTGCCAAAATAAGTGAAAGAAGGGGCAGTATAGTTTATGGTCGATAGAGTGTCACGTGGTTAAAGTTAAACCATTAGAACTTTAGGTAAAACAAGTAGGCCTATAAATCATGCTTTGATAGTATGATGATGCAGTTGGTTAACTTTTTATGACAGTCCCAGGTTTTATTGACCCAGGAGAAGAATGACATTGAAAACATTGCGGGAAATTGATAACTACTGAGATGAATTTTCTCATTTGATGCACACTTGAATTATTGTCTGCAAATGCTTTCAATTTGGACCAGTCTAAAATGTTTTATTGACCCTGAGGATGAAGCCTTTTGAAAACATTGTGGGAAAAGGAGAAAATGCTGGTAACCAGCATTTTCTCCTTTTCCCACAATGTTTTCTACCCTATCATATTATTTGAGCCACATTGACATTGTCGTCTGCAAATGCTTTCAGTTTAGACAGGTCTAACATTTTTTCATGAGGTAAATTGTAAAGTATGGGACATTGTTTTTACGCTCTGTTAATTTGATGGGAAAAATAAGAGTTACCAAACAACAAAATTTTAGACAAGTTCCAATTGAAAACATTAGCAGATGACAAAATGAATGTGACTGAAAATTTAAAATTTGTTTTGGGATGGATAGAAAGCATTGTGGGAAAAGGAGAAAATGCTGGTTACCACCATTTTCTCTTTTTTCCCCACAATGTTTTCAAAAGGCTTCTTTCTCAGGGTCGTTAAAAATGGGGATTATGTCGTAAAGGGTTAAAAAAAACATAAAGGTAGAGAGCTAGGCTAAATTAGAAGACAAAATTGATTGTCCTGTAAAAGCTTGACAACTGCATTGACATCGCAGATTTTGCGGAGATCTGTTTTCAGAGCTCCAGATAAGAGGGAGTGATGATATTCCAAATCCATTATTTCTCTTCCAAACTCTATGGTATGGGTACTCATTAGAATCCTCTTGACGAGACGATTCTAATGAGTACCCATAACATAGGGTTTAGTGGAGAATAACTAATATTTTCAATTTCGAAATCAAAATCACTCCCTCTGATCTGGAACTCTGTGTTTTCCGAGATAAAATGACTCTTAATGACAGACATTCATGAATTTTGCAAAGATTCTGATTGTTTGGCCTATTACAAGTGTCATGGCTTTGCTAGGACAATTTTTTCCTTTGGGAAATGAATAAATTCTCTGCTTTTTAATATGTCTTTGAAACGGTTGGCAGGTTATTTAACCTAGCAATATTCAGTTTTTATGACAGGTGGACTGAAGGCTTTTTTTCCCGAGCATTTTCTCTGTATTCTGTCTCTATTTGCTTCTCTTTTAACCCTTTACCACACAATCCCGACTTTTAACGACCATGGGGAAGAAGTCTTTTGAAAACATTGTGGGAAAAGGAGAAAATGCTGGTCACCAGCATTTTCTCCCTTTCCCACAATGTTTTCTTACCTTTCAGAAACAAATCAAGTCATTTGTGTAACATTTAAATTGTCGTCTGCAAATGCTTTCAATTTGGACCAGTCTAAAATATTGTCGTTTGGTAAAGAGTTAAAAAGAAATCCAGTTATTATCCCAAGCCAAAGGCGAGGGGGATATAGTTTTTGCGTTACTCGTCCATCCATCCATTTGTCTGTCATTCCAGACAGATATCTTATAAAATTTCTGACCAAGTTTGATGAAACTTAATACATGTGTTCCTTATGATAGTCTGCCGAAGTAGTGTTTTTTTTTTTCTGTTTAATGCCGTGTCATGGAAAAAGGAGGCTGGATGCAATATTACTATTATGGACCAATATCTGTCTTGCAGCATTTTTTCCTTGCCTACAACATTTTCTACCATATCAAATACAAAAATTTGGCTTTTAAGGACACTCTGATTTGTTGTCTGCTAATGCTTTCAATTTGATCGAGTCTAAAATTTTTGATGTTTGGTAAAGATTTAAACATACAGTGTAAATCTACTACCATCTGAACCAGACAGATCTCTATGTTTCTAAGGTTTTCCTTTGCTCCAAGTCCTAATGAATCAATTCTAAATCATTGGACCATCATTTTCACCTCTGGGACGAAAATTCTCTGTCTGAGATCTATCTGTGAATATCAAGAACATTCGAGATTGAATGAAATCAGCGAGAAAAGATTGTTTTCCCGATTTCATCTCTTTCATTATCCACTCCATGTAATGTTTGTTAATGCCCCAGGGGGACATTTCTGGTATAGGCCTGTGTTTTTTCTTACCGATATTCCCTGGACCCCCTAAGAAAAAATAGTTCCCTTAACTTTTTACCAAACAAGCCTTGGTTTTCACGTGTCTGCAGTACAAGTCTTTTGAAAACACTGTGGGAAAAGGAGAAATTGCTCGTAACAAGCAATTTCTCCTTTTCCCACAGTGTTTTCTACCCTTTTGGAGAACTTTCTGTCATTTTCATCAAATTTAAAGTTGTTGTCTGCAAACTCTTTCAATTTGGACCAGTCTAAAATGGAAGCATCTGGAGACGATAACTTCAAAAGTATTACACTGTATGAACTGAAGTTGTTTGACACAGTAGAAAACATTGTGGAAAAAGTATAAAGTGCTGGTTACCAGCATTTTCTACTTTTCCCACAATGTTTTCAAAAGGCTTCTACCCCAGGGTCGTTAAAACTCAGGATTGTTTAGTTAAGGGTTAACTGTTACAGGATTTTTTGTTGATCAACCGAAATTTTTTTAAAGGAAAATGAATGACATACAGTTCTACAGGCAGTGCATCTATTAACCCTTTCCCAAACAAGCCCTGGTTTTCATGTATCTGCAGTACAAGTCTTTTGAAAACACCGTGGGAAAAGGAGAAATCGCTCGTATCGAGCAATTTCTCCTTTTCCCACAGTGTTTTCTACCCTCTTTGAGAACTTTCTGCCATTTTCATCAAATTTAAAATTGTGGTCTGCAAACTCTTTCAATTTGGACCAGTCATTGATATTCACTATCAGGGTTTGTGTATTCCTTTGGTACTCACTAGTTGCTTTACCTGGAAAACAAGGTCATTTGACGATTCATCCACACTCATTTTCAGCCAATTTTTAACCTGGAACAGTGTAGATCCAAGATCAGACTGCACATTTTGTGCAGTCTGATCTTGATCTGTATCATCTGCAAAAGGTCCTTGACTTCCGCTTTGCAGCCTAAGGTTCAACAGACTGTGATATGTTTGCTATTCAGTTTGTATTTGTTTACTTCTCTCCTGATCCATTCAATTATGAAGGGGGGGGGGAGAAATATGTCCTTATTGCACAGTGTAGATCCAAGATCAGACTGCACCTTTTGTGCAGTCTGATCTTGATCTGCATTGTCTGCCAAAAGGTCCTTGACGCTTGGCAGCCGAAGCTTTAACAGACTGTGATATATTCAGTCTGTATTTGTTTACTTCTCTCCTGATCCATTCAATTATGTTTGAAGGAATTACTGTTACTGTTGATATTGGGGAGTTTTGATTAACTGGTTAATTATTTTATGATCATTCATTATAGCGTCAGTTCCCAGTGAGGAAATACATTCTACCATTAACCCTTTACCGCACAATGCCGCCTTTTGACGGCCCTGGGAAAGAAGCCTTTTGAAAACATTGTGGGAAAAGGAGGAAATGCTGGTAACCAGCATTTTCTCCTTTTCCCACAATGTTTTCTACCCCATCAAAGAAAAATTGCACCATTTTAGCCAAATTGAAATTGTCGTCTGCAAATGCTTTCAATTTGGAGAAGGCTAAAATTTTGTCGTCTGGTAAAGGGTTAAATTCTATTTGAGCCATGCTATAATTGTGAAAAGTTGGCATAATGCATCTGAGAAAAGTATTGACCCAGGTCAGTCTGTGCAGTCCACGCAGGCTGACCTGGGCCGAAACTTTTTGCTATTGGTCAGTTTTCTGTATGTCCAAGGACCAGTCTACCTCATGAATCCGTCACTTGTCTAACCCTTTCCCAAACAAGCCCTGGTTTTCACGTGTCTGCAGTACAAGTCTTTTGAAAACACTGTGGGAAAAGGAGAAATTGCTCGTTATGAGCAATTTCTCCTTTTCCCCACAGTGTTTTCTACCCTTTTATAGACCTTTCTGCCATTTTCATCAAATTTAAAATTGTCGTCTGCAAACTCTTTCAATTTGGACCAGTCCAAAATTTGTCGTTTCAGAAAGGGTTAACTTGTCACTACTTTACCCTGACTACAGTTGCATTTGCGGCCAGTGTAGATCAAGATCAGCATGCACAAAACGTGCAACCTGATCTTTGATCTACACTGTCCACTTTGCTGAATCACTGAAGACAAAATCATCTATGAAATTGCAATTTTTTGGCTTGTATTTCTAGGATGAAACTGTCTTGATAGGTTTTTTTGGCGCTCTAAGGGTTAAAATTTGGCAAAACAATTCATGTAATTTGATGCTATTCAATATTATTTGGAGTATAGGACTTCATATGATACCCAGTCACAAGACGGAAATTTTCTGAATAGAATGAACAGGAAAGGGGCTTACTCCTTTTCCCACAATATTTTCTTCCTTTCCAAGACAAATTCCATCATTTTAACCACATCTAATTTTTTGTCTGCAATTGCTTTCAATAGACAATTTTGTGGTTAAACACTTAAAGCGCCTTTTAGACTGTGGTTGCCTTAGCGACCAGTGTAGATCAAAATCAGACAGCACAAAACCTGCAGTCTGATCTTTGATCTAGTGTTCGCTTTGCTTAATCTTTATAGACAAAAAGCTATTTGTAATTATTTGGGTGTTATTTTTCGGCAGAAAATGTCTGTTCGGTTTATTCCACGCTTTAAGGTTTAACTGTTTACGACACTGAAAGCAATCGTAGAGGAGATACTAAACATGACTCAATTCACGAGATTTGTTTTTGACAAAGTAAAAAAAAACATCTTGGGAATAGGAGAAAATGCTGGTTACCAGCATTTTCTCCCTTTCCCACAGTGTTTTCTAAAGTCCTTTTTCTTTGGGTTGTTAAAACTTGGGTTCGTGAGGTAAGGAGTTAAAGGTTTAACTCGGTAAAGAGTAAATCGATGATGGTTTTATTTCCTGTGGGGGTTATGCTTGATCTGATTTGTGAAGGGTTTTAACCAAATCTGGTCACTTTTCATTAATGATTTGTCTCAATATGTACATTTACCATAGAACAATTACTGTCTGTGATGGTGTAAACCCATTAATGTACAAACATTTCTGTCTTAATCCCTACAGTTGAGTACCCTTTGTTTACCCTTAACTTAACAATTCCTCGTTTTAATGACTCTTGAGATTGATTGATTGATTGTATGGTGTTTAACGCTGTTTTGAGCATTATTTCTGTTATATAACGGCGGCCAGTGCACCTATCCATGCTTTCCTGGAGTTTCTTTTACCAGTACTCTACATAATATTCTTTCCGAGCCACTGGCTGCTTTCCCACATAACCATTGTCAAAACAATGGTCAGCGGTGAGAGAGGAATGAATCCTGTCACAATGACTATCATCAATCCTCGGAAAGAAATTGGCCAAGCCGGGGATCGAACCAGCAATCTCCTGTTCTCAAGTCCTGTACGCTACCGACTGAGCTACGGGGGCTTGGCATGACTCTTGAGAGAGATGGTTTTTGAAAATATTCTGGTGAAAGGAGAAAATCCTGGTATCTGTTGTTTACCACTTTTTCCACAAAGTTTGTTACTATGTCAAAGAAAGGTATCATCATTTTAGCTGGACTTAATTTGTTATAGGTCTGCAAATGATTTAACTGTTTAACACACAATCCAAGTTTTAATGACCCTGAAAAAGAAAGCGTTTGAAAATATTGTGGGAAAAGGAGAAAATGCATGTAACCATCATTTTCTCCTTTTCTCTCAATGTTTTCTACCCTACAGAAAACAAATTTTAATTTATGAGTTACACTTCTTTTGTCTTCTGCAAATGCTTCCAGTTTGGAAGAGTCTAAGATGTTGTCATGTGTAAAAGGGTTAAATTTGGACAGTTCTACAATCTCTTGTCTGATAAAGAGTTGAAAAGTTGCTTGAAATAAGCAAAATGATCCACCTCCCACAATCTTAATCCTGACCTCTTTACCACACAATCTTAAGTTTAAAAGAATGTGAGAGAGATGGCTTTAGAAAATGATGTGGGAAAAGGGCAAAGATGCTGGTAACCAGCATTTTCTCCTTTTCTCACATTCTTTTCTACCCTTTCTAAGATATATTCCATCATTTAACTCTATACCAAACGACAATATTTTGGACTGGTCCAAATTGAAAGCACTTGCAAATGACAAATTGTATGTGGCTAAAATGATTGCATTTGTTTCTGAAAGGTTAGAAAACATTGTGGGAAAAGGAGAAAATGCTGGTAACCAGCATTTTCTCCTTTTTCCACAATGTTTTCAGTGGACTTCTTTCTCTGGGTTGTTAAAAGTCGGGTTTGTGTGGTAAAGAGTTAAGCATCATTAATTTGTCATCTGTAAATGCATTCATTTTAGACAAGTCCAAAATTTTGTCATGTGGTAAAGAGTTAAAACATCGTTCACAACAAAAGTTGCTTTTCAGTTTAGGGATTCAAATGTTGGATTTGATTTGTTTGTCTGGTGTCAAACAGCATTTTCCTCATTATTTCTACAGTCGAATGTCCATTGCTTGAACGTCTACTCCTCGAAGTTCTGTCAAAGTAAATTTAAAGTCCAGATTGAATTGCTCTATTTTTCTATATAAAGTACTATCCGCACGTCGAAGTCCATATCTCTCAGTTTCTCCATACGTCGAACCTAATTTCAGGTCCGAACTTCAATGATCCAGTTAATTTACACATCTTTACTTCGAACACAGCACAAAATTTTCACACATTTTAATTGACTTCAATTATAGGTGTTTATACATAATAATAGAAATGTCAGATACAACGATGGTATGTTTTTCGCACATTTTCGATCACTGACTTTTGTCATCTTGACTTGCAGATAATTATCGGTAATTTGTTCGGTTAGAAATGTTTGGACTGAGATTTTCGTACCATACACTGTGATTCTGGCCATAGCTATAGAAAGACTGGGCATTTTGTTGTCGGCCGAAAATACAAATATCCTCAAGATTACCACTACCATGGACTTGTCTGGTGAAAGAAACCCGGTACAGTCCGGGAGATAGCCAGCAACTTCGGCTGACGAAATGCTTTTTTAATTTCACAATTTTCAGTATCGTTCTTACAAACAGAATTAAAAAAAAAACCATGCTAATAAAAGAAAATAAACAGTATGCATCCTATACTCTTTAATTTTCAAAAAAAAAAACAATCAGTTAACTATAGAGGGAACAATGTAATGATGGCCTGTGAAGGAAGTATGCTCCGGTTACCTAATTCCGGTACCTGACACACTCATCTGAAGAATCTCTGCACGTCGAACTTTTTATACCTGGAACTTTTTTCGATAGTCCCCTGAACTTCAAGGTATGGATATTCGACTGTATTTTATTGTGGCGGCCAGTTCACCTGCCCATGCTTTCCTGGATTCAATTTTACAGGTACTTTCTACAATTTTCTTCGCAAGCCACTGGCTGCATTCCCACATAACTATTGTCAAAACAGTGATTAGCAGTTAACCCTTTCCCAAACGACAAATTTTGGACTGGTCCAAATTGAAAGAGTTTGCAGACAACAATTTTAAATTTGATGAAAATGGCAGAAAGGTCTCAAAAAGGGTAGAAAACACTGTGGGAAAAGGAGAAATTGCTCGTTACGAGCAATTTCTCTTTTTCCCACAGTGTTTTCAAAAGACTTGTACTGCAGACACGTGGAAACCAGGGCTTGTTTGGGAAAGGGTTAAAGAGAGGGGAAGAATGCTGTCACGATGGCTATCATCAATCCATCTTGCATTTGAATACTGGAGATACTGGTTTGATAACAGCTATTTGGGCTGGTCAGATGCAAGTTTCCTTAGACGAGGCACTGTAGCACCCTAGCCTTATACTGTTGAAAGGGGAATAAATCCCTGTTGATACAAAGAGTAATAATTGTCTGCATTGGAGTTTAATGCTGTTTTAACAGCTTTGGTCATATCATGGCGGTCAGTGCACCCCTGCATGTTTTTCCTAGCTTTCTTACACCAGCACTGACACAACTTTCTTTCCTGGTCACACACTTCTTTTCTCATATGCATGGGATGTGAGAAGGGAAAAATTGCTGCAAAGAAAGTTTGCTTCAGTCAGGTATCGAACTTGCAACCATCAGGTCATGAGTTGGATACGCTAACCACTGAGCTGCCAGGCCAGGCACAAAGGGTAAATGAAGGAAAGAGGGGTAAGGGAAAAGGATCAGTAAGAAAGTCCTGTTAATCCATTATCCATATTAGGAACAAAATGAAACTGTAGAAGTCTCACTTGACCTTTCTGAAGACATCTTTCATCGGAGTTGCTCCAGACAAACAATGAATTATTAAAAATAATTAACTCTTAGCACCCCAAGTGACATAGAAAGTGCTTCTGCTGACAGTGCAGATCAAGATCAGACTGCACATTCTGTGCAGTCTGATCATTGATCTACACTGTCAGATATTTATAGAGATACTGTAGACAGAACAGCTTTGAAATTGTAACAGATGTGGTTTGGCTAAATATGCTATGGTTGAACAGTGAGAAAATAATGAATGTCTTACAGGATTGTTTCTCAGACAAATGCCCCAATTAGTGTCTCGCTATCTTTGTTTCAACATCCATTTTCATCCTGTTTGAGGTTTTCACATCTTTAGTTCCTTTTGTTGAGTTTGAAGATTAAGATCAGGCTGCAAAGAACCTGCTGTCTTGACTCTTGATTCTTGATTCAGCCAGGTCAGTCTGTGTAGAATAATTTTAGTTCTATATCTTTTTGTTTGATGTTTAATGCCTTTTCCAACATATCAACTATTTCAGTTATACTAATTTAGCCAGTGCAGCTAATCATGCTTTCCTGGAGTTTCTTTGACTAGTACTTTACACAACATTCTTTCAAAGCCAGTAACTGCTCTGCAACATAAACATTGCTGAAACCATGTTTTAACTTTTTACCAATTGATCACAAGTTATAATGACCCTGAGGAAAAAGCTTTTGAAAGCATTGGTGGAAAAGGAGAAAATGCTGGTAACCAGGATTTTCTCCTTTTCCCACAGTGTTGTCTCTCTCACTTGTGCCACTTTTGACTTTTTGTCTGCAAATGCTTTGAAGTTGGGAAAGTCTAAAATTTTGTGGTTGGGTAAAGAGTTAACTCTTTAACCCGTTACCACACAATCCCGACTTAACAATCCTGGGGAAGAAGCCTTTTGAAAACTTCGTGGGAAAAGAAGAAAATGCTGGTAACCAGCATTTTCTCCTTTTCCCACAATGTTTTCTACCTTTCCCAAAACAAATTTAAGTTTTTGAGTCACGTTTATTTTGTCGTCTGCAAATGCTTTCAATTTGGAAACGACCAAAATGTTGTCGTTTGGTAAAGAGTTAACACACAATCCCGACTTTTAACGACCCTGAAAAAGAAAGCTTTTGAAAACATGTTGGGAAAAAGGAAAAAATGCTGGTAACCAGCATTTTCTCCGTTTCCCACAATGTTTTCTATCCTTCCTGAAACAGATTTCAATTTTGGGGTTACATTCATTTTGTCATCTGCAAATGCTTTCAATTTGGACCACTATAAAATTTTGTTGTTGCATGAGAGAAGTGACTTATGTCACAATTAAGATTGTTGATCCTTGCAAAGAATTTTCCTAATAGGTTCTTAAACTAGCGACTCCAGGGTATCAAGCCCATTTGTCACTGACTACACTGCCTGGCATGGCTGGCATTACAGTATCATTTAAAATTTCTGATGAATTTTTTTTAACCCTGTACCACACAATCCCGACTTTTAACGACCCTGAAAAAGAAAGCTTTTGAAAACATTGTGGAAGAAGGAGAAAATGCTGGTAACCAGCATTTTCTCCTTCTTCCACAATGTTTTCTACCCTTCCTAAAATGAATTTCATTTTATGAGTAACATTTAGTTTGTCATCTGCAAATGCTTCCATGTTTGGTAAAGGATTAAATGCTGAGAACATTTTCTGCCTAATTAACCCTTCTCATAACAACAAAATTTCAGACTCGTCCAAATTGAAGGCATTCGCAGAAGACAAAATATATGTGACTCAAAAAGTAAAATTTGCTTTACGAAGGGTAAAAAAACATTGTGGGAAAAGGAGAAAATGCTGGTCACCAGCATTTTCACCTTTTTCCACAATGTTTTCAAAAGGCTTCTTCCCAAGGGTCATTAAAACTCGGGATTGTGTGGTAAAGGGTTAAAATAAATTTTATGTTGTAGGTTCAGGTGGTTTCTACATTCTTAACCCTTTACCACACAATCCTGAGTTTGAATGACTCTGATGAAGAAGGCTTTTGAAAACATTGTGAGAAAAGGAGAAAACTGTTTACAAGCATTTTCTCCTTTTTGGACAATGTTTTCTATGCTTTCGTGGGAAAGAAGGCCACAATTGATTTGTTGTCTGCAAATGCTTTAAATTGGGACCAGTTTACAACTCTACCAAATGACAAAATTTTGTACTTGACCCAAGTTGAAAGTATTTGCAGATAAATGTTGTTCCGATAATGATTTCTGTCTTTGATATGGTAGAAAACATTATGGGAAAAAGAGAAAATGCATCTTCTCAAAGCCTTCTTCCAAGTTGTTAAAATTCAGGATTGTGTTTTAAAGAGTTAACCCTTTATCACACAATCCCAACTTTTAACGACCCTGAGAAAGAAGCCCTTTGAAAACATTGTGGGAAAAGGAGAAAATGCTGGTAACCAGCATTTTGTCCTTTTCCTACAATGTTTTCTAACCTGTCAGAAACAAATGCAATCATTTTAGCCACATTTAATTTCTCGTCTGCAAATGTGTTCAATTTGGACCAGTCCGAAATATTGTCCTTTGGTAAAGAGTTAAAACCAGAAATATTCGGCTTTATCTGTACACAGGTTATAGGGATAATGACTTGAGAGTGCTTTCAAACCTTTGATGTCAGCACTATTTATTCATTTCTGAGTTCAAAGCTATTGCAAGATGGATAATTGCATGATTTTCTGCCTCATCTACTTTTACAATATTTGAATTTATTCTGGCTGGCATTTCATCGAAACACTGAACAAAGTACATGGCTGTTAGAATGATATGAGTATGATGCTCTGGCTAAAGGTGGCTTAACCCTTTCCCAAACAAGCCCTGGTTTTCACGTGTCTGCAGTACAAGTCTTTTGAAAACACTGTGGTAAAAGGAGAAATTGCTCGTAACGAGCAATTTCTCCTTTTCCCACAGTGTTTTCTACCCTGTTTGATAACTTTCTGCCATTTTCATCAAATTTAGAATTGTCGTCTGTAAACTCTTTCAATTTGGACCAGTCCAAAATTTGTCGTTTGGGTAAGGGTTAAATTACCAATAACAAAAAATTTCAACAGGTCAACCTGCATTAACTCTTAACCAAATGAGAAAATATTAGACTTGTCCAAATATGCAAGCATATGCAGACGAAAATTTAAATGTGACTCAAATAATGGAATTTGTCTTTGATAGGGTAGAAAACATTGAGGGAAAAGGAGAAAATACTGGTTACCAGCATTTTCTCCGTTTCCCACAATGTTTTCAAAAGGCTTCTTCGTCAGGGTCGTTCAAAGTCGGGATTGTGTGGTAAAGGGTTAACCAAATGACAAAATTTTAGACTTGTCAAATTTGAAAGCATTTGCAGACGTTTTATCAAGTGTTATTCAAAAAATGAAATTTGTTTTTCATAGTGTAGAAAACAACTGTAGGAAAAGGAGAAAATGCTGGTTACCAGCATTTTCTTCTTTTCCCACAATGTTTTCAAAAGGCTTCTTTCTTGGGGTCATTAAAAGTGGGGATTGTGTGATAAAGGGTTAAGCACCTTTTTACAAAGCATGGCTAATACACAAGAAGTATAACCTGGTAGTATTTTTCCTGAAATTTGTATTTGCTTCGAGCTGTGTCAGAAAATTTGACATTACTAGAGACCAAAGGTTGATTGTTATGTCAAAATCTTCTTACGTAGCGGGAAACAAACACAAACACCAGGAAAGTTACTAAAATATAAGAGACTGAAGGTTCAGTGATATGTCATTTTTTTTTAATGCAGCAAGAAGCAATTGCAAACTAAAAAAAAGTTCCAAAATAATGTTCCTTTCTTTGTATACCTAATAATTTCAACCACATAATATTGCAATTGGTACAGTCTGATCTTGATCTCCATTGTGCATAAAAGCATGTTGGAGATTCCCTAGCATCTGCCTAGGATGAAAGAACCTCATTGGTATGCAGTGCTGGAATATCCTAAATGAAAATTGAAGGCAGAATAACAAAAAGAGGGTGAGAAAACTAAACCTAGTTACAAGAAGGATATTGGATGTTACAGAGTTTGCCATATCTGGCAAGTCTCCTTAACCCTTTCCCAAACGACAACATTTTAGCCTCGTCCAAATTGAAAGCATTTGCAGACGACAATTTCAGTGTGGCTCAGATGGTGCAATTTTTCTTTGATCAGGCAGAAAACATTGTGGGAAAAGGAGAAAATGCTGGTAATCAGCATTTTCTCCTTTTCCTACAATGTTTTCAAAAGGCTTCTTTCCAAGGGGCGTCAAAAGGCGGCATTGTGTGGTCAAGGGTTAACCCTTTCCCAAATGACAAATTTTGGACTAGTCCAAATTGAAAGAGTTTACAGACGACAATTTTAAATTTGATGAAAATGGCAGAAAGGTCTCAAAATGGGTAGAAAACACTGTGGGAAAAGGAGAAATTGTTCGTTACGAGCAATTTCTCCTTTTCCCACAGTGTTTTCAAAAGACCTGTACTGCAGACACGTGAAAACCAGGGCTTGTTTGGGAAAGGGTTAACCCTTTCCCACACAGCAAGTTTTAGACTCTTCGAAATTCATAATAACTAAGAAGATAACTTCAAAATTATATACAAATGAACTGAATCTTTCCTGACAGGGTAGAATACATTGTGGGCAAAGGAGAAAACGCTTGTTATCAGCATTAATTTTTCTCCTTTTCCCACAATGTTTTCAAAAGTCTTCTTCTTCAGGGTCGTTTAAAGTCTGGATTTAACAACCCAGAGGGAGAAGACTTTTGAAAACATTGTGGGAAAAGGAGAAAATGCTGGTAGCAGCATTTTCTCCTTTTCCCACAATGCTTTCTAACCTTCCACACAGATCCAATCAGATCAGCAGCACTTAATTTGTTGCCTGCAAATGCCGACGGTTTGCACGAAACTAAATTTTTTCTGGTTCGGTAGAAAGTCAGAGGAAAAGTACAAAGACAATTTCTGGGACTCATCCATCAGTCCATCTGAATGCAGGTCTAATTCTAAAGTCTAAGAGTAGACATGTGACTGCACAAGACATTCTTTATGTGGTTAACCCTTTACCAAACAATCCCGGGTTTTCAAAACCCTGAGAAAGAAGCCTTTTGAAAACTTTGTGGGAAAAGGAGAAAATGCTGGTAACCAGCATTTTCTCCTTTTCCCACAATGTTTCCTACCCTTTCCAAAACATATTTCAGTATTTGAGTCACATTAATTTTGTCGTCTGCAAAAGCTAATTTCAATTTGGAAGAGTCTGAAATTTTGTCGTTTGGTAACGACAAAATTTTAGACTGGTCCAAATTGAAAGCATTTGCAGACGACAAATTAAAGGTGGCTCAAATGAAGAAATTTGTCTTTGACAGTGTAGAAAACATTGTGGGAAAAGGAGAAAATGCTGGTTACCAGCATTTTCTCCTTTTCCCGCAATGTTTTCAAAAGGCTTCTTCTTCCAGGTTATTAAAAGTCGGGATTGTGTGGTAAAGGGTTAATTTAACATTCTGACTCCTCCAATACCACAATTCCATTGCAATTCTCATGAAATAGGTCTCACTTAACTTTACCCAGAAAGAGTTTGAAAACAAGTCTCCTCAGATCAAAAGTACTTCCCTTGGGAAAATCATAGAAAAAACCTTGCGTACACTGTAGAGCCATGTTTTGAATCCAGTGCGCATAAAACATGCATAGAGTATTAGGCTGGGTGAAACCTCAGAAAAATTGCCATATTTACTTCGGATTTTACAGTTTTACTCTTTTACAGGTCTTAAATGGAATCAAAGTGTTGAAAACATTGGTGTGGCATTTGTCAAGGGAGCCATTGTATGGAATTAATAAATTGAAAAATAAACAACACAAATAGTTTCAAAATATTCACTACCTACTATATAGCCATGCAAAATCTGATAGAGAAGGGTGCTATTTTGTGGGACAAAAAAGTCTGGGCGAACAAGCCCTGGGATGAATAAGCCCAGGAACGAACTAGTTTCAGTGATTTGGAAAGGATTTTTTGCAATGGGACAATGTCCCTTTTGTCAGGAAATTCAATGTGACATTTTGAAAACCAATGTGACAATTTCAAGAACACAAAAATTTTCATTGCCTTCATTTCGGTCTGATTGTCGTCTATTTGAGTCTGTTGAACTTGAGGAAAGTTTGTCTTGGGAAAGAAAGTACTTATTGAGCCCTGGCCTTCAGGCAACTTTAATTTCTTTTTCGGGGGCATTTTAGACATTGAAAATTAAATTTTACTATTCAATTCAAGCAGCTAAACAGACGAATTCACGACGACGACATAGGTACAAATTTTCAATGAGCGTTTCATGATTTACAAGCTGATGACGTCACGCGCACCTACGCTACTCATTTTTATAGAGCGTCTAATCGGATCTGATCAAAATAGATTCGCCCCACGATTTTTCGTACTTTTTCTGAAGTCGAAAATTGAATGGGACACTGGCGCACTTGCTAGTGAAAACGATGCGACATTTTGAATTTTAATGTGACTATGGCGCATGGCGCAAGCCTTTCCCAGCCACTGTAGTTTTGAGACGAGCAAGCACGGTATGTGTGTATCATTACGCCACTATAGAAGCCGTATTGGATCAAGCTATTTTCGATAAAAAAGAAATATTTCCACGATCGATGGCCTAATCCAATTTATTGCAATACGTCATTTTCAATTTCATATCTGAGTGCAATTGAAACACCTGTCTTAGGAAAATTGATTTTTAGACTAGCGAAGCTAGTCTTTAGGCATCAAGACTGACCTAGAGTCAAAGTAAACAAAAAACCCCACAGTTGCCAAATACTGCTGCACAGAAAAATACTTCTTTCCGTTAGAAATCTTAATTCTGTTATATATGACAATTATGACAAAAACCACTAAATCTCTACCACTCCAATTTGAACATGTTGTCTTACAAAGTAATAAACTGAACAAGATATCATTTACAAGGTACAAGATCTTTGCTTATATGTAAATTAAGTGACCTATGCAAAGCAGAGAATCACTTTTTCCTACACAACTGTAACATTATGAATGAATCTATTCATAGATACATCTAGGTAACTTGTAGCAAATCCCAGCTACATTAACCCTCACTGGACAGGACACCCTTGTTATTCCTTCAGTCATTCACTATTTAGATCATTGTGTACAGTTATACTGTTATGTTAAACTGTTATTCTACACTTGAATATTAACCCTTTACCAAACAATCCCAAGTTTTAACGATACTGGGGAAAAATCCCTTTGAAAACATTGCGGGAAAAGGAGAAAATGCTGGTAACAATCATTTTCTCCTTTTCCCACATTGTTTTCTATCCTTTTGGAATCGGGTTTCATCAGTTCAGCCACTTTCAATTTATGGTCTGCAACAGCTTTGAATTTGGACTGGTGCTAAATGTTTCGTTTTGTAAAGAGAGTTAAATAGTTAACTACATCTTGTGCTGTTAGATATTGACTAATTGATTGCATGGTGTTTAACGCCGTTTTCAACATTATTTCAGTGATATTGCGGCAGCCAGAGCACCTATCCATCCTTTCCTGGAGTATCTTTTACCAGCACTACAGCGACTCATTGACGTTTTGTGAACAGTGTGGATTAAGATCAGACTGCGCAGAGCATGCAGTCTGATCTTGGATCTACACTGTCAGATAAAAGGATATATTATTTTCTCTAAAATGTAACTTTGAAATAGCAGTATTCAGGTGTTTACCATCGGCTTGAAAGTTTGTCTAACATTTTTAGCAGGTTAAGGGTTAAACTTAAACTGGATTATAGTTAACTAATAGCAAGCATATCCCCAGCAGCTCAGTCGGCAGTGTACAGGACTTGGGAACAGGAGGTCGCTGGTTTGATCCCCAACTCGGCAAATTTCTTTCCGAGGATTGATGATAGTCAATGTGACAGGATTCATTTCTCTCTCACGTTTCGACGATGGTTATAATATAAATGTAGGAAAGCAGCCAGTGGCATGGAAAGAATATTGTGCGGAGTTCTGGTAAAAGAAACTCTAGGAAAGCATGGATATGTGCACTGTCCACTGCTACATAACTGAAATAATGTTGAAAACATGGTTAAACACCATACAAACAATCAGTCAATCAAATTTGCTAGTCTGTCAGTACTTTCAGTACTTTGATAATTGGGTTGATTTCCTTCGGTTTTGCACAAGCTACGATACATGATTTTCAAAATGCCGTATTGAACTCATAGTGGCATTGTCTGCGACCAGTGCCACAAAAATGAAAGGAAATTTCCATATCCACCCAAAGTTAGGAATTCATTTCCAATTTTATATTGAAGACCGATATTCCTCTCTCAGCGCTGACCATTGTTTGGACGATGGTTATGTGGGAAAGCAGCCAGTGGCTTGGAAAGAATATTGTGTGGAGTACTGGTAAAAGAAACTCCAGGAAAGCATGGATAGGTGCACTGGCCGCCACGATATAACTGAAATAATGTTGAAAACGGCATTAAACAACATACTATCAATCTACCAATCAACGAAGACTGATTTTATGATCTTTGTGGCTGAGTTAGTTAACCCTTTACTACACAATTCCGACTTTTAACAACCCTGGAGAAGCCTTTTGAAAACATTGTGGGAAAAGGAGAAACCAGCATTTTCTCTGTTTCAAACAATGTTTTCTACTCTACTCAAAAGCGAGATTCATCATTGAGCTACCCTTAATTTACTATCTGCATATGCTTTCAGTTTGGATTAGTCTGAAATTTTGTCATGTGGTAAAGAATTAAGATTTCAAAGTCCTCTACCAAATAAGGTTTTCATTAACTCTCTATCAGATGACCAAATGTTAGCCTTGCCCAAACTGAGAGCATTTGCAGACGACAAATTAAATGTTACTCAAAACATAAAATTTGACTTTCATAGGGTAGAGAAAAATTGTGGGAAAGGAGAAAATGCATGTCCTCCTTTTCTCATAATATTTGCAAAAGCCTTCTATCTCAGGGCCGTCAAAAGTCGGCATTGAGTGGTAAAGGCTTAATCGTGGAAAGGATCATGTGACCAAAGATATCGGAGAAAATTACCGAAGTCAATACTTGTTGAGTTGGATAGAATATTGAAACTGTGAACTGTAAATTGCAATCAATCAATTCTGAACTGTTTCATGGAGAATGTTTGTTTATTTAATTAAAAAGATTGCATCATTCTCAGGGGTGTTGATGTAATCAATTGACTTTGAGCGGGGAGCTGAAGAAAATCCCTTTTAAACAATTTATGAGGTGTCGCTTTAATTCTAAGTTCTCCTGTAAAAGTTTTTTCTTGACAAGATAAACCCTAGATCTCTGGAAATCTTAATTCTTAACCCTTTGCCAAACTAACCCAGGTTTTTATGACCTTTGGAAAGAACGCTATTGAAAACATTGGAGGAAAAGGAGAAAATGCTGATAACCAGCAATTTCTCTTTTTCCCACAATGTTTTCTACACTATCAGAGACCTTAAGCTCACTGGTACCAATTTTGAATTTGTTGTCTGCAGATGTTTTGAAATTGGTAGGGTCTAAAATTTGTCATTTTTGAAAGGGTTAAAGTGCCTATCACAACTATAGTTGCTTTTCTGTCAATGTAGATAGAAATTTTACTGCACAAAATGTGCAGTCTTATCTTAGATCTATGCTGTCCACTTGCTGAAACAGTAAAGGCAAAAAGCAACCATGAAATTGCAGTTATCAGCGTCTAACATCGTAGACTGAAAATGTCCACTGGGTTTATTCAGCGTTTATTGAGTTGATAGAATAAAGGAAAGATCTTCCTGCAAGTTCTGCTCTGCTGTTGACATTTTTATCTAATCATCTTCCAACAAATGTTTTCTTTTTTGGGGAGAGATTGTTAAATGTTAAAACTTGGGAGTGTTGTGTAACGGGTGAGCGGTGGGTGGAGAGTACATATTCCAGGAACACCTGCCCATAATGAATTATTTCTTGTTGCCTACACTTCTTATGGGGCTTACAAAGATTTATGGTCAGCACAGGCTGATTTGGGTTGAAAATATTTGCTACTGGTCAATTTTCTGTGTGTCAAAGGACTATTCTACTGCATGAGTTATTTAACCCTTTACCACACAGTCCCGACTTTTAACGACCCTGAGGAAGAAGCCTTTTCAGAACATTATGGGAAAAGAAGAAAATGCTGGTAACCAGCTTCATGAGTTATTTAACCCTTTACTACACAATCCCGACTTTTAACAACCCTGAGGAAAAAGCCTTTTGAAAACATTATGGGAAAAGGAGAAAATGCTGGTAACCAGCATTTTCTCCTTTTCCCACAATGTTTTCTACTCTTCCCACAACAAATTTCAATTTTTGAGTCACATTTATTTTGTCCTCTGCAAAAGCTTTCAATTTGGACTGGTCTAATATTTTGTTGTTTGGTACAGAGTTAAACAGGGATCCACATAGTACAGTAACCTGCTTGATGTAATGATTAACCCTTTACCACACAGTGCCATCTTTTAACGACCCTGAGGAAGAAGCCGTTCGAAAACATGGTGGGAAAAGGAGAAAATGCTGGTAACCAGCATTTTCTCCTTTTCCCACCATGTTTTCGACCCTGTCAAAGAAATATCACATTATTTGAGCTACATTGAAATTGATGTCTGCAAATGCTTTCAGTTTGGACATGGTTAACCACAGTTGGCAACTCTGGCAACGGTGCTACAGAGCTAACTGAAAACTCTGGATATCAAAAATGAGCTTTGCTATGGTCAAAGGGGGCTTAATGCATCTCTATGATCCATTATACCAAGCAATTCGTCACAAAGTTATCGGTTCCCAGTATCCGCTCTGTCTACCAACCGACTGGTCCCTGACATACAGAAAATTGGCCGTAAGCAAATAGTTTTGACCCAGGCTAGCCTGTGCAAATGGTGAAAATTGTCTGTGAAAGGTTAGAAAACATTGTGGGAAACGGAGGAAATGCTGGTAACCAGCAATTTCTCCTTTTTCCACAATGTCTTCAAGTCCTCTTCCATAGGTTCATAAATTAAACTCAGGATTGTATGGTAAAGGGTTAATGCCTCTTTAAGGTTAGATATAAGAACAGCTGCCTCACGATGAATTGTTTCCTGTAACCTACTTGTATTGCAAAGATTGTGGATTTGTCACCTTTATCAGCCTAGATTTTTTTTCTTTCATACTATCTACCTTCTGCCACACAGTTCCAAGTTTTAAAAGTCCTGAGAAAGTAGGCTTTTGAAAAACATTGAGGGAAAAGGAGAAAATGCTGGTAACCAGCATTTTTCTCCTTTTCCCCCCAATGTTTTGTACCCTTTCAAAGACAAATTCCATCATTTGAGCCACATTTAAATTGCTGATGGCAAGAGCTTTCAGTTTGAAAAAAATCTACATTTTTGTTGTGTGGTAAACAGTAAACAGTGAGCCACAGGGAAACCAAAAAATAGAATTCTTCACTTTTAACCCTTTCCCAAACAAGCCCTGGTTTTCACGTGTCTGCAGTACAAGTCTTTTGAAAACACTGTGGGAAAGAGAGAAATTGCGCGTAACGAGCAATTTCTCCTTTTCCCACAGTGTTTTCTACCCTTTTTGATAACTTTCTGCCATTTTCATCAAATTTAAAATTGTTGTCTGCAAACTCTTTCAATTTGGACCAGTCCAAAATCTGTCGTTTGGGAAAGGGTTAAACAACAGTTAATGCACACCAGACATGAAAATATTTCAGAACTGACCTTGTATCATCCCTTAAAGCTGCTAAGCGTGACCTAAGGACCATTCACAGACAGTTTTGATCAAGATCAGACTGCACAGAACATGCAGTCTGATCTTTGATCTACACTGTCTGATATGGAGATACTTTTTCAACGTTATAAATTCGAAATAGCATCATTCAAGTGTTCACTATCGGCTTGAAAATTTCATTCAATTTAATAAGAAGGATAAGGATTAAAATTAGATAAATCTTGTCATGTTATAGAGTTAAACAAAATGTAGGCTTAGGAGAAAATGCTATCACCACTTTCTGCTTTTCCCACAATGTTTTCAAAAGCCATCTTCCACATGGTCAATTTGTAAAGGGTTAACTAAGAAGAAAGTTGAAGAAAGTTGGGGGGAAAAAAGCAATTTGGAGTAATGAATTGAGAAGAAGCTGTGAATTTTACTTAGTCTATCAGGCCCTGGGTGTTTTGGACTTGCTGGGTTTTTCAATCAGTAAACTCTTTGCAGATGAATAAAACAAATGTAGCTCAAAATGATGAATTCAGTCTTTGATAGGGTAAAAAAAAAAAGTGGGAAAAGGAGAAAATGCTGGTTACCAGCATTTCCTCCTTTTCCCACTATGTTTTCGAAAGGCCCCATGCTCAGGGTCGTTAAAACTTGGGATTGTGTGGTAAAGGATTCATCCTTTATAACTCCTAATGTCAAACAGTTTTAAGTTTTAACCCTTTCCCAAACGACAAATTTTGGACAGGTCCAAATTGTAATAGTTTGCAGATGACAATTTTAAATTTGATGAAAATGGCTGAAAGTTATCAAAAAGGGTAGAAAACACCGTGGGAAAAGGAGAAATTGCTCGTTACGAGCAATTTCTCCTTTTCCCACAGTGTTTTCAAAAGACTTGTACTGCAGACACATGAAAACCAGGGCTTGTTTGGGAAAGGGTTAACAGCCTTGAGGTAGATGGCTTTTTGAAACATTGTGGGAAAAGTAGAAAATGAGAAAATGCCAATTACCAGCAATTTCGCCTTCTTTCCACAGTGTTTATGCCCTTCCAAACACAAAATTTAGTTATTGAGTCACATTTAATTTGTCATCTGCAAATGCCTTGAATTTGGAAGAGTTTTAGCTTTGTCATTAACAAAGAGTTAACCCTTTACCAGACGACAAAATTTTAGCCTTGTCGCAATTGAAAGCATTTGCAGACGACAATTTCAGTGTGGCTCAAATGGTGAATTTGTCTTTGATAGGGTAGAAAACATTGTGGGAAAAGGAGAAAATGCTGGTTACCAGCATTTTCTCCTTTTCCCACAATGTTTTCAAAAGGCTTCTTTCCCAGGGGCGTCAAAAGGCGTCATTGTACGGTAAAGGGTTAAAGTGCCTGAGAAAGAAAGCTGTTGGAAACATCATGGAAAAAGGAGAAAATCCTTTTCAAAGCTTATTTTGGTAATTGGACTGTTGTAAGATGAAATAGATTTCTGCTAAATTTATCCTTTGGCTGCTAAGTGCTGCTCAAGGACCTTTTAGAGACACTGTAGATCAGGATCAGACTGCACAGAACATTCAGTCTGATCTTTGATCTACACTGTCCGATAAGGAGATATCATTCCACCCCAAAAAATAGCTGTGAAATAAGAAAATTTGGGTTTTTACTGTCAGCTTGAAAGTTTCAATTTAATGACGGAATAATGCCAACAAAACTTGTGATATCCTATTGCCACAAAGGCCATATAAAACTCTCAAAAATGCTAAATAGTGCTTTCCATCAATTATTTGAGGATTCTAGAATTTCAATCTTTTATGGTTTCTATCTCACATTCATAGCCGATTACAAATTCAATCAGTTATTAAAAAGCCTTTAACAACTATAGTTGCCTTTGCAGCCCACACAAAATGTGCAGCCTGATCCACACTGTCCCCTTTGCTGAAACACTGTGGACAAAAGCAACCATGATACTGCTATTATTCAGATCATATTTCTCGGATGAACATTTCTGTTGGTTTTATTCAGAGCTCAAAGAGTTAATTCATTATCTCTGTAAACAAAAAAACAGCATACAACTTCGTAAACATCTTTGTACAATATGGTTGATTGATTGAATGGTGTTTTATGCCACTTTCAACCTTATTTTGGTCATATCTAGGCTGGCATATTAATGTATTCCCCTGGTTTATCCAGTACTAGGCTAGGCTTCTGGAGTATCTTATCCAAGGACGCTCCCATAAAAAAAACCCCATGCTTCCAGTGGTTTGAATCCAGGGCCTCCAGGTTACGAGCCCTATACTTTACCACAGAGCCATGGAGGGCATCAGTCCTGTAAAATATTGACATCCAGCATGGGTACTGAGCCTCACAGGACACCTGTAAGATATGGACATTCAACATGAGTTAAGATTTAACCCTTTCCCAAACGACAAATTTTGGACTGGTCCAAATTGAAAGAGTTTGCAGACGACAATTTTAAATTTGATGAAAATGGCAGAAAGGTCTCAAAAAGGGTAGAAAACACTGTGGGAAAAGGAGAAATTGCTCGTTACGAGCAATTTCTCCTTTTCCCACAGTGTTTTCAAAAGACTTGTACTGCAGACATGTGAAAACCGGGGCTTGTTTGGGAAAGGGTTAATAGATGAGTACATGTGAAAAAAATGTGGAAAAAAATGACAAAGTGCTATATTTATCAGGTCAGCACTTTTATTTTTTTGTCATTTTTGGCTCCACTGGCCAAAGGCCAACAAATTTGTCACGGCACTGTGTCCACAGTATGCCCGTAGTCCATGCATCCTTGAGTTCATGTGTGTGGTAGCTTTTATTTCAAACATCCTTTGAAAATTACTGATTTAATTTTAACCAACTTCACAGAAATAATCCTGTCATGTTGTTCTCCAGATTTCTTTCAAAGAATATGGTTCTCCTTAAAAACTGGAAGCTATGGCAGCAAACCTGAAAAATACTGAAAATCTTGAAAGATCCGACATAAAACATGGCTGCTGAACATGATAATGAAGGGTGGGGTAATCTGCATACTGCAGGTATGTCATAAAGTAAAATAATTGAATGCAGGATGTATATTTTACCCCCAAAGTATTTCCATGGCTGGATTTGATACTGCTAATTATTACTATATTTGATACTTGGATTACATAGTACTATAATGCACAGATCTAGAGACTGCCTCCTCTTCTATTTTTGGCAGTGGCTGTTTTTAGGATGAAATCTCCTTATATAAGGTACACCTCTTTCGATTGCTTAACCTTTTACCAAATGACAAATTTTAGACCCTTTCAAATTGAAAGGATATGCAGTCAACAAATTTGAATATGATACTAATTATAATACGTGATTTGATAGGGCAGAAAACATTGTGGGAAAAGGAGGAAATGCTAGTTACTAGCATTTTCTCTGTTTCCCATAATATTTTCAAAAGGTCTGTCCCACAGGATCCGTTAAACACAGGATTGTGTGTTAAAGGATTAAAGTACAGTCCAGTGAAACTTGGGACTTTATTCCTTCAGGCACAATAGCTGACAAAATAGATCCAAGATCAGACTACAAGTTTTGCACGGTCTAAGCCTTGTGTGTGCTATTCCTTAACAGCCCTTTTGTGGCCTATGACACTGAAAGGTTTTACCCTTTACCATACAATCCAAAATTTAAATGACCTTGAAGAAGGCTTTTGAAAACGTTGTCGGAAAAGGAGAGATGCAACCAGCATTTTCTTCTTTTCCAACAATATTTTCTACCCTTTGAGAGACTAGTTTTATGTTTTGAATAATACTCAATTTGTCGTCTGCAAATCCTTTCAATTTGAACAAGCTAAAGTTTCGTTGAGGCTAAAATTTCGTCATCTGGTAAAAAATTACTACAAATTGGATTTGATTGTGATTGGAGGATGATTGGCCCACAATATCGCAAAGTTATTGGTAAGCGTGCACACAAAAGTAACTTCAATCAAAGCATTGAAAGCACTGGTGTGGCATTTGTCAAGGGATCCATTATGTGGAATTAATAATTTGAAAAATAAACAACAGAAATAGTTTCAAAATATTCGCTTGGAAGTCAACCTTCTGTATAGACATGCAATTAATCCAATAGAGAAGGGAGCAATCTTGTGGGACGAACAAGTCTGGGCGAACAAGCCCTGGGACAAGTAACCCCAGGAACAGACTGGTTTTGGGACGAATAAGCACGGTATGTGTGTATCATTACCCCACTATAGAAGGATCAAGCAATTTTCAATAAAAAGGAAGTATTAATCTATGATCAGTGGCCTAATCCAATTTATTGTACTACGCCATTTTCAATTTCATATCTTAGTGCAATCGAAACACATATTTGTCTCAGAAAATTTGATTTTAAATTGGGTTTACTTCCTTCGGTTTTGCACAAACTACGATACGTTATTTTCAAAATGCCATATTAAACTCATTGTGGCATTGTCTTCGACAAATGCCACAAAAACAGTCAAAGTAATATTTAGCCATGAATCACTCAGAGGAAAATTTCTTTTAGAGAAATACAGACATCTAATTACCATATTCTAGGTTTTTAACCCTCATGCTGTTAAGCACGACTCGCTGACCTTTTGCGGACAGTGTAGATCAAGATCAGACTGCACAGAATGTGCAGTCTGATCTTGGATCAACGCTGTCCGATAAGGAATTATTTTCCTCCCCAAAATAACTTTGAAATAACAATATTCTTGTTTTTACTGTCAGCTCGAAAATTTCATTTTAGTTATTCAGCAGGATAGGAGTAAAAAGCCTGTAGATTGAATTTGTTCCCCACGGGCAATAAGTAACACCATAAACTTTCTTGCATTTATTTATGCTTTGAACCAAGGCATGCCAAATGCAACATTCAGTGATGCTTGTGCAGGCAGAGTAGTTTAAAATTTGGCAGCACAAAATTTGCTGTCTCAGGTCTTGATCTACAATGTCTGATATTTTGAGAAATGTTCAGGCCAAAATCCTTTAATCCTTTAACACACAATGCCGACATCTAACAACCCTGGGAAAGAAGCCATTTGAAAACATATGTGAGAAAAGGAGAAAATGCTGGTAACCAGCATTTTCTCCTTTTCCCACAATGTTGTCTGCTAAATGTACCAACCCATGTCAGCCTGCACTAACTGCTCAGGCTGGCATAGGTTGAAACTTTTTGCAATTTGTAACTTTACTGCATGGCAAAGGACAAATCTAACTCCAGATCCAGAAAATTATGTACTGAACTCTAATTCCACTTTTTTCCGAATTCTATAAATAGATTTCCACTGCTATTGAAAATGACTTTTATCATAGTTTAACCCTTTACCGCACAATGACGCCTTTTAACACCCCTGGGAAAGAAGCCTTTTGAAAACATTGTGGGATAAGGAGAAAATGCTGGTAACCAGCATTTTCTCCTTTTCCCACAAAGTTTTCTGTCCTATCAAAGGAAAATTGCACTATTTGAGCCACATTGAAATTGTCGTCTGCAAATGCTTTCAATTTGGACAAGACTAAAATTTTGTTGTCTGGTAAAGGGTTAAAAACAGGTTAGCGGACGGTGTAGATCAAAGATCAGACTGCACCTTCTGTGCAGTCTGATCTTAATCTACACTGTCCACAAAAGGTGCTCAAGTCGTCATTAGTAGTGAAAGAGTTAATGGACTTTAGGGAATTAAGGTTAAATGATAAGTTGCCCGGTATAATTCATCATGGAGATGTGGTAAACCTCCTTTTACCAGAGCATGGCTCAAGTACTTGAGTATCCTAGATCTTGAGTGCTTTTAGGGTTTCCATCTGAAAGTTGAACACCGCAAAGGAATTGATTTTAGGTATAATATTACTGTGATAAAAATGCAATAATGACAGTCTGTGATGTAATGCACTTTTGCCAGAATGTTTCCATGGGATGAAAGATGAGAAATATGTGTGTACGGCAGATACTAAGTGGAACAAATATTTGGTTGGACTGAAAATTGCAATGCTTTCACGGTTTGCATTTGAAAATTGCATTTGAAAATTTAGCATCACAAAGATGTTGATTTCAAGTATAATATTACTACAATAAAAATGCAAAAATTACAGTCTATGGTGTAACTCACTTTTGCTAGAATGTTTCCATGGGATGAAAGATGAGAGAGTTGTGTGTACAGCAGATACTAAAAGGAACAAATATTTGATTGTCATCATATTTTCAAAAAATGTCTTTTAACCCATTACCAAACAGGACCAAGTTTAAATGACCAGTAGGAAAAGGACTTTTGAAAAAAATATGGGAAAAGAAAAAAAATGCGAAAATGCTGGTAACCAACATTTTCTCCTTTTCCCACAACGTTTTCTGCTCTGTCAAAGACAAATTCTGTCATTTGAGTCACATTTAACTTGTCGTCTGCGAATGCTTTCAAATATAGGCAAGTGTAAGACTTTGTCATTTGGTAAAAACTTGACTCGTAATCAAACAACAAAACTTTACACTTGTCCAAATTGGAAACATTTGCAGATGACAAATTAGATGTTGTTCAAATGACCAGATTCTTCTCTGAAAGGGTAGAAAACATTGTGGGAAAAGGAGAAAATGCTGGTTTGTAACCAGCATTTTCTCATTTTCCAACAATGTTTTCAAAGGCCTTCTTTCTCCGGGTCATTAAAGCTCAGGATTGTATGGTAAAAGGTTAAACATGTGACTGTTCTGTAAAGGGTTACTTTATCAGTGCATAAATGGTGAGGGATGGTAAGTCTTTACCACACAAAATGAAATTAGTTTTTGGATGAGTAGAAAACATTGTGCGGAAAAAAAAATGCTGGTAACCAGCATTTTCTTCTTTTCCAACAATGTTTTCAAAAGCCTTCTTTTTTCAGGGTCGTTTAAACTTACGATTGTGTGGTAACGGGTTAGGATATGTTGAAGAATCACTTTTTACCTCGGATTTTTAGCTCACCTGAGCATGAAGTGCTCAAGGTGAGCTTTTGTGATCATGCTGTGTCCGGCGCCCATGGTGTGTCGTCTGTCGTGCGTTGAGGTGTCAACAATTACTTTGTGTGCACTCTAGAGGCGACATTTTCAATCATATACTCTTGAAACTTGGTCAGAATGTTTGTCTTTCAATAATATCTCGGACAAGTTTGAAATTGGGTCATGTTGGATCGAAAAGTAGGTCACTGGGCCAAATCTAAGAAAAACCTTGTGTGCACTCTAGAGGCCATATTTTTAGCCTGATATTCTTGAATCTTGGTCAGAATGTTTGTCTTTATAATATCTTGGACAAGTTTGAAATTGGGTCATATCGGGTCAAAAAGTAGGTCACTGGGCAAAAATCTCAGAAAAACCTTGTGTGCACTCTAGAGGCCACATTTTCAGCCTGAAACACATGAAAGTTAGACAGAATGTTTGTCTTGATGATATCTAGGACATATTTGAAATTTGGTCATGTTGGGTCAAAAAGTAGGTCACAGGGTTAAATCTTAGAAAAACCTTGTGTGCACTCTAGAGGCCACATTTTCAGCCTGAAACTCATGAAAGTTGGGTAGAATAAGCTTGAAATTGGGTCATGTCCAGTCAAAAAAGTAGGTTACTGGGCTAAATCTTAGAAAAACCTTGTATGAATTGTAGAGGCCAGTTGGGGCAAAAAGTAGGTCACATGGTCAAATCTTAGATAAACCTTGTGTGCAGTCTAGAGGCCACATTTTCAGCCTTATTCTGATGAAACTTGGTCAGAAAGTTTGCCTTGATGATATCTTGGATAAGTTTCAAAGTGGGTTACATCTGGTCAAAATGTAGGACACTGGACCAAATCTTAGAAAAACCTTGTGTGCACTGTAGAGTCCACATTTTCAGTCTGATACTCATGAAACTTGGTCAGAATGTTTGTTTTATTGATATCTTGGACAAGTTTGGAATGTAGTCACATTGGTTCAAAATGTAGGTCACTTACACTCATGTGTTTTACATCATTAAAACCAGGATCTCTTTAGCTTTATCAACTGTAGATGACTTTACTCAGGTGAGCACTTTAGGGCCAATGGCCCTCTTGTTTCAAAGAAAACATCCAGCCATTGTCATAGCCCTGTCATTGGTGTTGTCTCCATCATGCAAAAACTTTGACATTTCATAATATCTCTGTCATTACTGCTACTTCAAACTTAGAGTACATGTCAGTTATCAAAAGGGGAACCCATACCAGTAAGGCATGTAACTATGTAACTATCCACAAATTTTTGACAGAGTTATGCCTCTTTTTGGCTAAGCATTTTCACTGATAATCAATCTTTTCCTAATGTAACTGTCATTACTGAATATATTTACTTCAAACTTGCATAACTTGTTTACTAACAAAAGGGGAACACATAACAGTATGGCAGATAACCCTTAAAATATTTTTGAAACCGTTATGCCCCTACATAGCATTTTCACTATCTTGATAGGCATTAGCCTTTTCACTGTCTCTATAAGCAAGTGCAGCCGAGCGTTGACATTCACAAGTGGTGGTCTTGTTTCTTTTACTTTAGAGGAAATATTTTAAGAATTTAGGAGTTCAAAACTGGGTTGGTTGAAAAAAAAAATCCCAGACCACAAAATGGCAATGTCTTAATCATGAAATTAGGTCTGAAAAAATGAAACTTGTCACTTTGAATTTTGAAAAAAAAAAATCTCCCGTGAAATGAATCAGGCAGGCACTGCATGAAACCTTATTTTTTCAGGTTTGGAATTCTCTCATATTTAACCCTTTCCCAAACGACAAATTTTGGATTGGTCCAAATTGAAAGAGTTTGCAGACGACAATTTTAAATTTGATGAAAATGGCAGAAAGTTATCAAAAAGGGTAGAAAACACTGTGGGAAAAGGAGAAATTGCTCGTTACGAGCAATTTCTCCTTTTCCCACAGTGTTTTCAAAAGACTTGTACTGAGACACGTGAAAACCAGGGCTTGTTTGGGAAAGGGTTAATACTCTTTACCACACAATCCCTATGGAAAAGGCCTTTTGAAAACCTTGTGGGAATAGGAGGAAATGCTGGTAACCTGCATTTACTCCTTTTCCCACCAGGTTTTCTAACCTTTCAAAGACAGAAATCATCATTTGAGCTATATTAAATTTGTTGTCTGTGAATACCTTCAATTGCAACAAGTTTCATTTATTCAGCAGCTTAAGTGTTAACCTTTAAAGCGCCTTTCAATAATATAGTTGCCTTTGCGGCCAGTGTAGATCAAGATCAGGCTGCACAGAATGTGCAGCCTGATCTTTGATCTACACTGTCCGCTATGTTAAAACACTACAGGCAAAAGGTAGCCATGAATTTGCAATTATATTGGTTTTATTCTAGAATGAAAATCACAATTTAGTTTATTCGGCAGCTTAAGTCTTAATTGGATCACCATGATGATTCTATTTAGAAATACCATTGACTTGTGTAGGGGTCCTGCTTGGCTCAGTGTTTTAACCTTTCACGAAACAATGCTGTAAGAACCCTGAGAAAAAAAAGAAACTTTAAAAAACACTATAGGAAAAGGAGAAAATGCTGGTAATCAGCAGTGTTTTTTACTCTGTCAGAGACAAGTCTCACTCCTTAAACCATTTTTTTTAAAAACATAACATTTAATATGTTGACAAGTTGACCTCATTAATTTCCTGTTATTCTTAAACTTTCCATATGTAATAAAAAGTGCCAGAAAATGGGAAATGTAGTTGATGGGAAGAAAAAATTGAGCTACAGTTGGTGAAAAGGGGGCTTAATGCATCTGCAAGCTGACAAGTCTAAATATTTGTTGTTTGGTTGAGGGTTAATGATAATATTTCTTTTGTCTCAAAGTTTGGAGTTTAAAAGCCATTGTGCAATGTGTGTATGGTGGAACACAAAGAAAAGGTGTTGTTGTTGCAAAGGAACGATACCTCTTTTCCAGCAATGTTTATCTCTGTCTTATCGTTACAGGGTAAAATATAACACATGTTTATTTGGAGAATATGTTTGTTAAATAAAAAGATCCATAAGTTTGCAAATGAGGGAAGTTATTTAATTGAATATGAAAACTGGAATACCCAGTGGACTTTGGCTTTTTACTGGAAATAGTTCATTATTTGGGAAATTTGCTTGGAAACCAGCAAGCGACCAGCATGGAATATTATATGCGTTTGACACAATTTGACTGTGTAGTTTACTTACACCAAACCATGGTTATGTGTCAAAATTGAGTTTTTGGATTATCCCGGCCATAAGTTATTTTGGAATTATAAATGGAATAAATAAAGTGAATCCCAGTGTGTGTGATATGGTTTCCATGGAAACTAATGAGCCTGTTACCATGGAATCCAATGATGATGGTGTTCCTGGTGATTTTGCATTACGAGAGGAATCTCTGATGTACATCGATGAGGATCCAGATGACCTTGAACTCTTACAACAGAGCAGTGTATGTCGGAAAAAATGCATCGTGCGGCTTGATAATGCGAGATACACCATAGGTAGTTTGTCTGTTTTATGTATAGATAGTTTTAAAAACTTTGTAAAACATGTAGGTTTTGATGAATGGTTTGACTCTATGACCCTTTGTCACACAATCCAGAGTTTTAACGACCCCTAGATAGAAGCCTTTTGAAAACATTATGGGAAAAGAAGAAAAGACTGGTAACCAGCATTTTCTTCTTTTTCCACAATGTTTTCTACCCTACCCAACTGAAGACAAATTCCATCATTAGAGCCACATTTAACTCTTTACCAAACGACAACATTTTAGTTTGGTCCAAATTGAAAGGATTTGCAGACGACAAAATAAATGTGACTGAAAAATTGAAATTTGTTTTAGAAAGGGTAGAAAACATTGTGGGAAAAGGGAAAGTGCAGGTTACCAGCATTTTCTCCTTTTCCCACATTGTTTTCAAAAGCCTTCTTCCTCTGGGTCGTTAAAAGTCGGGATTGTGTGGTAAAGAGTTAAATCATAGTCTGCAAATGCTTTTAGTTTGGACAAGTATACATTGTTTTACCAAACATTAAAATTTTAGACAAGTCCAAATTGAAAACATTTTGCAGAGGACAAATCAAATGTGGCTGGAATGATGAAATTTTTCTTTTAAAGGGTAGAAACCATTGTGGGAAAAGGAGAAGATGCTGGTTACCAGCATTTTCTCTGTTTCCCACAATGTTTTCAAAAGGCTTCCTCCTCAGGGTCGTTAAATCTTGGGTTTGTGTGGTAAGTTTAACATGTTTTTGACTTGCTTAACCCTTTCCCAAACAAGCCCTGGTTTTCACGTGTCTGCAGTACAAGCCTTTTGAAAACACTGTGGGAAAAGGAGAAATTGCTTGTAACGAGCAATTTCTCCTTTTCGCACAGTGTTTTCAACCTGTTTTGAGGCCTTTCTGCCATTTTCATCAAACTTAAAATTGTCGTCTGCAAACTCTTTCAATTTGGACTAGTCCAAAATTTGTCGTTTGGGAAAGGGTTAACTTGAAAACATGGGCAGACTACAAATAAGTTCTGACTCAAATTGTGTTTGAAAGGGTATATAAAATTTCGTTGGAAATGGTTACCAGCATTTTCTCCTTTTCCACAAATGTTTTCAAAAGACTTTTTTCACAGGGTTGTTAAAAGTCCGGATTGTGTGGTAAAGGTTTAACTTGAAAACATTGGCAGACAAGAGTAAAACGTGGGCCAAATTGTCTCTGATGGGTATGTAAAACTTTGTTGGAAAGCCATGCTTACCTGCATTTTTCTCTTTTTTCTACCAAGTTTTCTTTTAACCCTATACTAAACGACAAAATTTTAGACTAGTGCAAATTGAAAGCATTTGCAGACAACAAAATAAATGTGGCTGAAAAATTGGAATTTCTTTTGGGAAGGGAAGAAAACATTGTGGAAAAAGGAGAAAATGCTGGTTACCAGCATTTTCTCCTTTTCCCACAGTGTTTTCAACATGTTTCTTTCTCAGGGCCGTTAAAAGTCGGGATTGTGTGGTAAAGGGTTAAGGCCATCTGTCTGGAGTCTTTGAAATACTGGATTGTTTGATATGTGACTTAACCCATTACCACACAACATACCATTTTTACTCTTCCAAAATGAAAGCAGTTCCAGATGACAAAAAATTGTAAATGTGACTCAAATTGAAATTTGTTTTGGAAGGGTAGATAACAGTTTAAAGCAAGAAAAGAAAATGTTGGTATCCAGCATTTTCTCTTTTTCCCTCAATGTTTTCAAAAGCCATCTACTTTGGAGATCATTATAAATCAGGATAGTATGTGGTAAAGGGTTAATAATGGTCCATATTAAAACAACCCTTTCCCAAACAAGCCCTGGTTTTCACGTGTCTGCAGTACAAGTCTTTTAAAAACACTGTGGGAAAAGGAGAAATTGCTCATTACGAGCAATTTTTCCTTTTTCCACAGTGTTTTCTACCCTTTTTGAGACCTTTCTGCCATTTTCATCAAATTTAAAATTGTCGTCTGCAAACTCTTTCAATTTGGACCAGTCCAAAATTTGTCGTTTGGGAAAGGGTTAACAGGATCAGGGTAACTTTACTGATGTCTCATTTCTACACAGAAGGATGCACAAACTAAGATCAACATTTCTTAAGAACATTCTTAGTCTTATTCTCAAAAGTGTTTTCTAAATTTGAAAGATTTTCCTCTTTTTCCGACAATGTTTTAAAAAATCTTCTTTGACAGGGTAGTCTGACCACAGGATTGTTTGGTCAAGGGTCAATAGTAAATGGGTCAGATTTGCAATCTAGAAATTCTCTGTTGGATTTCTGCTAATGGTGCCCGACTATTGAGAGTTTCCTTGGGACAGCCACTCTTGAGCCCAAGACCAGACAAGTAACCAGCATTTTGTCCTGTTCCCAAAATGTTTTCCATCTTTCTGAATATAAATCTCATCACTCGGACCAAATTTCAGTTAGCTCTCTGCTAATGCTTTCAATATGGTCACATTTAACATAATAATTATTGTCTGAGGAAGTTAACCCTTTACCAGATGACAAAATTTTAGCCTTGTCCAAATTGAAAGCATTTGCAGACGACAATTTCAGTGTGGCTCAATTGGTGCAGTTTTTCTTTGATAGGGTAGAAAACATTGTGGAAAAAGGAGAAAATGCTGGTTACCAGCATTTTCTCCTTTTCCCACAATGTTTTCAAAAGGCTTCTTTCTCAGGGGCGTCAAAAGGCGTCATTGTGCGGTAAAGGGTTAAGGCTTCATAACAATCAGCTGCTTCGGAACTTTATTTTTCATAAGCTCGGCTGTTTTTGAAGTGAGGTGCTGTCTTAGCCATGGCATCATAGACTCGTTTGTTGTGCGAAAACTTTCGACATTTTGTAATATCTCTCTTATTACTGAGGATATTTGCTTCAAACTTGGACAAGTTGTTAATTATAAAAAGGGAAACCTATACAGCAAAGGCAGATAACCATGAAAGTAGTTTTGACAGAGTTATGCCCCTTTTTCCACTTAGACTTTTCACTAAAATCAAGCAAGCATAGTCAAGTGTTGGCACCCGCATGTGGTGCTCTTGTTTTTTCTTTATGTGCACAATGAAAATGTCTTCGATATTAAACAATAGTTTCTAGATCTGATAAAAAGAAAATGCGATTCATAATTTCGATCTATTGTATATTATGGTATGTGTTTAAAACTATCCCTTTTCATTAGGTCAGGATTGTGACCAAATAGAATTCAATGAATATTTATAAGCAAACTATTACATGGGCTTTATTTCTTTTGTCATATTTATGAAATAGAAATGATAAAAACTATTTCTGTGGTTGTTTTTTATGGATTTATCCCCATTAATATAGAGGTTATTTTTGGACCTACCATCAAAAATAACCCAGCTGCAAATTTAACCCTAATCCAGACAATCCCAGGTTTTTATGACCCTTGGGAAGAGGCTTTTTGAAAACATTGTGGGAAAAGGAGAAAATGCTGGTAACCAGCATTTTCTCCTTTTCCCACATTGTTTTCTAACCTTCCCAAGACAAATTTCAATTTTTGAGACATGTTTATTATGTCGTCTGCAAATGCTTTGAATTTGGACAAGTCTAAAATTTTGTTGTTTGGTAAAGAGTTAAACCTTGAACAAACAATCCTGGGTTTTATGACCCTGAGGAAGAAGCCTTTTGAAAACCTTGTGGGAAAAGGAGAAAATGCTGGTTACCAGCATTTTCTCCTTTTCTAGTTACCAGCATTTTCTTCTTTCCCACAATGTTTTCTATACTACCAAAGAACTTGACCCTTAACTCTTTACCAGACGACAAAATTTAAGACTAATCCAAATTAAAAGCATTTACAAGCGACAGAATAAATGTGACTTGAAAATTAAAATATGCTTTTGGATTGTAGAAAACATTGTGGGAAATAGAGAAAATGCTGGTTGACAGTATTTTCTCCTTTTCCCACAATGTTTTCAAAAGGCTTCTTTCTCGGGGTCGTTAAAAGTTGGGATTGTGTGGTAAAGGGTTAGTGTGTCAAACCCAGTCGACATTTTCATTCTAGAATAGCCGAGCCCTGTAGCTCAGTCGGTAGCATACAAGACTTTAGAACAGGAGGTTGCTGGTTTGATCCCTGGCTCGACCAATTTCTTTCTGAGGATTGATGATTGTCATTGCAACAGGATTCATTCCTCTTTCACCGCTGACCACTGTTTTGATGATGGTTATGTGGGAAAGCAGCCAGTGGCTTGGAAAGAATATTGTGCGGAGAACTGGTAAAAGAAACTCCAGGAAAGTATGGATAGGTGCACTGGCCGCCACAATATAACTGAAATAATGTTGAAAACAGCTTTAAATACCATACAACAACAACAACCATTCTAGAATAAGACCCAGATAATTGCAATCTAGTGGCTGCCTTTTGTCTGAACTTATTCAGCAAAGTGAACAGTGACTAGATTAAAATCAGAATGCATGATTTGTGCAGTCTGGTCTTGATCTACACTGGTAGCTAAGGCAGCTGTAATAGTGAAAGGTGTTTTAGGGGTTAAACAGATGTAACAGAGAGAGAGAGAGAGAGAGAGAGAGAGAGAGAGAGAGACCGACCTTGACAAATGTTTTGTTGAATATAACATATAATTTGGACTATGTACACTTGTACACGTCTATTAAAATATATGTTCTGTTCTGTTCTGTTAAAATAATTTGTACCACTTTCAAATGTGTCATGTGCATATGCTCTCGATTTGGGAGGATCTAAATTTTGGGTGAGGGTTAATAAAGATGGTAAAGATAATATTGATTTCCAACAGCATTTAAAGTATTGCTATTAAAGGAGGAATTGCTTTTTACATTGCTTGCTCATTTTTCCACAGTGTTTTCCAACCTGTCTACTGCTGGAAGTTAAAGAAGACAAATGTTTGGCAATGGATTAAACTATTTCTGTATAGGTTATTTTTAGACTAGCGAAGCTTGTCTATACACATCAAGATTGACCTAGAGTCAAAGTAAACAAAAAACCCTACAGTTGCCAAATACTGCCGCACAGAAAAATACTATTTATAAGGTACAAGATCTTTGCTTATATGTAAATCAAGTGACCTATGCAAAGCAGAAAATCACTTTTTCCTACACCACTCTAACCTTATGAATCAATCTATTAATAGATACACCTAGGTAACTTGTAGCAAATCCCAGTTACATTACACTGGACAGGGAACCCTTGTCATTCCTTCAGTCATTCATTATTTAGATCATTGTGTAGTTATACTGTTATGTTGAACTGTTATTCTAGTCTTGAATATTAACTCTGTACCAAACAATCCCAAGTTTTAACGATACTGAGGAAAATCCCTTTGAAAACATTGCGGGAAAAGGAGAAATGCTCGTAACCATCATTTTCTCCTTTTTCCACCTTGTTTTCTACTCTTTTGGAATCAGGTTTCATCAGTTCAGCCACTTTTAATTTATGGTCTGCAACAGCCTTGAATTTGGACTGGCGTAAAATGTTTCATTTTGTAAAGGGAGTTGGATAGTTAACTACATCTTGTGCTACAGGATATTGACTAATTGATTGCATGGTGTTTAACGCCGTTTTCAACATTATTTCAGTGATATTGCGGCGGCCAAAGCACCTATCCATGCTTTCCTGGAGTTTCTTTTACCAGCATTACCACGACTCAATGAAGTTTTGCGGACAGTGTCGATTAAGATCAGGCTGCGCAGAGGATGCAGTCTGATCTTGGATCTACACTGTCTGATAAGAGGATATATTATTTTCTCCAAAATGTAACTTTGAAATAGCAGTATTCAGGTGTTTACCATCGGCTTGAAAGTTTCATTTAACATTTTAGCAGGTTAATGGTTAAACTTAAACTGGATTACAGTTAAACAATCGCACGCATAGCCCCAGCAGCTCAGTCGGTAATGTACAGGACTTGGGAACAGGAGGTCGCTGGTTCAATCCCTGACTTGGCAAATTTCTTTCTGAGGACTGATGATAATCATTGTGACAGGATTCATTTCTCTCTCACGTTTCGACGATGGTTATAATATAAATGTAGGAAAGCACTCAGTGCCTTGGAAAGAATATTGTGCAGAGTACTGGTAAAAGAAAGAAACAGGAAAGCATAGATATGTGCACTGTCCGCCGCTACATAACTGAAATAATGTTGAAAACAGGGTTAAACACCATACAAACAATCAATCAATCAAATTCGCTAGTCTGTCAGTACTTTCAGTACTTTGATTAGATAGCTTACTTTAACTCTTTACCAAAAGACAAAATTTCAGGCTGATCCAAAATAAAAGCATTTGCAGACGACATAATAAATGTCACTGAAAAAAGTGAAGTTCGTTTTGGGAAGGGCAGAAAACATTGTGGGAAAAGGAGAAAATGCTGGTTACCAGCATTTTCTCCTTTTCCCACAATGTTTTTAAAAAGCTTCTTTCTCAGGGTCGTTAAAAGTTGGGACTGTGTGGTAAAGAGGTAAGTACAGCTGCACTAAGGAGAGATTGAGAATTGAATTTTCATAGTGTGGGAAACATTGTGGGAAAAGAAGCTTTTGCTTTTTACATCAAAAGCTCAGTTACACGCTACAAGTTTCAAAGCTGTGTTGACTGCAGTGGCATTAATCTTTAGGCTGCTATGCATGACTTCAGGACCTTTTGTGGACATTTTCATCCTATGAATATGACCAAAATAATGGCAATTTCAAGGTTGCTTTCGTCTACAGAGTTTCAGCAAAGCGGACATTGTAGATCAAAGATCAGACTGCACGTTTTGTGCAACTATAGTGGTGAAAGGCGCTTCAAAGGTTAAAAAATGACATAATCATAAGGCCTTGGGTTGACAGTACCGTATTCTGGGACTGCTGGGGAAGATGATTCATAGCTGATGTTTAAAAGCTCTTTGCATGCAATTTCCAGAGAGAGTGCCTTTAAGAATGCAGACAATGTATATTAACATAGGTCACCCAAAATAAGAAATCATTTTCCTGACTTACACTCTCAACTGTATTGGCAAAACCAGGCTTGAAATAGCTATGAGGATTAACTCTTTACAAAACTACAGAAATGTAAACTTGTTCAAAGCATTGGCAGACGACAATTTGAATTTGGATTATATCTTTGATAGGGTAGAAAACATTGTGGGAAAAAGAGAAAATGCTGGTTAGCATTTTCTCCATTTCCCACAATGTTTTTTCTAAAGGCTTCTTTTTCAGGGTTGTTAAAAGTCAGGATTGTGTGGTAAAGAGTTAATGAGTTTGCAGGAGAAAATAATGGTTACCAACATTATCTCTTTTTCCCTGCCAGTGTTTTCAAAAGCTTTTCTCAGGGTCTTTAGAAATTAGAATTGTTTGATAATGGCTTAACCCTTTCAAAACCATCGTGGGAAAATGGAGAAAATGTGGGTAACCGGCATTTCCTCCTTTTGCCACTGTTTTTTCTACCCTGTCAAAGATGAATTTCATCATTTGAGCATCATTTTTTTTTTCTTTGCAAATGCTTTAAATGTGGATGCATCTAAAATATTTCTTGCCTGGTAAAGAATCATCACAGAGCAGAAAGTATTACAAATGAGCCTTGCTCTGGCAAAAGGGGGTTTAATCCATGTCCACAATACATTATACTGAGTAAATGATCACATGATTATGGACCCATAAATTCCATTTTGTTAACTCTTTACCAAACGACAAATTTTTGAACTGAGCCAAATTCAAAGCATTTGCAGACGACAAATTAAGTGTTGCTAAAATGATGAATTCTGTCCCTGATAGGGTAGTAAACATTGTGGGAAAAGGAGAAAATGCTGATAACCAGCATTTTCTCCTTTTCCCACAATGTTTTCAAAAGGCTTCTTACTCAGGGTTGTTGAGAGTCGGGATTGTGTGGTAAAGAGCTAATTACTGACTGATCATGAGGTATTAAACATTGTGGGAAAAGAACTCGGGACTGTGTGGTAAAGAGTTAATTACTGACTGATCATGAGATAGACGTGTCCTTTGAAATGCAGAAAATTGACCTACAGTAAACATTTTCAGCCCATGACTGCCTAGATATACTAAATCCCCTTTTCACAGAGCATGGCTCAAATTATATAGAAAATATAGAAAACATTAAGTAATGGATGAAAATATTGATTTTTTAAGGTTAATGGAAAACTTTGTCAAAAGAAGGGGGGGGGGAAATGCTTTCAGTTTGGACAAGTCCAAAATTTTGTTGTTTATTATAATGTAAAAGTTTACAGTCAGAGTGACTTGATTCTTTTCAGGATGACTAGTCCATATTGAAAGCATTGGCAAAGGAATAATGAAATGTTGCTTAAATAATTGGATTGGTGTTCTTTAGGGTAGAAAATATTGTGAGAAAAGGATAAAGAGGTGGTAATCAGCATTTTCTCCTCTTCCCTCAGTATTTTCAAAAGCCTTCCGGCCAAGGGTTTTTAAACCACAGAATTGCGTAGTTAAGGGTCGATTTATGGTTCTTTAAAATAAAAATTTTGATTTACATTTTATTCTTTTTTTTTTCAGGTAAGTGGTGCAGTTTTACTTTCCAGTTAGAATGAGATTATTTCTCAACAAGGTAGGCAAATCTGTAAATTAATTTTCTTTGTATAATATAAGTTATTTCCCTTTAAAATAATTTTGGGCAATTTTGTCCAATCAGTGATTGAGCTCTACCCCCTGGAATGAATTTCTTCTGAAGACAAAACTCTTAACCCATTCCCGTTCAATAACGCCTTTTGACGCCCCTATCTCATTTGAACAATGCCGCCTTTTGACGCCCCTACCTTATCTGAACAATAACGCTTTTTGACGCCCTTATCGTATCTGAACAAGACCGCCTTTTGACGCCTCCGGTGTTCAATAGCAAAATACTCGGTTGTTTGAAAGGCAAGAATTTCATCGAAGTCATGAACAGTAAGTTTAATTTATTATCTTAAAAAGGAATTAAAAAAAAAATACACTTTATTCTTGAAAAAAAATAGTAATTTACGAAAGAAGTGAGCAGGGGTTGAAATTGTAAACACACGCTTACCGTGGACGCTTGGTTAAGATTTTCACCTGAATCCACAAGATTTTTTCAAAAATCAAGCATTGCTTTCAAATGAAATCCTTCCTTTGTTTTTCACCAGTAGTATTCCTCATTAACTGTTAGTAATTTAATCCATCTTCGACTCGATATGCTAGCAGAATGCAGTCGAATAAAATTGTGTCAGCAGCCATCATGGCAGCAAAAACACGAATCAAAGTACTTTGACTACTACATAACCGAAGTCTTTTAGCCAACCGAGAGAAATTAATCGACCGTGATCAGACTGCGTATTTCGCTTAGAACATCTCTTGCTCTCACGACCTTTTTAAATCAGAACTAATTTTACCCTTTCCCACACAATCACTTGTTTCTGCGACGAAAATGAAAACATCGTGGGAAAGAGAGAACTTGCTTGTTACAAGCAATTTCTCGTTTTTCCATAATGTATTCTACCGTTTGAGATACTTATTTTTCAATTAACGCTCAGTTTGAAATGTCACCGGTAAGGTCTTTCGATTTGGATCAGTCTAAAATTTTGTAGTAATGAGTTTGTAAGCAATTCAAGGCCAGGGAAACAGAGAGCAAGCGGACTTTGCCGTGATTATATTGTTGGACGCTGCGTAATTTTCTTCTTTTTGATACGAAAATAAAAGGATTCTGCATGAACGAAGTCCAATCAATATGTTGTTGTTTTGATAAGATTTTATTGCCCTCATTGTTTGATGATTTTCAGAAGCTTGCGATCCCTTTTCTCCCAAATTTAAATCCAAGCTCCCTGGTGTGATTACGTAATTATAGATTATAATTAAAGGCATATCGGCCGACAAATGGTGCTGCAAAGAACACGTGCCATAGCGCATGGTAATATACGACGCACACCCTACATAAAAAAAGTAAAGGGATTCTGCATGAACGTAGTCCAATTATTATATCGTTGTTTTGATAAGATTTTATTGCCCTTGTTGTTTGATGATTTTCAGAAGCGTGTGATCCCTTTGTTTCCGAAATTTAAATGACAAGGCTCCCTGGTGTGATTACGTAATTACAGATCGTAATATATAGGCATATCAGCCGACAGTGTGGTGTTTGCAAAGAACACGTGCCATAACGCACGCGATTGGTCAATTTATAGTCCAATTAAAATGAAATTGTTCAATTGACAAAAATTAATTGACCAATCAAAGAAAACAACAACTTAATGCTAATCCCGTAATTTAATTTTTTTTTTTTTTCAGTTCGTTTGAGAACACTCACTTCGAAGCATTTACTTCTATCTAATTGCAAAAGCTAAATTACGAAATGTCTGACTCTGATTCTGATAACTCTGTGTTCAAGTTTGATTTCGACACAGACATATCAGAATTTTCGGGATTTTCTGCGTCTGACTCCGATTCTTCCGACTCCGAGGTCGAGGATGCTCCCGATCTTCTATGGCAGGATGAGCTTACACCACCGATGGTGTTTTTTAATTTTCTAATTTCGCATATTTACTCAAATTCAGTTTGGGAAAAACTAAAAATAATGGCTGGGCTACCAGAACATCGTAACTTTGATTATTCAAGGCATAGTTACGATGTTTTGGAAGCCCATCAAAAAATATTTTTTTCACTGTATTTTTTTAAGCAAACAACGCATTTTAAAAAAATAAAAATCATCATTTTTCATAAATGATTTTCTATTACGGGATTGGATATAATTTCTTATAGGAAAACACATGGATCGAAAACAACGTGCGCGATATCATGTAAACTCAAAATATATTTGGGCGAATGTTACGTTTGAAAAAAATCGCATTTTCTTGGACAACAATTTGCAAAGCAAAGGATCTGAATACGCCGAATCTTTATGTTGTCATTGACGATCGATTTTTCCTCTTCCAGAAATGTTTTCTACCCAAATGATCAACAGTATACGTGCTGTTTTGTTACAACTATAACACTCGCTAAAACAATAAAGATAAATTTTAAATCGGAATAAATCTCCGTGAAAAAAACTGAAGGGAAAACAACGATTTTCTTCACAACATCGAATACTCCAATAAAGAGGGGTCTTTTTCAAACAATGACTGGTTTTCATGATCCTAAGATATTATTTTAGGAAAACAATGCTGGAAAAGAAGAAAGTATTTGTTACAAGCAATGTCTTCTTTTCCCACAATGTTTTGAAATGTTTTCTACCCTACAAGATACTTGTATTAGAATTTATATTAACTTTGTATTGTTGTCTGCAACCTCTTTCAATTTTGACCAGTCTATAATTTTGACATCTTGTAAGAGTTAATTATTGAAAAATATCATTTTTGGTTTAAATTTTGATGACCTCTAACCAAACAAAATAAAAGTTGAAGAAAACCTTTGAAACAATCAGGAATAACAGAAATTGCTGATCGTAAGCACTTCCTCCTTTTCCCACTTTGTTCCGTACCTTTCAAAGACAAATCACACATTTTGAACTATTTATTTTTTTTCCTTTTCTTTTGGATATTCCAATTTTGTGAGGTTTGAACCTTGCTGTTTACTAAAAATTGAAAATAAAGCAGGAAAAATGGAAATTGTTACAAGAAAAGAGTATTTGTGAACATGAAGAATAAAAAGACTTACTTTTACACCCATTTTTTTCTCAAACGATTATTAATTTCTGCAAAATAATTATACCATAAGAAAGAGCTTTCAATTCTCATAAAACTTTATATATACCAAAAATGTGTCAAATTATTATTTCAGTGCTTTTTTATCACTTTTTTAGGACAGGTGTAAAATTTTCAATACAAATTGATAAAATCCAATATTCCCTGTTCAAACAAGACCATAAAAGGGCATTCCCTGTAACTGGTATAGATTATTGATTTTTCCCTATCAGATTTCAGTACACTGCTGTATTATCTCTACCTTTCTGAGTGGTAATGAGTTAACCCTATACCAAACGACAAATTTTAGACTTGTCCAAATTGAAAGCATTAGCAGACAAAAATCTGAATGTGACTCAAATGATGAAATCTGTCTTTGATAGGGTTAGAAAACATTGTGGGAAAAGGAGAAAATGCTGGTTACCAGCATTTTCTCCTTTTCCCACAATGTTTTCCAAAGGCTTTTAGGTCAGGGTCGTTAAAAGTCGGGATTGTGTGTTAAAGAGTTAAAAGGATCCTTGTTAACCCTTGGGGCACAGAATAAACGAAACAAGACATATTCAATCTATGGATTTGACCTGGATACTGCATCATCATGGTTGCTGTTGTCTGCAATGCTTCACGAAAGCGGACAACATAGATCAAAGATCAGGCTGCACAAATTGTGCAGCCTGATCTTGATCTATGTTGGCCGCAAAGGTAACTATAATCAGAAAGGTGCTGTAAGGGTTAAAACTTAGAGAACAGAATAAACCTATCAAACATCTTCATTTTAGAAATTCCCAAATTATTGCAATTTCAGGGTTGCTTTTGTCTGTTGTGTTTAAGCAAAGGGGACAGTGTAGAATAAGATCAGGCTGCACATTTTGTGCAGCCTGATCTTGATCTACACTGGCTGCAAAGGCAACTCTCACTGTGAAAGACTCTTTAATGGTTAACCCTTTTAGCATCAAATAAACAAAACAGACATGTTCAATCTACAGATAAGATAAGGTAAATTGCATCATTGTGTTTGGTATGGCCAGTATTCGTTCAGCAAAATGGACAATGTAGATCAAAGATCAGGCTGCATGTTTTGTGCAGTCTGATCTTGATCTACAATGGCCACAAAGACACGTATACTTTTGAAAGGGGCTTTAGTTTGCATGATAAACATGAATTAATACTAAACTACTTACCAAGCAACCTAGAGGAAGAAAGCTTTTGAAAACATTGTGGGAAAAGGAGAAAATGCTGGTAATCAGCATTTTCTCCTTTTCCCAAAATGTTTTCTGTGGGTTTACAGACAAATCTCACTATATGACGCCGTATCTAAATTGCATCTGCAAATGCCTTCAGTTTGGGACAAGTGTAAAATTTTATTGTGTGGTAAATGGTAATAACTTGTTGCCAAAGGACAAACTTCTAGATGGGTTCAAATGCATTTAACAGAAGTGCTTCAAACAATAGAATTTTTGAAGGGGGAAAAAACATTATGGGAGTAGAAGGAGATACTGGCTACCAGCATTTTCCTTCTTTTCCCACAATATTTTATAATAAGAAACATTCTTTGGAGTGAAATTTCAGGATTGCTTGGCACAGGATTAACCCTTTCCCAAACAAGCCCTGGTTTTCACGTGTCTGCAGTACAAGTCTTTTGAAAACACTGGGGGAAAAGGAGAAATTGCTCGTAACGAGCAATTTCTCCTTTTCCCACATTGTTTTCTACCCTTTTTGATAACTTTCTGCCATTTTCATCAAATCTGAAATTGTTGTCTGCAAACTCTTTCAATTTGGACCAGTCCAAAATTTGTCGTTTGGGAAAGGGTTTACCTTGAACCACATGATCATAAGTTTTCCCTAACAGAGAAAGCTTAAGAAAACATTGTGGGAAAAGCAGAAAATGCTGGTTACCAGCATTTTCTGCTTTTGCCTTAAGGTATTCTTCTGCTTGAAAATCAATTTTCTATTTTTGCGGCACATTAACCCTTTCCCAAACGACAAATTTTGGACTGGTCCAAATTCAAAGAGTTTGCAGACGACAATTTTAATTTTGATCACAATGGCAGAAAGTTCTCAAAAAAGGGTAGAAAACACTGGGGGAAAAGGAGAAATTGCTCGTTACGAGCAATTTCTCCTTTTCCCACAGTGTTTTCAAAAGACTTGTACTGCAGACACGTGAAAACCAGGGCTTGTTTGGGAAAGGGTTAATGGTTTTGACTGCAAATGCTCAAATTTTTATGTGATAAAGGATTCAGTATTGATATAGCTGAATTTCTTATCATTTTTGTATCATACTCCATTAGAATTCCATTTCAGCTGTGAAATTTTCAGATTAAAATTAAAAACTGCTACATAAATATCTATTTTTGAGCCAGAGAATGTAGTTATCAGTGATACAGTCATTTTCTTGTGCAACAGTGATGGATTACAAGTATTGTTTTTGTCAAAAATCTGGATTCTTTATCAGCTATACTCTTTATTCTTCTATTTTCTGCCAAGGGGGTGAGATTCTGAGGCATTGTCCTTGTGAATTTGAAAAATGTCCTGCCATATTGCATGCAGGTGGGACTCAGTCCCTTTCAAATTTATTTGATAATAAGGTTCAATCCTTCAGGTGCTAAATTAACCCTTTCTCAAACGATAACATTTAGACTGGTCCAAATTGAAAGAGTTTGCAGACGACAATTTTAAATTTGATGAAAATGACAGAAAGTTCTCCAAAAGGGTAGAAAACACTGTGGGAAAAGGAGAAATTGCTCATTACGAGCAATTTCTCCTTTTCCCACAGTGTTTTCAAAGGACTTGTACTGCAGACACGTGAAAACCAGGGCTTGTTTGGGAAGGAGTTAATGATTTGGACTTTTTTACTGGGGAACACAGCCTGAAATACTGCTATTTCAAGGTCATTTCCATTAGAAAGTGTAACATAGCAGCAGACTGTGTAGATCTAAGATCAGACTGCACAGAATGTGCAGTCTGATCTTAATCTACACTGTCTGCAAAAACAAGTTGGTTTCAGGCCTGTAGGGGTTAAGTGCATTTGAGACATTATTCCATTAAATTAGAAACATGTCCCGCCATATTGCATGCAAGTGGGACTTGGCAACTTTCACTTATTTGATAATAAGTCCTGTGTGCATTTTGTCTCACTGATTTTGATAGTGTCCCCTATTTTTGCAATATTTTAAGCCAATTGTCCTGGCAAAACCCCTATCCTTCATTCATTATTATTTAAAAACATCATGTAAAAAGGAAAATATGTAGGTATTGTAGTCTGAATATCTAGCAAACTAGCGGACAGTGTAGATCCAAGATCAGACTGCACAGTCTTTGCATTCTGATCTTCATCTACACAACCTGCATTAGCAGTTAACCCTGTACTCCACAATGCGGACCCTTAATGACCCTGAGAAAGAAGGCTTTTGAAAACATTGTGGGAAAAGGAGAAAATTGTGGTAACCAGCATTTTCTCCTTTTCTACCCTATGAAATATAAATGTTATGTTTTGAGTAACTTTGTATTTGTTGTCTGCAAATGCTTTCAATTTGCATGAGGCTAAAATTTTGTCCTCTGGTAAAAAGTTAACTCTTTACCATAAAACCAAAATTTTATGCTGGTCCAAATTGAAAGTATTTGCAGACAACAAATGTGACTTGAAAACGAAAATTTCTCCTTTGAAGGGTAGAAAAACGTTATGAGAAAAAAAGAAAATGCTGTTCACCAGCATTTTCTTCTTTTCCCTCAATGTTTTCAAAATCCTTCTTTCTTAGGGTCGTTAAAACTCAGGATTGTGTGATAAAGGATTAAATCCAGATTCAGGACTACTGGTGGTCAGAAAAAATGTGATAGACATCAATAACACAAGTTCTACACCGATATAAGATTGATGTGCAACAGTTGTTTTCTGATAAATGAGGGATTACAGAAAACTTGATTTGAGTAGCACTCTGGGAATAGGAGCCACTCTGGAAATAGCAGCCATAACACTTTACCAGATGGCAACATTTAACCCTTTCCCAGACGACAAATTTTGGACTGGTCCAAATTGAATGAGTTTGCCAACGACAATTTTAAATTTGATGAAAATGGCAGAAAGGTCTCAAAAAGGGTAGAAAACACTGTGGGAAAAGGAGAAATTGCTCGTTACGAGCAATTTCTCCTTTTCACACAGTGTTTTCAAAAGACTTGTACTGCAGACACGTGAAAACCAGGGCTTGTTTGGGAAAGGGTTAAGACTGGTGCAAAGTGAAAGCATTTGCTGACGACAAATTGAATGTAGCTCAAACAGTGTTTTTTTATCTTTGATAGGTTGAAATCAATGTGGGAAAAAGTAGAAAATGCCGGTAAACTTCTTTCCCAGGGCTGTTAAAAGTCATACAGCAAAATTTTACACTTGTCCCAATTGGGAGCATTTGGATACAACAAATTAGATATGGCTCATGTTGTGAGATTTGTCTGTAAAAGGAAAGAAAACATTGTGGGAAAAGTAGAAAATGCTGATAACTAGCATTTTCTCCTTTTTCCATGATGTTTTCTACCCTTTCAAAGATAAATACCATGATTTGTGCAATATTTGAATTTTGTTTGCATTAAATGCTTTCAGTTTGGATGAGTCTAAAATTTTGCTGATGGGTAAAAGCTTAACCCTTTCCCAAACAAGCCCTGGTTTTCACGTGTCTGCAGTACAAGTCTTTTGAAAACACTGTGGGAAAAGGAGAAATTGCTCATAATGAGCAATTTCTCCTTTTCCCACAGTGTTTCTACCCTTTTTGAGACCTTTCTGCCATTTCCATCAAATTTAAAATTGTCGTCTGCAAACTCTTTCAATTCGGACCAGTCCAAAATTTGTCATTTGGGAAAGGGTTAAGGGAAAAAAAAACCTGTCCCTGCATGATGAATTTGGCAATTCAAGAAATTGCCTTTTTGTTATGCATTGTGAAGGTATAAATTTGTATCAGTCATGCAATTTCTTGGTAATTTTGCAGACCTAGGATCTTGTTAATCTTTATCAGACCGCAAAATATTTAACTTTGCATTTGCAGATGAGAATTAAGATGTGGCTCAAATGGTGGAAGTTTTCTTTGATAGGAAGGAAAACATCATGGAAAAAGAAGAAAATGCTGGTTACCAGCATTTTCTTCTTTTCCCATGATGTTTTTAAAAAAAAAAACCTTCTATCTTTCTCAGGCTTATAATTAAATTACTTAAAGTAAAGGGTAAAGAAAGGTGATAGACAAAACTTTGTTAGATTCAACAGGTCATAGATATTCCAAGGCAATATTACATGGTTATCTCATGAGTTTTAAAACATCCATGACGGATAATAAACATGACTTAACCCTTTCCCAAACAAGCCCTGGTTTTCAAGTGTCTGCAGTATAAGTCTTTTGAAAACACTGTGGGAAAAGGAGAAATTGCTCGTTACGAGCAATTTCTCCTTTTCCCACAGCGTTTTCTACCCTTTTTGAGACCTTTCTGCCATTTTCATCAAATTCAAAATTGTCGTCTGCAAACTCTTTCAATTTGGACCAGTTAACTCTTTCCCAAACGACAGATTTTGGACTGGTCCAGATTGAAAGAGTTTGCAGATGACAATTTCAAATTTGATGAAAATGGCAGAAAGTTATGAAAAAGGGTAGAAAACACTGGGAAAAGGAGAAATTGCTCGTTACGAGCAATTTCTCCTTTTCCCACAGCGTTTTCTACCCTTTTTGAGACCTTTCTGCCATTTTCATCAAATTCAAAATTGTCGTCTGCAAACTCTTTCAATTTGGACCAGTTAACTCTTTCCCAAACGACAAATTTTGGACTGGTCCAGATTGAAAGAGTTTGCAGATGACAATTTCAAATTTGATGGAAATGGCAGAAAGGTCTCAAAAAGGGTAGAAAACACTGTGGGAAAAGGAGAAATTGCTCGTTACGAGCAATTTCTCCTTTTCCCACAGTGTTTTCTAAAGACTTGTACTGCAGACACGTGAAAACCAGGGCTTGTTTGGGAAAGGGTTAACTCTTTACCATGCGATATTACTTATTAACCCCCCATCCCCTACGAAGTAGATGGGGGTATGCTGGTTTCACCATGTCTGTCTGTCCGTCCATCTGTCTGTCAATCTGTTCATGTTTTCATTTCGGTACTCTAACTTAAAAGCTGTTTGACTTAGGACCCTGAAACTTGCTCATGACCCAAGGAGGTGCCCTGTTGTTTTGAGTTTCATGGGTCAAAGGTCAAGGTCACAGATGAACTTTGCCTAAAAATTTTTTCTGTGCTCTAACTCAAAAGGCGTTTGACCTAGGACTCTGAAACTATATACAAGTGTTGCTCATGACCCAAGGAGGTGCCATTTTTTTTGTGGCATTGATCAAAGGCCAAGGTCAAGGTCATAGGTGATTTTTGTTTTGAAAATCATTTCCCCTCTCTGAATGTGCTGCTTCAGTGATAAGGTGCTGGTGGGAGGGTATTTGTCCACTTTGCTACAGTTCTAGTTCAGACCGGTCCAAATTCAAATTTGCAGATGACATCTTAAAATGTGGCTCAAATGTTTGGATTTGTTTCTGGTAGGTTAGAAAACATTGTGGGAAAAGAAGAAAATACTGGTTACCAGCATTTTCTCCTTTTTCCCACAATGTTTTCAAAAGCTTTATTTCCCAACGCTGTCAAAACTTGGGCTACCCCTTTACCAAACATTCCTGGGAGACCTTGACAAAGATGACTTTTGAAAACATTGATGGAAAAGGAGAAGACACTTGTAATCATTTTTTTTTTCCCACTTTCCTTCCTCTGTCACCACTGATCATTGTTTTGAAGATGATTAGGTGGGAAAGCAGCCAGTAGCTTGGAAAGAATATTGTGCATGGTACTGGTAAAAGAAACTCCATGAAAGCATGGATAGTTGCACTGGCCGATGTGATATAACTGAAATAATGTCGAAAACTGTGAAAAACCATATGGTCAATCAATTCTCAGTTTTCCACCAAAGATAACCCTTAAAGCGCAGATTAAACCCAATGGTCATTTTCATTCTAGAATAAAACCAATATAATTGTAAATTCATGGCTACCTTTTGCCTGTAGTGTTTTAACATAGCGGACAGTGTAGATCAAAGATCAGGCTGCACGTTTTGTGCAGCCTGATCTTGATCTATACAGGCCGCAAAGGCAACTGTATTAGTGAAAGGTGCTTTAAGGGATAAATTCCTTCAGTAGGGACATATTTGTCATCTGCAAATGCTTTGGACATGCTTAAAATTTTTCCATTTGTCAAGGAATTAATTAGCTTTGGCAGGTGGCATGGATCAAGATCAGATTGCATGGTAGGAGCAGTCAGGCACCTTGATTTACACCCTCTGGTGCCTGATACTAAACTGAAAGTTGTTCTCTTCAAGAGCAGAAGAAATCTACTGTTTGACCTCCAAAAATTTATTTATGGAGCTTTTAGTGTGAGATTTAACCCTTTATCTCACAATCCTGTGTTTGAACAAACCTGAGTAACCAGCATTTTTTCCTTTGCCTACAATGTTTTCTGTCCTTGTCAATGAAGCATCTTTCATATAGAACATATTTTGTTGCTTGGTAAATGGTTAATCCTTTTCCAAACAATCCTGTGTTTTCATGACCCTAGAAAAAACGGCTTTTGAAAGCATTGTGGAAAGAGGAGAAAATGATTGTAACCAGCATTTCCTTTTTTTCCCCACAATGTTTTATACCCTTCTGAAAACAAATTTCAATTTTTGAATCACATTTGTTTTGCCGTCTGCACATACATTTAATTTGGACCAGTCTAAAATTTTCTCGTTAGGTAAAGTTTAACTCTTTACCACACAACAAAATTTTAGACCAGTCCAAATTGAAAGCATTGGTAGACAATGAATGTGAACAAAAGTTGAAACAAGTAGAAAACATGGCAGGAAAAGGAGAAAATGCTGGTTACCAGCATTTTCTCCTTTTCCCACAATGTTTTCAAAAGCCTTCTTTCTCAAGATCGTTAAAAGTCAGGATGGTGTGGTAAAGGGTTAAGGTGAAATGGAACATTGAGATAAATTCTACTTGCGGTCAGATTATTTTTAAAGTAGACAAAATTGAGTTGTCTGCAGGTTGTTGGGTATCGAATTAAATTTCCTGAATTACCAGCTTCTGCTTTTTTCCAGTGAACAATTTCAATTTGCTGGAGCCATAAACCACTTGAAATTCTATTTGAAAAAAAAAAAAGAAACTAAAAAGTATACAAAAGCTGAGAGACTTGAAATGCTTCCAGAATAATTTCTGTCAGTAACCTCTCAAAGTTCCAAGGAAATGAAAACATAAGACAGAGCACCAGATAGAGGGAGTGATTTTGATTTCAAAATGGAAAATACTAATCACTCTCCACTAAACCCTATGTTATGGGTACTCATTAGAATCGTCTCATCCAGACGATTCTAATGAGTACCCACAACATAGGGTTTGGAAGAGAAATTATGTATTTTAGAATACCATCACTCCCGCTTATCTGGAGCTCTGATAGGAGCAATGCTCTGGCATGTTGTTTTGGACCTGCTTCCTCAGGTTCTTTACTGATTGATTGATTGTATGGTGTTTAATGCCATTTTAAACATTATTTCAGTTATATTGCGGTGGCCAGTGCACCTATCCATGCTTTCCTGGAATTTCTTTTACCAGTACTCTGCACAATATTCGCTCTAAGCCCATGCTGCTTTCCCACATAACCATCATTGAAACAATGGTCAGCGGTGAGAGAGAAATGAATACTGTCGCAATGACTATCATCAATTCTTGGAGAGAAATTGGCCAAGCCGGGGATCGAACCAGCGACCTGCAATTGGCCTGCCTGTAAAGACGACATGTTACCCTTACTCTAGAATTACCTTAGCATGTTGCAAGTAAATAGGCCATGCTCTGGCAAAAGGAGAATTAATGCATCTCATGTAATGCATTATTCTAAGCAAGTCATCACATAATTATGAATCCATAAATCAATTTTGACAGATCTGGGTCCGTATTCACCAGCTGTTCTTAATAACGTTCTTATTATGCCCCCCTTCGAAGAAGCGGGGGTATATTGCTTTGCACTTGTCGGTCGGTCCGTCGGTTGGTCGGTCGGTCGGTCGGTCGGTCCGTAGACCACATTTTTGTCCGGAGCATAACTCAAAAAGTATTTCAGGTATCATCTTGAAACTACATAGGTGGATAGATCTCATTAAGGAGAAGTGCAGTGCACAAGAATCATAACTCTGCCCATCATATTTATGGAGTTATTGCCCTTTGTTGATTTTCATACTTAATTTTTTTCCGGAGCATAACTCTAAAAGTATTTCAGATATCATCTTGAAACCTCATAGGTGGATAGATCTCATTAAGGAGAAGTGCAGTGCACAAGTACCATAACTCTGCCCATCATATTTTTGGAGTTATTGCCCTTTGTTGATTTTCATACTTTTTTTTAATTTTTGTCCGGAGCATAACTCAAAAAGTATTTCAGATATCACCTTGAAACCTCATAGGTGGATTAATCTTATTAAGGAGAAGTGCAGTGCACAAGAACCATAACTCTGCCCATCATATTTTTGGAGTTATTGCCCTTTGTTGATTTTCATACTTTATTTTTTTCCGGAGCATAACTCAAAAGGTTTTTCAGATATCATCTTGAAACTTTACATGTGGATAGATCTTATTCCGGAGAAGTGCATTGCACAAGAACCATAACTCTGCCCATTATATTTTTGCAGTTATTGCCCTTTGTTGATTTTCGTACTTAATTTTTTTCCGGAGCATAACTCAAAAAGTATGTGAGGTAAAATCATGAAACCTTGTAAGTTGATAGTTCACATAAATGGGAAGTGCAGTGCCCAAGAATTGTTAATTTATCATTAGTAATTTTTGACTAATTACCCTTTGTTTGTTTTTACACTTTGAACTTAACAGTTTATAATCACATGTTATATGTAGAATTGGATGCCATTAGGGGGGCATACATGTTTTACAAACATCTCTTGTTCTTTAAGATTTTCCAAGTTTGAAAGTAACACAACTTTTGATAGGCTAAACCGAATGGTTTAGCCAATCAGAAGGTGTGTTACTTTTAAATTTGGAAAATTTTGGAGAACATGACCAAGAATGTTCTTAAGAGTGGTTAGCGAATACAGACCCTGATCTTAACTTTTATCTCACAGCTTTGAAAAAAGGTAAATCATATAGAAAATTATCTACAACAATTTTTTAAAGCATGGATAATCACCTTCTGTGCAACCTGATCTGGAATCCACAGTCTCTAATATACTTCTAGATATCTTTGCCGGTAAAGTCAGTCATTTCTTTTAGCAGTTGAGAAATTATCCATCCTATTTCATGTAATTTGTAATTGGCTATGTTTAACAACAGTTTCTGATAGTATGAGCTAACAAAATTGAAAGCATTTGCAGATTACAGATCTGCAGCATTCCGTCAAAAACCACGTTCATCGAAAACAATCCCTAGCCCTGACCCTTACCCTAACCCAGAAGAATTGTGGCTCAACTCGGCCTCCAAGACACAGCTTTTCATGAAATAAATCTTGAAATTTAGCAATCGGTATTTCAAAACATACATGGATTTCAATGAAACACCTTTGCGATGAAATGTCGTGCACCAGCAGGTGAGTTATAAATTGAAGCTTAAATAATGAGATCAATCTGTTTATGAAAGAGTAGTGAATATTTTGGAAATAAGAAGCAAAATTACTGGTTATCAGCATTTTCTCATATCCCACAATATTTTCAAAAGCCTTCTTCCTGAACCCTTTACCACACAATCCCAAGTTTTAACGATAGAGCCTGAGGGAGAAGCTGTTTGAAAATATTGTTGGAAAAGGAGAAAATGCTGGTAACCAGCATTTTCTCCTTTTCCCACAATGTTTTCTACCCTATAAAAAAGAAAAATATGGTTTGAGCCACATTTAAATTGTCATGTGCAAATGCTTTCAGTTTGGACAAGTTGGAAATTTTGTCGTGTGGTGAAGAACATTGGTTTGTAAGGAACACGGGTTTGTATGAAAGGGTTTAGACTGGTACATCGGGAAGACAAAAACATCTGAAGAAAGGGAAAAAAGGATCATGGAAAGTTTGGAATAATGGAAATACAAGGAGCAATAGAGAATGTCATTCATATAGCATTGTTTCTCATTAGTTGTAACAGAGAATGAAATTTGGTTTGATTTATCAGAAGTGACGGATTACCTCCCTTTACCCTTGTGTATCATGCAATATTGCCTTGTTTAACCCTTTCCCAAACGACAAATTTTAGACTGGTCCAAATTGAAAGAGTTTGCAGATGACAATTTTAAATTTGATGAAAATGACAGAAAGTTCTCCAAAAGGGTAGAAAACACTGTGGGAAAAGGAGGAATTGCTTGTTATGAGCAATTTCTCCTTTTCCCACAGTGTTTTCAAAAGACTTGTACTGCAGACACGTGAAAACCAGGGCTTGTTTGGGAAAGGCTTAACTCTTTCACTGCCAATGTTGCCTTTGATAGCTATTGCGAACAGTGTGGGTCAAAAGCAGCATGCACAAAACTTACTGTCTGATCTTTAATCTACACTGTCTGCTATCTGATGCTAATCTGTAACCAAAATCTAGATTAAATTGGAACGAAAAGATTCTTAAAATACCTAAAGAAAGGTGGAATCCATTTAGTTGACAGTGAAAGAGTGGCTTTTGCTTTATTCAAAGGCAATTTTTTAACATGAAAATACCAAGAGTCTAAATGATGTCTCATTATCCATCGAAATGTTTTTACCCTTCACTTTCTGCCATTTTCTTGTTTGTATGATGTTTACAGCACTATGTTCAACAATAGTTCAATTATTTCATGGCAACAGCTCAGTTATTCATGAGTGTCCTTGTTTTGACAAGTACCAAGCTCTGGCTCTGAATTGTCTGGCCTCAACCCTTAACCCTTTACCAAACGACAAAATTTTAGACTGGTCCAAATTGAGAGAATTTGCAGACAACAAAATAAATGTGATTGAAAAAATGAAAGTTGTTTTGGGATGGGTAGAAAACATTGTGGGAAAAGGAGAAAATGCTGGTTACCAGCATTTTCTCCTTTTCTTACACGGTTTTCAAAAGGCCTTTTTGTCAGGGTCGTTAAAAGTCGGGATTGTGTGGTAAAGAGTTAAGCTACTGAGCATGACTCACTGACCTGTTGTGGACAGTGAAGATCAAGATCAGACTGCACAGAACGGCGCTCTGCTGTCGGTTAAGGAGATACTTTTTCTCCAACAAATAAGTTTGAAATAAGAGTATCCGGATTTTTACTTTTGGCTCAAAGGTTTTATTTAACTTTTTAGCTGGTTAAGGGTTAATTAAGGGAATTCCCATCCTAAACCCTGAAAGCTTTGGGTTAGAATTGAATCCCAGATCATCAGGATACAAATCTTAAACTTTCACCACTTAATAAAACAGGACACCTCTTTCAGTTTCAGGAGTGTACCTAAAGGCCTTTAGCCAAAAATGCAGCATGCTGGTAACCAGCATTTTCTCTCTTTCCCGCCATGTCTTCCACCTTTGCCAAACACAAAATTCAATTTTTGAGTCACCTATATTTTGTCGTCCGCAAATGCTTTCAATTTGAAAAAAGTCTAAAATTTTGTTGTTTGGTAAAGCATTAACCCTATACCACACCATCTCAAGTTTTAATGACCCTGAGACAGAAGCCTTTTGAAAACATTGTGGGAAAAGGAGAAAATGCTGGTTACCAGCATTTTCTCCTTTTTCCACAATGTTTCCTTCCATATTAAAGACAGAAATCATCATGTGAGCTACATTTATTTTGTCATCTGCAACTGTTTCAATTTGAACAAGCGTAAAATTTTGTTGTTTGGTGAAGTTACAGACCTCTTTTTGCTAAGTGATGTCTGCTGTGTATTAATTTTTGTAATCTTGAGAGTCATGTGTTTTTGCAATATTTACCGTACATTGAGATTCCCAGGGGTATAATTATTCTATAGTCAGATTGTCTCTTTTTTGATGCATAAAAACCTTTGCTTTTACTTGAAATCTCCTGAAATAAAGTCACAGCAAATAGCTTTGAAAACATCCTTGGAAAATAAGTGGGCCATGTTCTGTGAAACAGCAGTTTAATGCATCTGCGCAGTCCACACAGGAAGACTTTGGTCAGAACTTTTTTGTTTTTGCATGTCAAAGGACCAGTCTAACTCAAGATTCAGTCAATTGTTATACAAAATGGATCTTACAGATCCATAATTATATGACGACTTGTGGAGATGCATTAAACCCCCTTTTGCCAGAGAATGGTACAAGTATAACAAACATAAATTTGAGTTTAATGCATAAATACAAGTAAAAACAAATGCTTGTTGGGTAAAGTTTCTCGTTTTGCTATAATGGATTCATTCCTATTTCTGGAATTTATTTCATTGATGTTTATATGGAAGAGCAGCCAGTAGCTTGTTGAGAGTACTTCACAAAGTAGTGGGAAAATAGACTCCAGGAAGGCATGTCTGGTGCACTGGCAGCTGTGACATGACTGAAATAGTGCTGAAAATGGCTTAAAATGTGCCTTGCATTAACCCATAGAGCGTCAAATAAACAAAAAAAAAACACCACTTTTAGGCTAGAAATAAGACCCAAGTAGTCACAATTTCAAGGTTGCTCTTGTCTAAAGTGTTTCAGCAAAGTGGACAGTATAGATCAAAGTTCAGGCAGCATGTTTCTACAATGGCCCCCAAGGCAACTATGATAATGACAGGCGCTATAAGGGTTAAAACATATGATAAATAGAGGATATGTTCTTTTGGTAACCGATCGAAATTTATTTTGTTGAATGAACATCATCGGTAATATTTTCACAAGTGGCACAGCCAGGAGTGGGAAAAAAAACTATTTAGTTCATGCTTCTAGCCCCTTTTTTTGCTGGGATTTTCATCAAAATCCGGTACTGTTGTTTTGGGTAATTTCCTTTGGTGTTACCTCCCCCAACATAAGAACACTTTACAGTATTTCGTAAAGTGCGAAAAATTTAGGGTAAATGCCTGCAAATTATATCATATCTCAGTCTGGTTGAATGTCACATACTGTTTTCCTAGGTAACCAGTGTGTGTGAACTGCTGTTTTGGCCTTTAACTGAAGAGTTACATGAACATTCACGGTAAATTCACTGGTTGTAACTGTGAATCGTCAAACCTTATAATCCATCATTACTTCCCAATAACTACCGAAAAGCATGAAATAATGCCCTTTCTTCGTATTCAAGTTGCAAAATATTTTTATTGAAACGGGGAAATCTTAGACTTTTTTGGGGAAGGGGGGGTGCGATAAAACGGGACATTTCAAAGAACTTGATGAACCTTTGCCATGCAATCCTCTCCCAATATGCTATTGAACGATATCCTTCTCTTTTATTAGCCAGCAATAAATGCATATTCATTGACTAATCCTAATGGAATCATCTTAACCCTTTCCCAAATGATGAATTTTAGACCGGTCCAAATTGAAAGAGTTTGCAGACGACAATTTTAAATTTGATGAAAATAACAGTTCTCCGAAAGGGTAGAAAACACTGTGGGAAAAGGAGAAATTGCTCGTTATGAGCAATTTCTCCTTTTCCCATAGTGTTTTCAAAAGACTTGTACTGCAGACACGTGAAAACCAGGGCTTGTATGGGAAAGGGTTAAACCTTGTTCTGCTATATAGGCCCATTGTAAAAACCCTGATGTTGCTAATTCATAGTTCTTTTTTTTGGAGGTGAACATTTCCCAATCAGACAGTGTAGATCCAAGATCAGACTGCACATTTTGTGCAGTCTGATCTTGATCTACATTGTCTGCAAAAGGTCATTGTGTCACTGTTAGCAGCCTAAGGGCTAATGTTTTTAGCTCACCTGAGCACGAAGTGCTCGAGGTGAGCTATTGTGATCGGTCAATGTCCGTCGTCCGTCTGTCCGTCCATCTGTCTGTCCGTTCACAATTACAAAAAAATCTTCTCCTCCTAAACTAACGATCAGATTTCAATCAAACTTCACAGAAATGATTCTTAGGTCATGCTCTTTCAAAATACTTCAAAGAATTGAAATCAGTGAAGAACTCTGGTTGCCATGGCAACAGAATGAAAGAACTTAAAAAATCTTCTTCTCCAAAACTGTAAGGCCTAGAGCGTTCATATTTGGTACGTAGTATTGTCTAATGGCCCTCTACCAAAATACTTCAAATTACGGCCCTAGTGTTGAAAATGGCCCTATGTTGTGGGTTCTTGGATTTCACATAGAGATAAAGAAGGAAATCTGTAAAAATCTTCTTGTCCCAAACCATAAGGGCTAGAGCTCTCATATATGGCATGTAGCTTCATCTAGTGACCCTCTACCAAAATACTTCAAATTATGGCCCTGGTGTTAAAAATTGACCCTATGTTGTGGGTTCTTGGATTTCACATAGAGATAAAGAAGGAAATCTTTAAAAATCTTCTTGTCCCAAACCATAAGGGCTAGAGCTTTCATATTTGGCATGTAGCATTATGGTGTTGAGCTGAGTTGCATTTCAGGTGAGCGATTTAGGACCATCATGGTCCTCTTGTTTTTTTTAAATTAGCCTTGCATCAGGGTCTTACGTTTTACAGAGGCTTCATATGGACAAAACTTGAAAATCACCTTATTTATAACCAGCATAATGTGGAAATTGGCCCTATGTTGTGGGTTCTCGGATTTCACATAGAGATAAAGAAGGAAATCTTTAAAAATCTTCTTGTCCCAAACCGTAAGGGCTAGAGCTTTCATATATGGCATGTAGCATCATCTAGTGACCCTCTACCAAAATACTTCAAATTATGGCCCTGGTGTTAAAAATTGGCCCTATGTTGTGGGTTCTCGGATTTCACATAGAGATAAAGAAGGAAATCTTTAAAAATCTTCTTGTCCCAAACCGTAAGGGCTAGAGCTTTCATATATGGCATGTAGCATCATCTAGTGACCCTCTACCAAACTACTTCAAATTATGGCCCTGGTGTTAAAAATTGGCCCTATGTTGTGGGGTCTCGGATTTCACATAGAGATAAAGAAGGAAATCTTTAAAAATCTTCTTGTCCCAAACCGTAAGGGCTAGAGCTTTCATATTTGGCATGTAGCATCATCTAGTGGCTCTCTACCAAAACATTTCGAATTATGGCCCTGGTGTGAAAATTAGCCATATTTTGTTGGTCTTGGATTTCACATAGAGATAAAGAGGGAAATCTTATGACAGCTGAGTTGCATTTCAGGTGAGCGATTTAGGACCATCATGGTCCTCTTGTACTCAATTGGCTTTCCGTACAGGGCCAACTGACTCTCAACTGAACAATCCTGTGTTTTAGCAACCCTGGGAAAAAGGAATTTTAAAAACATTGTGGGAAGAGGAGAAAATGCTGGTGATAAGGAATTTACCCTTTTCCCACAATGTTTTCAGCCCCTTTCATGCATCAGATGCCTCATTAGCATTTTCTTTCAATTGGGACAAGTATATTTAACCCTTTACCAGACGACAAAATCTTACCCTGGTCCAAATTCAAAGCATTTGCAGACGACAATTCCAGCGTGGCTCAAATGGTGCAACCTTTGTTTGATAGGGTTGAAAACATTGTGGAAAAAGGAGAAAATGCTGGTTATCGGCATTTTCTCCTTTTCCTACAATGTTTTCAAAAGGCTTCTTTCCCAGGGGCGTCAAAAGGCGGCATTGTCCAGTAAAGGGTTAATGCATCATCTGCAAATACTATTGATTTAGGCAAGTCCAATATTTTGTCGTTTGGTAGAGTTAAAGATAGCAGTCAAAAAATCTAATGCAGCAGTTAACATGCATTGAAATTTAAATCATACCATTTAACCCTTTCCCAAACCATAAATTTTAGACTGGTCCAAATTGAAAGAGGTTGCAGACGGCAATTTTAAATTTGATGAAAATGGCAGAAAGTTCTCAAAAAGGGTAGAAAACACAGTGGGAAAAGGAGAAATTGCTCATTACGAGCAATCTCTCCTTTTCCCACAGTGTTTTCAAAAGACTTGTTCTGCAGACAGGTGAAAACCAGGGCTTGTTTGGGAAAGGGTTAAAAGTATGAAAAATATTGCAGAGATGACCATATGTTACTGGGTGGTTGGTCCATGTGTTAGACACTAGCAGAAAAATTAATATTTAACTCAAACGACAAAAATGTAGACTTGTCCAAATTGAAAGCATTTGTAGACGACAATATAAATGCTGTTCAAATGATGGAATTTATCATTGATAGGGTAGAAAACATTGTGGGAAAAGGAGAAAATGCTGGTTACCAGCATTTTCTCCTTTTCCTACAATGTTTTCAAAAGGCTTCTTGCTCAGGGTCGTTAAAAGTCGGGATTGTGTGGTAAAGAAATTTATAAATTGACTATGTCTTTACTCTTTACCAAATTACAAAATTTTAGACTTGTCCAAATTGAAAGCATTTGCAGACGACAAAATAAATGTGACTCAAAAATTGAAATTTGTTTTGGGAAGAGTAGAAAACATTGTGGGAAAAGGAGAAAATGCTGGTTACCAGCATTTTCTCCTTTTCCTACATTGTTTTCAAAAGGCTTCTTCCTCAGGGTCGTTAAAAGTCTGGATTGTGTGGTAAAGGGTTAAATCATGCAAAAAGTAAACAAAAAGATGAGTGACCTGGCAACTTTTCACTTTAATACATGCATCCCTGACAGCGACTAACAATTGGACCCACCGCACAATAACAGATTGTCAACCTCACAATAATTTCCATACTTCTAAATGGTATGATTTAAATTTAACCCTTTCCCAAACAAGCCCTGGTTTTCACGTGTCTCCTGTACAAGTCTTTTGAAAACACTTAGGGAAAAGGAGAAATTGCTCGTAACGAGCAATTTCTCCTTTTCCCACAGTGTTTTCTACCCTTTTTGATAACTTTCTGCCATTTTCATCAAAATTTCATCCAAAATTTGTCGTTTGGGAAAGGGTTAAAAGCATTTCAACAACTTTTGGCTGCAATTGTTACTTTAATCTTGTTCTCAATTAGCTTTAGTATACAAGGCTAATTACCTCTTTACCAAACAATCTTGTGTTTTAACAGCCCTGGAGAAGTCATCTTTTGAAAACATTGTGGATGAAGGAGAAAGTGCTGGTTACCCAGCATTCCTCCTTTTTTATACGCCCGTCGAAGACGGGACGTATTATGGGATCACCCGTGGCGTGCGGGCGGGCGGCGTCCAGTTCTTTGTCCGGAGCATATCTCCAAAACTATACTACCTACGGTTATGAAATTTCATGCGTGGATAGATCTCATCAAGGGGGAGTGCAGTGCACAGGAATCATAACTCTTGCTTCCTTAATTTTTGAGTTATTGCCCTTTGTTGTTTTTCATACTTGAATTTTGTCCGGTGAATATCTCCAATACTATACTACCTAGGGTTATGAAATTTCCTGAGTGGATAGATCTCATCAAGGGGGAGTGCAGTGCACAGGAATCATAACTCTTGCTTCCTTAATTTTTGAGTTATTGCCCTTTCTTGTTTTTCATACTTGAATTTTGTCCGGTGAATATCTCCAAAACTATACTACCTAGGGTTATGAAATTTCATGAGTGGATAGATCTCATCAAGGGGGAGTGCAGTGCACAGGAATCATAACTCTTGCTTCCTTAATTTTTGAGTTATTGCCCTTTGTTGTTTTTCATACTTGAATTTTGTCCGGTGAATATCTCCAATACTATACTACCTAGGGTTATGAAATTTCATGAGTGGATAGATCTCATCAAGGGGGAGTGCAGTGCACAGGAATCATAACTCTTGCTTCCTTAATTTTTGAGTTATTGCCCTTTCTTGTTTTTCATACTTGAATTTTGTCCGGTGAATATCTCCAATACTATACTACCTACGGTTATGAAATTTCATGTCTGCATACATCTCATTAAGGGGGAGTGCAGTGCACAGGAATCATAACTCTTGCTTCCTCAATTTTTCAGTTATTGCCCTTTCTTCTTTTTCATACTTGCATTTTCTCCGGTGAATATCTCCAAAACTATACTACCTAGGGTTATGAAATTTCATGCCTGCATACATCTCATTAAGGGGGAGTGCAGTGCACAGGAATCATAACTCTTCCTTCCTTAATTTTTGACTTATTTTCATACTTGAATTTTGTCTCGAGCATATCTCCAAAACTATACTACCTATGGCTATGAAATTTCATGCGTAGATAGATCTCATCAACTGGGAGTGCAGTGCACATGAACCATAACTCTTGCTTAATTTTTGACTTATTGCTCTTTCTTTATTTTGAAACTTTAATTTTGTCCAGTGCATATCTTCAGAACTATACTAGCTAAGGATATGAAATTTCATGCGTGGATACATTCCATCAACGGGAAGTGCTGTGCATATAAATTTCAACTCTTGCTTGCTTAATTTTTCAGTCATTGCCCTTTCTTGTTTTTTTTTCGAACTTGAATTTTGTATGATGCATATCTCTCAAACTATACTACCTCGGGTTATGAAATTTTAGGGCTGGATACATCTCATCAAGGGGTAGTGCAGTGCACATGAAATATAAATTGCTTATTTTTTATGCACCAGCATTTTCTCCTTTTCCCACAATGTTTTCTACCCTTTCCAAACCAAATTTCAATTTTTGAGTTACATTTAGTTTGTCAACTGCAAATGATTTCAATTTGGACTAGTCCAAACTTTTGCTGTGTGGTAAAGAGTTAATAGTAATACAATAATAAACAAGAGTTCCGTCAACACAAATACACTGCCATTATCTTCAATCAACAGTAAAAAAAATATTCTGCACTACTATTTTTCTATACCTCCCCTTTATCATTATTATGCCCCAACTTTACAACTTGGGGTAAGACGGGCGTATCTTGCGACAATTTGCCACTCTTGTCCACAATGTTTTCTACCATGTCCAATTTTAAATCCTATAATTTCAGTCACATTTAATCTGTCCATTGCTAATGTTTTTGATTTGGATAAGTCTAATTTTATTTTGTAGTAAAGAGTTTAAGCATTATGTTTTATAGACAATGTTCAGAGCACCTGCATAATTTAGAGACCATCATGGTGTAAAAGTAATTTCTTTTCTTGTGATGAAATTTTCTGACTAGGAGTTTGCTATAATCAAGATGGAAGGAAAGAATGTGATTTAATCAGCCAAATTGCATAACCCCCTCCCCCACCAAACAATTTAATGATTTTAGGACACTGAAAAGAAGGACGACTTTGGAAAACATTGTTGGAAAAGGAGAGAATGCTGCATATAACCAGCATTTTCCTCATTTCCCACCATGATTTCTACTCTGTCAAAGATGAACCCCTTTTTTTCACTGCATAATTCTTTACCACACAGTCACGGGTTTTAATGACCCTGGAGAAAATGCCTCTTGAAAACATTGTTGGAAAAGGAGAAAATGCTGGTAACCAGCATTTTCTCCTTTTCTCACAGTGTTTTCTAACCTTCTCAAGACAAATTTCAATATATGAGTCACCTTTATTTTGTTGTCTGCAAATGCTTTCAATTTGGACAAGTCTTAAAACACTGGTCATTTGGTAAAGGGTTAATTTGTCCTCTGCAAATATGTTTAACTGGGATAAGTCTATTTCTGGTCTTGTAGAGATTTGATGCATCTTGTAAAGTCAGGCAGTAATTACAGAGCAACAGGCCCTGCATCATTTAGAATACTTTTCAGCTTATGATTAATTTCTTTGCTTGTAATATGTTTTTCTGAGTACAACCCTTAACCACATGATTCCCAGTTTTAACACCCTGCAAGAGAAATCTTGTGAAAACATTTATTTTACATAGATAGGGAAAACAGTTATCACAATTGATATTAATCACTTTGAGTGATTGCTTCTGGAAACCTTAACCTGGGCAATGGATCTACAACATGTCGTCGAAAACCACGTTCGTCAAAAACAATCCCAAGCCCTGACCCTTTCCCTAACCCAGACGAATTGTGGCTCAAATCTTCCTTACAGGCAGAGCTTTTCATGAAATAAATCTAGGAATTCAGCAGTCGGTATTTTAAAACATGCATGGATTTCGACCAACCATCCTTTCAGTGAAATGTTGTGCACCGTATCTACTGTGCTCTTATATGGCTTAAGTTTCTAGGGTTGGCTCCGCCCATTAAAGAATTCAAACCTGGAACCTTTCATTATTCAGGCAAACTTTACTGCTACACTACTGTCACATTAAATGTTGCAGCTGTTGGTTGCAATTAAGGGTACATAATGGCTTTCATTTACAAAGGTAACATTTATTGCTGCAATTTAAAAGAGGAAAAGCTTTTCAAATAGGTGCAAGCCTTTTTTTTTTGTAAAGTTGACATAATTACCTACCTATAAGAGTAATTCCTATTCAGGCACCTTCTTATCTGTAATCAGTTTTACCTTGCTTTTTATACGCCCCGCAAACGAAGTTTGTGGGGGGTATACTGGAATCAGCCTGTCGGTCGGTCGGTCGGGCGGTCGGTCTGTCTGCAAAATCTTGTCCGGACAACTCCTCCTACAGTTTCTGTCTGATTCACGTTAAACTTGGCAGAAGTGTTCATTAGGAGCTGTAGATGTGCAAGACACACATTTTGTAAAAATTCCATCAAGAATTACTGAGTTATTGCCCCTGATTTGACTTAAAAATACTTGTCCGGACAACTCCTCCTACAGTTTCTGTCTGATTCACTTTAAACTTGGCAGAAGTGTTCATTAGGAGCTGTAGATGTGCAAGACACACATTTTGTAAAAATTCCATCAAGAATTACTGAGTTATTGCCCCTGATTTGACTTAAAAATACTTGTCCGGACAACTCCTCCTACAGTTTCTGTCTGATTCACTTTAAACTTGGCAGAAGTGTTCATTAGGAGCTGTAGATGTGCAAGACACACATTTTGTAAAAATTCCATCAAGAATTACTGAGTTATTGCCCCTGATTTGACTTAAAAATGCTTGTCCGGACAACTCCTCCTACAGTTTCTGTCTGATTCACTTTAAACTTGGCAGAAGTGTTCATTAGGAGCTGTAGATGTGCAAGACATACATTTTGTAAAAATTCCATCAAGAATTACTGAGTTATTGCCCCTGATTTGACTTAAAAATACTTGTCCGGACAACTCCTCCTACAGTTTCTGTCTGATTCACTTTAAACTTGGCAGAAGTGTTCATTAGGAGCTGTAGATGTGCAAGACACACATTTTGTAAAAATTCCATCAAGAATTACCGAGTTATTGCCCCTGATTTGACTTAAAAATACTTGTCCGGACAACTCCTCCTACAGTTTCTGTCTGATTCACTTTAAACTTGACAGAAGTATTAATTAGGAGCTGTAGATGTGCAAGACACACATTTTGTAAAAATTCCATCAAGAATTACTGAGTTATTGCCCCTGATTTGACTTAAAAATGCTTGTCCGGACAACTCCTCCTACAGTTTCTGTCTGATTCACTTTAAACTTGGCAGAAGTGTCCATTAGGAGCTGTAGATGTGCAAGACACACATTTTGTAAAAATTCCATCAAGAATTACTGAGTTATTGCCCCTGATTTGACTTAAAAATGCTTGTCCGGACAACTCCTCCTACAGTTTCTGTCTGATTCACTTTAAACTTGGCATATGTGTTTATTAGGAGTTGTAGATGTGCAAGACGCAACTTTCGTGAAAATTCTATGAAGAATTAATGAGTTATTGCCCCTGATTCACATTTAAAATGCTTGTCCGGACAACAACTCCTACAATTTCAGTCCGATTCGCTTTATACTTGGCAGAAGTGTCCATTTGGAGTTGTAGATGTGCAAGACACACATTTTGTATAAATTCCATCAAGAATTACTGAGTTATTGCCCCTGATTTGACTTAAAAATGCTTGTCCGGACAAGTCCTCCTACAGTGTCTGTCTGATTCACTTTAAGGAGGTCTTTTCTGTCATATGTATAGTTGGCCAACATTATGCGAAAAGGCACCTTTGGACATTTGCAACAAGTTTGGATCCAGACCAGCCGCTGTGTCTCAGACATATTATCAGATCATGGTTTGCACTTTTTTACACTCATTTAGTTTTGTGTCCAATTAAATTGATACTTTGCATAAATATTCACCAGGAGCAGTAGAGGTTCAAGATGCATTTTTCTCAAATGTTTGTCAAATTAATTACCCCTGAATTTACTCAAAACTTCTTGTCCAGAGAACTATTCCTTCAGTTTAAGTCTTATTCACTTGATATTTGTCATGATATTCACCAGGAACAGTAGATGTGCAAAGCACAAATTTCATGAGTGTTGGCCTAATGATTACGGAATTATTGCCCCTAAATTGACATTGCAGAGTTATTGCCCCTGTGACATGAAATATAGGGGCGGGGGTATTTATCACCTTTAGTGATAGTTATTCTAGTTTTTCCTGCTGTAGCACATCAAAATGTACAAGTTGGCTTCTTTAAAAAAGAAGCCAGGAGAGGTCGGCATCAATGATTTCAAATAGTTTATTGGCTTTTGATTTCAATATACTTTGGTAGATGTAAACAAACAAGTTAAGAATTAAATGAATGAGAAAAAACATCTTTTTTTTTTTTCAATTATGCTGGTGTAAAGGCACAAAACAGTGCATGTTCCACATTGTTATAATATTCTAGGAATTGTTGGCCATATGCTATTAACATGCCCAGAAATGCATATTTTTTCAAAATTCAAGGACACAAAACTGAAGATGATGACCCATTTGGCTCCTTGTCAAAAGGAACAAACCTCTAATGAATGTTTGTTATGTGTGCTCAGATAAGCCAAATTATTTTTGGAAAGGAGAAATCGTTCAATTAAAATTTGATACAATATGCTAATTCCACTGAATAGGCAAGAATCTTACCTAATGACAATAAATAAAGGTGGCCTATACATAATACTAGTACCAGACATGTTAAAAATAAATGTAACATTTTTTAATCCTTTAACAAACAGCAATTTTTGGACTGTCCCAAACAGAAAAAGCATGCAGACGACAATTCAAACTTTGATAATTAATGTGGAAGACGGTGCTTTGATGCGATGGAAACCATTGTGACAAAGGGAGAAACTGCAGTGACTAGCAGCTTCTCCTCTTCCCACAATATTTTGAAAAGTTGTCTGCTGCAGACATGTAAAATGAAGAGGTTGTTTGTCTAAACGTTAAAAATTTAAGAAAGTAGATAAATGAGCCATGCTCGGAGAAAAGGGTGCTTAATGCATCTGCAAAAAGTATCGACCATGTTAGCCTGCGCAATCTGCCCAAAACCAAAGAACCACGGTCTCTTTTGAGGTGTGCGGTACGTAGGGCAAAGAGGCACGACTTTTTTTCCGCTCATAAGTTGATTTTCGCGGGATTCTCGTAATCCCGCATAATAGAGGCAACTCTGTGTGTTATTTCATCAAATCTATATCATTATAAATCCATAGAATTTTTGTATAAAACTGAGAAAAATTCAAGAGTCTGGTCAGTTTTGAAAAAAAGAACTTGAAAACATAATGATCAACCTACCTATATTTATTTGTGGGTTACGAGTTCTCCAGAGAACTCGTGCTTTTGAGATTAGGGTACGAGTTCTCCAAGGTACGAATTCTCCAGACAGTATCAAGTCACGTGATCTTTTCCCGCGATGTTCTTTCTCTTTTTTAACGAATTTTTTTCCCTTTGCTTAGATTTATTGTTTAATGAAAAAATGCATTTATTGGAGAGATCATTTACAATCAATATAATATAATAAATCTTGTTGGAAATCTGTCATATAGAAAAAAACCGTTTATTTCCTATTTCAGGTTTTTGATTTCGCTTTGTTTATAAAACCATGATGAAACAGAACAATTTCGCAAAAACAAATGGATTTAGACAGCTATTTGTGTGGCAGTCTGCCTTTTAAACTCACCACTGTTGGAGAGGTCTGATGACCTCTCCAATAAAAGACAGAGAGAGTTACTCAGATTTGTATTAAATACTGATTCCTGTGTTCTAAGATTCCTAATATAGAATACAGCTCAACCTGTATGATGCAGGCACTAGGGATAGTTAAAATTGGCTTGCTCAAGACAGGTGCTTCCCTATTGCAAGATCGTTTCAACATACTTGCCTTCTCATGGAACTTGAGACATGCTTGTTTAACCTTTACCCAACAGTGAGGGGTTTTGATGACCTTGAGGAACAGGACTTTTGAAAAAAATGTGAGAAAAATGCTGGTTACCGAAATTTTCTTTTTCCGCAATGTTTTCAACAGCTTTCTACCCCAGGTTGTTGAAATTCGAACTGTTTGGCTATAGGTTAACTCTGTACAATACAGCAAAATTTTAACATAGTCCATATTGAAAGTATTTGCAGATGACAAAATAAATATGGCTGAAAAATTGAAATTTGTTTTGAGAAGTGTAGAAAACAATGTGGGAAAAGGAGAAAATGCTGGTTACCAGCATTTTCTCCTTTTGCCATGTATTCAAAAGGCTTTATGGTCGTCAAAAGTCGGGATTGTGTGGTAAAGGGTTAAACGCTCACAATAAAATTTTAGACTCATCCACATTAAAACATTTGCATATGATATTGATGATGGAATTTAAGTCTTAAGGGTTAGAAAACATTGTGGGAAAACAAGAAATTGCAGGTAACCAGTATTTTCTCTTTTTTTAGCAAGCATTTTTAGTGGCTGTTTTCTTTGTATTCCAAAAAAAATGGGATTGTTTAGTAAAGGGTTAACTCTTTACCACACAACATAATCATAGACTTCTCTAAATTGAAAGCAATTGCAGACGACAAATCTAATGTGGCTTGTATGGTGGGATTTGTCTTAGAAAGGATAGAAAACATTGTGGGAAAAGGAGAAATGCTGATTACCTGCATTTTCTTTTCCAGCAATGTTTTCAAAAGGCTTTTTTCCTCAGCGTCATTAAAACTCAGGATCATATGACAACGGGTTAATTAGATGACTGCAAATGCTATCAAATTGAGTAAGTCTTAAATTTTGTCATCTGATAAAGTACCCAAAGAAATTATTCTAAAATCTTTCATAGGTTAATCTTCAGAACATGAACAGAACATCTATTAAAACTTAATTTACTTTTGTACATCAAGATAATGCTGCACATGAACACGAGTCTAGCAGTATTATGCTTCACAGAAATGAGGTGTGACATCGTTATGCTGCAACGAACATGAAGTCTAGCAGTTTCACACTGCACAGATCATGAGGCCAAGCAGTCTTAAGCTGCACAGAAAATGAGGTCAAGCAGTGTTTAGCTGCACAGAATATGAGTTCAAGCAGTATTAAGCTGCACAGGTCTAGCAATATTATGTTGCAAAGAACCTGAGATCTAGCAGTGCTATGCTTCACAGAAAACAAAGTCAGGCTATGTAACATTACACAGAACATGAGGTATAGCAGCATTGAGCTGCACAGGACATAAGTCTATCAGTGATAAGTTGCACAGAACATGAGGTCTAGCAGTGTTAAGCTGCACAAAACTTGAGGTCTAGTAGCATTAAGCTATACTTGAGATCAAGCAGCATTAAGCTGCAGAGAACATGAGGCCTAGCAGCATTAAGCTGCACAGAACTTGAGGTCTAGCAGCATTACGCAGTACAAACCTTGAGCTCGAGCAGCGTTAAGCTGCACAGAATTTGAGGTCTAGTGGTGTTAAGCTGCACAGAACTTAAGGCCTAGCAGTGTTAAACTGCACAGAACATAAGGTCAAGCAGTGTTAAGCTGCACAAAACTTGAGGTCTAGTAGCATTAAGCTATACTTGAGATCAAGCAGCGTTAAGCTGCAGAGAACATGAGGCCTAGCAGCATTAAGCTGCACAGAACTTGAGGTCTAGCAGCATTACGCAGTACAAACCTTGAGCTCGAGCAGCGTTAAGCTGCACAGAATTTGAGGTCTAGTGGTGTTAAGCTGCACAGAACTTAAGGCCTAGCAGTGTTAAACTGCACAGAACATAAGGTCAAGCAGTGTTGATCTGCACAGAACATTAGATCAAGCAGTGTCAAGCTGTACAGAACATGAATTCTAGCAGTATTATGTTGCAAAGAACATGAGGTCAAGCAGTGTTATGTTGCAAAGAACATGAGATCTAGCAATATCAAGCTGCACAGAACACAAGGTCAAGCACTGGTAAGCTGCACAGAACATAAAATCAAGCAGTGTTAAGTTGCTCAGAACATGAGGTCTAGCAGCACTAAGCTGTACAGAACATGAGATCAAGCAGTGTCAAGCTGCACAGAACATGAATTCTAGCAGTATTAAGTTGCACAGAATATGAGGTCTATCAGTGCTATGCTACACAGAAATCTAGGTCTACCAGTGTCATGATGCATAGAACATGAGGTCAAGCACTATTATAGTGCAAAGAACATCAGGTCTATCAGTGCAATGCTGCACAGAACTGGACATCAAGCAGTGCTATGCTGCAAAGCACATGAGGTCTAGCAGTGTCAAGCAGCACAGAACATGAGGCCAAGCAGTAGTAACCTGCACAGAACATGAGGTATTGCAGTGTTAAGCTGCACAGAACATGAGGTATTGCAGTGTTAAGCTGCACAGAACATGAGGTCAAGCAGTATTATGTTACAGAGAACATGAGGTCTAGCAGTGATATGTTGCAAAGAACATTTGAGGTCTAGGTAGGTCTAGCAGTGATTTGTTGTCAAGAACTTGAGGTCTAGCAGTGTTTGATTTTTTTTTTAATGTTCAAAACTAGATCAGCCTAGACCATAATGATTTGGTTATACCTTTACTGGTTTTTACTTTGTTTCTTCTGTGTTGAACCAGTGAATAGAATGTTGGGATTGTTAACCATCGGTGTAGTGGGAACTCTGTCTAATGTGACTGAGGTTTAAGGTACACTTTGACTGCATCATAACAGAAGTGCCTTTTGGAACATTCAGTCAAAATCAGACTGAGAATTTTGTTCCATAGTGCATTTTCTCCTTTTCCCTGAGTGTTTTCTCTAGCCGTCTTTCTGTGAGGTGTAAAAATACAGGAATGATTGGTACAGGATTAAATATCTGCAGTTGAAAGTGGGAATTGTTTTTTTTTTTCTGCAATTTCTGATTGAGTTCATTAACACAACCTGCTGAATTATTCCTAGAGCAATGACTGGTCACTGACCTTTATATGCTGTATATCTGTCACTTCCAGTAAGCTTCTGCTTCTGAATTTATCCATGTCTGTTTGTTCATCTCACAGTAGACGGGCATCAGTCTATTAAATAGAGCATTTTCATTTAAAAAAAAAATCAAATAAAACTGCAAAACATATACAGTCAAATCTGTGTACAGCAGCCAGCCAAGGGATGTGCCCAAATTGGCTGCTGTACACAGATTGGCTGTTGTTCACAGTACTTATTTCTCGCACATTATTATCATACTATAGTTGATACATTGTACTTTGCAGTATTGTTCCAGCTTGTTGAATCATCTATTGTATGTTACAATAAAATTCTGCCTCACATTTTGTGAAAAAAAAAAGGACTTAAATTACTTCTTTGATTAAAGGACCAGACACATTAATTTGCCGTGATGTGGCATCCAGAAACCATTTATAGCACAGAGTGTCAATGTTTTCATACGAGACATTCCTTTTGATTCGTTTAGCACAAGGGTCACCACTTTCGTACTCCTCGAGAATTTCTCGTTTGCGTTTTGCAACAGTCTGAATTTGTGTGCGGCCTACACCAAACTCAGTAGCAATAATCCGTGAAGAACGTCCAGATTCAAGCATTTGAACAACTTTCACACGGTCCTCTAGAGAGAGGAATTTACGTTTCGAGAGCGACATGATAGCAAGAACTGAATGCAACAGAAAATTTCCATCCATTTTTAAAAACAACGGGTTCGCAGTTTAGTTAAAGTGTAAACAACTTCGATTGACGTGATGTACAATTTCATATTATTACAACAAATTACCCATCTGCAAAAATACCGACAAACTTTCATTGCCATTCATCCTTTAAAGATCAAACATGAAAATAAACAACAATTGTCGGTCATTTTAATCGTAATTAGGTGTTGTATAATCTGTAATTGTCTGTTTGCACGTTTTACATTGTGTTAAGTCGACTTCGTCAATAACTACGTTATAGTGTTAATTATCGATTTTTCATATCCGATAAATTACGTCGTGTGTTGTGTCAGCTGACCTTTGTTTAGGTGTGATATACTGTTGATCCCGACTTATTAATGTGACCGTTGGCTGCATTTCACGATATCACGCTACAAACAGTGCAATGAAAGAAGGAAATTGCACGGGGGGGATTCGAGTGGCCGTTGTCGATAGATTGGCCGCTGTTCATGTATGACCGCTAACTCAGATTTGACTGTACACTCATAAAATGTTCTCAAGGTCTGTTTTAATAAACTCTTTACCACACAATCACGGGTTTAACAACCCTGAGAAAGAAGACTTTTGAAAACATTGTGGGAAAAGGAGAAAGTGCTGGTAACCAGCATTTTCTCTTTTTCCCGCAATGTTTTCTACCCTTTCCAAAACAAATTTCATTTTTCAGCTACATTTATTTTGTTGTCTGCAAATGCTTTCAGTTTGGGCCAGTCTAAAATTTTGTCAAAGAGTTAGGGCCTGTATTTTATAGATAAAGAGCAAGTAACAACATATATTTCTGAGTCTACAGTAGTTGTGTACCTTGTTTATTGGAATGACTCAAATGTAGGGCCCGAGTGCCAGGCTAATGTCACAGATGAACCTACTGTTTACATTCTATGAGGGAAAGCAGCCTCTGATTTGTATCATGTGGGAGAGCAACCAGTTGCTTGGGAAGACTTGTGTTAACCCTTTACCACACAATGCCGCCTTTTGACGCCCCTGGAAATGAAGCCTTTTGAAAACATTGTGGGAAAAGGAGAAAATGCTGGTGACCAGCATTTTCTCCTTTTCCCACAATGTTTTCTACCCTATCAAAGAAAAATTGCACCATTTGAGCCACATTGAAATTGTCGTCTGCAAATGCTTTCAATTTGGACCTGTCCACAATTTTGTCGTTTGGTAAAGAGTTAAGTCCCAAAGTTAAAGATTCCAGGCAGCCAGTCTGCTTCTGAATTAATCTGTGTCTGCTCATAAAACACACCTGAAATATTTTTCATTTAGTGAAGAGTTAATCCTTTACCAAACAACTAAATTTTGGATCAGTCCAAATTGAAAGCATTTGCAGATGATAAATGTGGCTCAAATGATGATTTCTGTCTTTAATCAGGTGGGAAACATTGTGGGAAAAGGAGAAAATGCTGGTTACCAGCATTTTCTCCTTTTTCCACAATGTTTTCAGAAGACTGCTGTATTAAGGTTGTTAAATAAAAGTTGGGATTGTGTTGTAAAGGGTTAACTATCAATTCATAATAATGTCAGTTACCCGTCAGTTCTCAAAGAAAGTGACCACACGGTCACATGATACATAAAGAACAATCAGGGAAAGTGTTTTTTTCATTTATAGATGAAATTGTTTGAGCCACACTCTGTGAAAAGGGGGCTTAATGCATCTGCGAAAAGTATCGACCCACGTCAGCTTGCACATTCCGCGCAGGCTGACATTGGTTGAAGCTTCTCGCTATTGGTCAATTTTCTGTATGTCTAAGGACAGACTACTTCACGATTCAGTCGGTTGTTAACCCTTTACCAGACGACAAAATTTTAGCCTTGTCCAAATCAAAAGCATTTGTAGACGACAATTTCAGTGTTGCTCAAATGGTGCAACTTTCCTTTGATGGGGTAGAAAACATTGGGGGAAAAGGAGAAAATGCTGGTAACCAGCATTTTCTCCTTTTCCCACAATGTTTTCAAAAGGTTTCTTTCCCAGGGGCGTCAAAAGGCGGCATCGTGCGGTAAAGGGTTAAAATAAATGGCTATTATGGATCCATAGTTATGTGATTTCTTGCCTGATACAATGTATCATGGAGACGCATTAACCCTTTACCACACAATCCCGACTTTTAACGACCCCAAGCTGGAAGCCTTTTGAAAACATTGTAGGAAAAGAAGAAAATGCTGGTAACCAGCATTTTCTTCTTTTCCCACAATGTTTTCTACCCTTTCAGAGACAAATGTTATGTTTTGAGCTACATTTAAAATGCCATGTGCAAATGCTTTTAATTTTGACTGGTCTACATTTTTGTCATGTGGTAAAGAGTTAAGCCCCCTTTTGCCAGAGCATGGCTCATTTTTTTTTTTTGACGGCGACAGTATGATTTCTGACACTCTCAGCTTACTCCGTTAGATCAGGTTAGACCTGGCATGTGATCCAATGAATAATCAGTTTCAGAAAAGACATTTTTTCCCCTCCGTCAGATTACGTCTCATAATCAGAGATGGTTATATTTATTGATGCAATGGAACTTACAGTACTGTAAGGATTGTGTTTGGTATTTGTACAGTGGTTGGAAACTTGTTGATCTCTGGTTTATAGTGTTTGTTTTGCTGCCAGTGTGTTTTCTGGTGTCTTGGAATTAATGATTCTACAAGTGATGGCTTTTCTTTTGATATAGAAAAGAATTTTTGTATTTATTATGCCTTGGGAAATTGTTTATTATGTACAATCCTGTCTCCTTTTAACTCTCTATCAAACAGTCCTGTTAAAACCCTTTGACACACAATCCTGAATTTAAATAATCCTGAGAAAGAAGCCTTTTGAAACCATTGTGGAAAAAGGAGAAAATGCTGGTAACCAGCATTTTCTCCTTTTCTCACAATGGTTTCTACTCAATTAAAGGCAAGTAAAATTGTTTGAGCCACCATTGATTTGTCTTCTGGGTATGCTTGGAAAGTGGATGAAACTAAAATTTTTTTTCTGTGATAAGATTAGGGAGTTAAAGGCTTGTTTTCTGTGATAAAATTAGGGAGTTAAAGGCTTGTTTTCTGTGATAAAATTAGGGAGTTAATAAAGGCTTGTTTTTCTGTGATAAAACTAGGGAGTTAATAAAGGCTTGTTTTCTGTGATAAAATTAGGGAGTTAATAAGGGCTTGTTTTCTGTGATAAAATTAGGGAGTTAACCCTTTCCCAGAAGACAAATTTTGGACTGGTCCAAATTGAAAGAGTTTGCAGACGACAATTTCAAATTGGATGAAAATGGCAGAAAGTTATCAAAAAGGGGAGAAAACACTGTGGGAAAAGGAGAAATTGCTCGTTACGAGCAATTTCTCCTTTTCCCACAGTGTTTTCAAAAGACTTGTACTGCAGACACGTGAAAACCAGGGCTTGTTTGGGAAAGAGTTAAAGGCTTGTTTCACTATATAATGGCTACAGAGCAGTGAAAAGTTTTGTGGTTTTTTTTTTTTTCAATTTCCTTCAAAAACAAATTTGTTACATTTTCTTGAAAGCCTTATTTGTAGGAGTTGGCAATAAGCATGAATAAGGTTTTGTTATATCAAGGGAAAATTTTCCCATGGAAGAGCAGTTTTTCCTTTTGCAGCAGTATTTCCAGAAATGGTCAGTTTTAGTCTTTCGGAATACATTCTGTAATGAGTGATGATTGACCTTATAAAAGCTTAGGCTGCTAAGCCCCACCTCACTGACCTTTTGCAGACAGTATAGATCAAGATCAGACTGCACAGAAGATGCAGTCTGATCTTTGATCTACACTGTCTGAGATGGAGATACCTCTCCCAAAATATTTGAAATAGCAACAATTTGGGTTTCACTATTGGTTTGAAAGATTCATTTCACTTATTTGGCAGGATAAGGGTTCATGTCCTGTGTAACTTTATCTACCTTTACTTGCAGTGTAGATTAAAGATCAGACTTAAACATGTAGTGTGATCTTTGATCACCCTTTATCTGCTTTGCCTAGACATTCTGGACAAGAGTAACCTTGATATTGCAATTCTATTGGTCTTATAAGCTTGGCTATTTTCGAAGAAAATGTTGAGTAAAAACTATGACATTTGATATAATATTTCTGTTATTACAGAAGACATTTGCTTCAAACTTGGACAAGTTGTTTATCATCAAAAGGAGAACCTATACAACAAGGGAACGCAATTTCGTTGAAAGGGTGGTTCACGGAAATCCATGTATGTTTTAAAATACCGATTGCTATAAATTTCTAGATTTATTTCATGAAAAACTCTTGTCTAGGAGGAAGATTAAGAGAGCAATGATTTATCTGGGTTGGGGTAAGGGTCAGGGCTAGGGATCATTTTCGAGAACATGGTTTTTTGACAAAATGTCACAGATCCATGAAATACTGGACATTGTAGATTTGGTATCATAGATTCTCTGTTTTATTGCAGTCTGATTATGATCTACACAGCTTGAGAAATTACAGTATTTTGGACCCTTTTTACTGACTGAAAACAGCCTTGTGGCCAGAAAGTATTAACTCTTTACCAAATGGAATGATTTTAGACTGATCCAATTTGATAGCACTTGACAACGACAAAATAAGTGTGGCACAAATTATTGAATTTGTATCAGATATACTAGAAAACATGTGGGTCAAGGAGAAAATGCTGGTAACCAGCATTTTCTCCTTTTCCCACAATCTTTTCAAAAGACTTCTTCCTCAGAGTCGTTAAAACTAGGGATTGTGTGGTGAAGGGTAAATGTTGAAAAGTACCAATCTTGAATGTCACTTTGTTAGATATTTGCCGTGCCCTGATAGCTCAGTCGGTAAGGCACAGGACTTGAGAACAGGAGTTTCCTTGTTTGATCCCCAGCTCAGTCAATTTCTTTCCAAAGACTGATGATAGTCATTGCGGTAGGATTCATTCCTCTGTCACCGCTGACCATTGTGTGGGAAAGCAGCCTCCTCTGCGAGGAATTCAAGAAAGAGTTCTAGAACAGTTCTTAAATCTAGTTTTTGAATAGTTCATGAACATTAAATGGCCATTCTAGAACTGATGTTCAAGAACTAAATCTAGAACTTCCAGTGAGGAATGTAGCGGATAATTTCTAAGGAAGAGTAAGTACTTCGCGTGTGTGCTGTTCGATCCTTTATTTACAACTGATTTATAATTCAAATACAAAACGTATAAATACAAACATGTATACTATAACAACATGACGTCAAGACAGCATACGAGAACGCACACAAAAATACTGGAACCAAAAACAAGACGCGGGAAAGACAAAACGACGTTGACGTGTTCACGACAAGGAATTCAAGGAACAGTTCCAGAACATTTCTTGAATCTAGTTCTTAAATAGTTCATGAACATTAAATGGTCATTCTAGAACTGATGTTCAAGAACTAAATCAAGAACTTGCTTGGGGAATTCAAGAAACAGTTCTAGAACAATTCTTGAATCTAGTTCTTGGAAAGTTCATGAACATTAATTGCCATTCTAGAACACTGATGTTCAAGAACTTACTCAAGAAAAAAAGTTCTTGAACACATTCTAAACAAATTCTTGAACCTGTAATTCTAGAAGTATAATTTCAGGTTCATGTACAATTCTAGAAATGGTTAAAGAACTTATCTAGAACAGCAATTTGGTGTTCAAAACTTAATCTAGGGATCCTCGTTACTCCTCCATATCTGGAGCTATGGACTTGGCATTTCAAGATTCAAGCTGCTGTAGTCTTTTCCTAATGAGTTACTTAAAAAGAAAAGACAATCAAGACAGCTAACAATACACAAACAATTTGGAATTGTTTTTTCTGGATTGTCATCTCTTTACCAAATGACAATAATATTGTCCTCAACCATACTAAAAAACTTGCAGACATCAAATTAAATGCAGCTTAAATGACTGGATTTGCCATTGAAAATGAGCAAATGTGTGAAAACATGAAATGCCAGCACTATTTTCTTTCTTATTTTTCTGCATTTAAAAGCTGTTTTCAGGATTGTAACAAAACATGTCACTGAGAAGTGACACATTACATGTCGATGTGGTGGTAACCCATAGTTGTATCTTATATATCTTGATCTTTAAACAGACTAAAAAAAATTGTAAATCTAATGAAATTAAGGTCTAATTAAAATTATTGCATAGATCTACTAGAAACCAACAAGATATGTCATTCTCGGTAAAATCGCCAAACTGGGATCGAAAACATGAAACACTCTGGGATGAACTTGTTTGGGGACGAAGGAGCAACAGCCGGAACAAAACAAAAAACAACGGTCCATGACGATAATGGAAAGCATTGCGAGACTAGATCTATTTACAGATTTTCTCGATGAACTAATGTTCTTCAGTCAGAATATCTGTTTTGTTGCAAGTTTCTGCAGAAGACACACAGAGAAAAGAACACAAAAGTTCAAACAATTTTTACCTCACTTTCAAGCATCGTCCATATTTCTTCCCTATGATGTCATCTTCCGGGTCTTATTGCACTTTACAGAACTAGCCAATAAAAAGGAACAAGAAGAAATTGACATCCAATCACAAAAGGCCGACTGCATCTAATGGATTTAAATTGAACACTAGTTGATACTGCGCATGTCACATATTTGAAAATGCCACCTAGCGGAAGCTAATGTAGAACAAGGGATCACCCGAGATTTTCCTCATTAAAGTAAACATGAACTGTTCCTCCATATTCTGTACACTTCTTTTTCAGGAAATTGAAAATTTGCAATTTTGTCGACCAGCATGACACTTGGAACGGTTAGTAAAATAATACATCTAGATCTTTATCTATTAATATGACAAGATTAATACGAACGAAGTTGATACGAGTAAATAATTTCTGTAGAAAGCTACTTTCGGTTTTGTTCTCTAAACTTGTCCTCAAGTGCGGATTCCCCTTTATAAGTCATACGATTTCTGCTTTTTGTTGCACTTACTGATGTTGTTATCAATAATGCAAATGTGATAATATCCAGAAAGAAAAAGATTTGCAATAATATCATCGAGTCATGATGTAACTCAAAAATTTTGGCCCAATAAAATTAGGACTTCACATAATTCTGGATGGTACTAGAAATCGGATAAATAAGTCTTATTTTTATTTCAGCAAAGTTTAACAAAGGACTTTTGAGTGAAATTGATTGTCCATAATTTCCTTATTGATTGTTTAGGTAGACAGGGTTTTAACCTCAGCTTCCCTGAACATGTACCACTATTGGTCACTTCACTTCCTTATTCCAATATTAATAATAAGTCTAACAACAACAGAAAAGTTACCTCACTTCACATCTTTATTGCAATATTAATTATAAGTCCAACAACAACGAAAAAGTTTACTATGAACTCATTTTCTGTTTTGACTCGTGATTTGTTTGGTTTGACTCTTAAAAAATCAGACTTGACACCTGAAACTTTCGGGTCAATGGGTCATCTACACCTGAATTTCAGAGGCAAGCTAAAGCCCTGCCCATTCACCAACACAACTTATTCAGTTTTGGGCTTGACTTTACAGTTATGTAAGACATTGCAGCAATGCCGAGATTGCTTGTAACTTAATTTTAGTAGCAAGATAAAAGTTGATAATGAGCCATTGTGTAAATCATCTGTAGCATATTATGCGATCCCACTTTGATCAAGTGGAAAATGAAGTGGCAATTTTCAAAACATTGTAACAGAGAAAATTTCAAGTTATCTGATTGACTTAAAAAATGTAAATGAGTCTGCAACAGTTATATTACTGCCATTTCACATAAATAAGGGATAATATATACACATACATGTATATACACACCTCATGGCTTCTAATGTTTCTGAAAATTTGCACATGTATGCATCTGAAATGTAAACAAGCATCTAAACCAAATTTTATGCAAGTTGAAGGAAAGACAACTTGCTAATTTTTGCCATCACACACATTTACAGCAAAACATACTTACCAAATTCTAGATTTCCAACTGCTGAAGAACTGGTACTGTTTTAGAATCAGGGTTTGTGGAATTTAGTCAGTGTATTAAAACCAATGTTCTAGAACCATTTGTATTTTAGGCCAACTGTTCAAGAACTGGTAGTGTTCTAGAATTAATGTTCTTTCACTTTCGTGTTTTAGAACCAGTGTTCAAGAGCCTTTTGGGTTCTAGAACCTCAGTTCAGGAACTGTTTTATTAGCTCAAGAACAAGTCTTAAGTTCAGGAAAGGTTCTTGAATGTTCATGAACTATCAGATCAGTTCAAGAACTGGTGGCATTCTAGAATTAATGTTCTTTCACTTTCGTGCTTTTAGAAACAATGTTCAAGAACCATTTGGGTTCTAGAACCTCAGTTCAGAAACTGTTTTTTTTAGTTCAAGAACAGTTCTTAAGGTTCATGAAAGGTTCTTGAATGTTCATGAACTCACCACTTGTTCTTGAACGTTTTTCACAGGGGCAGTAGCTTGGAAAGAATATTGTGCAGTCAATAATGGTAGCAGAAACTCCAGGAAAGCATGGATAGGTGCACTGGTGGCCCCAACATAACTGAAAAAATGTTGAAAATGGCATTAAACACCATACAATCAATTAACCAATCATTAGATGTTAACCCTTTTTCAAACAGTTCCTGAAGATGAAGGCTTTTGAAAACACTGTGGGAAAAGGAGAAAATGCTGGTAAACAGCATGTTCTCTTTTCCCACCATGTTTTTGTCCTTTCTAAGACAAGTCCCATTCTTTGAGCCATGTTTTCTTTCTCATTTTGGAAATGCTTTCAACTTGGAAAAGTTTAAGATTTGGTTGTGTTGTAAAGGATTAATGCGAGATAATAGACTTTATAATGGAAAAATCATATTTCTGAAAACTAAATTTATCCGTCTCAAAGCAAGTCTATCAAGTTGGCATTTCTTGCGACTTCCCGGTGTTTCTCACAACTGGCTTTTCTGTGTGGTTCAAAAGATTTTTTTCCTGACAAGACTGCATTTATTTTATTATTATTCATTTTTGCAATTCATTTTGTTTTCTTTCTTTGGGGGCAATAAACATTGCTAATGTGTGGCTTTAAAGATAAATGTCCGAATTTTGCAAATTGGTTTATAATTGACTGAAAATCAATATTAAAGTAACTTAATAGTGGCCTAAAAACAGTGCAGGTGTTAAAATGCAGTTGCATGTAAACCATAACATTTAAAAGTACGGAAAACATTGTGAAGATGACAATATTTGTTATTGTATGGTTGGTCAAAGTATGAGTTGCTGGCAGAAAATGGATTTTAAAGTTAGGCAAAATGTAAACAAAAGATACTATGAGTGACCTGGCAAACTTTAACCTAGATTTCAGATTAATGTCTCTGCCAGAGACTTTCAAAAAACATTGTTAGTAAAGGACTAAAAGCTTGTCAGTAGCATTTTCACAATAACTCACAATGTTTCTACCCTTTTGAAGACAATGCATCAATTGAACCAAATTCGATTCATGTCTCCAAAGTGCTTCCAATCTTGACAGGTCTAAACTTTTATCGTTTGGTGAAGATTTATTGAATACTGCCAAAAGCCTTACAAAGAAAAGGAAAAAGTATTGTTTTGTATCAGTCATGCTCTGTGAAAAGGGGACTAAATGCATCTGCAAAAAGTATTAATCCATGTCAGCCTGCGCAGTTTGACATGGATTGAAAATTTTTTTACTTTTGTTAATTTTATGCATGTCCGAGGGCCAATCTGATTCATTCGGGTGTTAGACAAAAGGATTTTACGAATTCCTAATTATGTGATGACTTGCTTAGTATGGAGATGCATTGACACTTTACCAAATGACAAAATTTCGGACAAGACCAATTTAAAAGCATCTGCCGATGACAAATCAAGTGTAGCTCAAATGATAATTTTTATCTTTGATGGGGTAGAAAACATTGTGGGAAAAGGAGAAAATGCTGGTTACCAGCATTTCCTCCTTTTCCCAAAATGTTTTCAAAAGCCTTCTCTTTCAGGGTCGTTAAAACTTGGGATTGTGTGGTAAAGGGTTAAACCCCCTTTTGCTAGACCGCAGCTCATAATTATCTTTCATAATGATAGGTGATGAAATGAGGGATGTCTTTACAGTGCACAGAATATAAAGAATGCTCCTGATTCAGACAAGATTTCTCAGGTGTAAGCCTAGATATTCGGATAATAAGACTGCATATAGGATACCTGTCGCTTACAATAACTTTCCTTCTTTCATCTTGTGTGAATTCACAGTATCGTGCATTTTGTGGACAGGCAAAATCTCCTGCATTTTTTGTAGCAAATTTTCCAGTTTCATGTTTTAACTCATTCACCACACAATCCTGAGTTTTAATGACCCTGAAAAAGAGGCCTTTTGAAAACACCGTGGGAAAAGGAGAAAATGCTGGTAACCAGCATTTTCTTCTTTTCCCACGATGTTTTCTACTCCATCATAGAGCTTTGTGTGATTTGTACCACTTTCATATTTGTCGTCTCCAGATGAAGAAGTCTGGAATTTGTCATTTTGTAAACAGCTAAACTTAAAAATTTGTTGGTTATCCATAACTTACAAAGCTGTTTTTTATGGATCCATGACATTTTGTCGAAAACCACATTCGTGGAAAATGGATCCCTGGCCCTGACCCTAACCCTTATCCGAACTGTGGCTCAACTCGTCCTCCCAGACGGAGCTTTTCATTGAAATATATCTAGGAATTAACCCTTTCCCAAACAAGCCCTGGTTTTCACGTGTCTGCAGTACAAGTCTTTTGAAAACACTGTGGGAAAAGGAGAAATTGCTCGTAACGAGCAATTTCTCCTTTTCCCACAGTGTTTTCTACCCTTTTGGAGAACTTTCTGTCATTTTCATCAAATTTAAAATTGTCGTCTGCAAACTCTTTCAATTTGGACCAGTTCAAAATTCATTGTTTGGGAAAGGGTTAAGTGATAGGTATTTTAAAATATACATGGATTTCGACCAAACATCCTTTCAACGAAATGTCATGCACCGGATTTTTATGTCCCCTGCTACAAATCCGTATCATGTAATAAATTAAATCACACTTTTTTGAAAAGCTTTAATCCATCTGTGCATGAAAAGATGCATTTGTGTGGGAAATGTTTAATCCTTTAACCCTTTAGCAGACGACAAAATTTTAGCCTTGTCCAAGTTGAAAGCATTTGCAGACGACAATTTCAGTGTGGCTCAAATGGTACAATATTTCTTTGATAGGGAAGAAAACATTGTGGGAAAAGGAGAAAATGCTGGTTACCAGCATTTTCTCCTTTTTCCCACAATGTTTTCAGGAGGCTTCTTTCTCAGAGTCGTTGAAAGGCGGCATTGTGTGGTAAAGGGTTAAGCACACAGTTAGTACATTGGACCTTTTTGAACAGAAAAAACAGGAAAAATATTATTGTTTCAAGGTTTTTTTGGCCAGAATCTGTAAGAAAGTAGCAGACAGTGTAGATCCAAGATCAGACTGCATATTCTGTGCAGTCTGATCTTGATCTACACTGTCTTCAAAAGCAACATAGATTGGTCCAGCACTTTAATTCTTTGCCAAACAACAAAATTTTGGACTGGACCAAATTGAGAGCATTTCGTAGACAACAAAATTTAATGAAATGTAGCTTGAATAATGATTTCTGTCACTTAAATAGGATAGAGAACATGTGAGAAGAGGAGAAAATGCTGGATACCTGCATTTTCTCCTTTTCCCACAATGTTTTCAATAGCCTTCTCTTTCAGGTTAGTTAAAACTCTGGATTGTGTGGTAAAGAGTTAAGGATTAGCGGTATGACGGTATGTTTAAGTTACAGAATTAAGGCAAGAGTTTCAAAGAGTTTGAAAATAAATAATCACCATATTTACTTAAGATTTTTTTTCAAAGTTTATTTTCCTACTTGGTCTTATGAACTCTTTACTGAACGACAAATTATTAAACTATTCCAGATTCAAGCATTAAATTTTGCAGACGACAAAATAAATGTGACTCAAAAATTGAAATTTGTTTTGGGAAGGCTAGAAAACATTGTAGGAAAAGGAGAAAATGCTGGTTACCAGCATTTTCTCCTTTTCCTACAATTTTTTCAAAAGGCCTCTTTCCCAGGGTCGTTAAAAGCTTGGATTCTGTGATTAAAGAGTTAATTAACTATATAGACTTCTCTCACCAATGATCTCCCTTTCCTCATTTGCAGGATGGACTTTATAAACTGTTTGAGGAACAGCAAAATCTGTGATTGTTCAGACATGTAATTATTGCAATACATCAAATGAAACACTTTACCTAGCTTTTCCATATTCTTATGACCATTAGGAATAATTATTTTAAAAACATTGTTGAAAAGGGAGAAATAGAGGATACTTGTTTTTTTTTTTGGTGAAAGATCGAAATTTATTTCATTGAGTGAATATCATCGATAATATTTTCACGAGTGGCTGGCTGCACCACTCGTGAAAATATTACCGATGATGTTCACTCGATGAAATAAATTTCGATCTTTCACCGAAAAAAACAAATATTCTATTTATTTCATGCTTCTAACGCCTTTTTTTGTCGAGACTTCCATAAAAATCAGTACAAACTCCACGTGGTCGGTATTCTCACTGGTCGTACCCGTGTAATATCGAAAAATATTTTCACCGCTATTTCTCGATATCCTACCGGAAAGCATGAAATAAAGATGCTTATTACCACTATTTCCTTCATATCCTGGAATGCTTTCTGTCCTTTTTGCCATTTCAAAGGCCATTATTCATTTTTATACAGTATATAGATCTACTTTGTTATCGGTGAAGGCTTTCAGTTTGGACCAGATCAAGGATGAATTAACCCTTTACCACACAACACAATTTTAGACTAGACCAATTTCAAAGCATTTGCAGACAACAAATTCAACTTTGGTTCAAATGAGCTTAAACTCTCTAACAGAACAGAAAACATTGTGGGAACAGGAGAAAATGCTGGTTACCAGCATTTTCTCCTTTTCCCTCAATGTTTTCAAAACCTTCTTTCCCAGGGTCGTGAAAACCCGGGATTGTTTGGTAAAGGGTTACCCCAAAACATAATTTCTAAAAGAGTAACAATTTATTCCTTTTGAGGTAACTCATTGTCACACAATCCCAAGTTTTTATAACCTCCAAATGGAAGGCTTTTGAAAAAAAAAAAAAAAAATGTGGGAAAGGAGAAAAATGCTCATAGCCAGCATTTTCTTCACTTTGCACAATGTTTTCAGCCCTTTCAAGGAAAGAAATTATCACTTGAGCTGCATTTTGTTTGTTGTATGGAAATGTCTTCAGTCAGGTTGAGTCAATAACTTTGTAGTTTGGTAACCTGTTTAACTCTTTAACAAACGACAAAATTTTAGACCTGTCCAGATTGAAAGCATTTGCAGAAAGCAAAATAAAAGTGACTGAAAAATTGAAATAAATCTTCAGGAAAGGATAGTAAACATTGCAGGAAAGGGAGAAAATGCTGGTTTCCAGCATTTTCTCCTTTTCCCACAATGCTTTCAAAAGGCTTCTTTCTCAGGGTTGTTGAAAGTTGGGATTGTGTGGTACAGGGTTAAACACTGACAAATGACTGCAGTCATTTTGTATTAGGTTGCATAAAGTCTGTCTGAAACAAGTGCTGGTGGTTTGAATGTGAAAAAACAAAATCCACACTCTTAACAAACAAGGAACTTGATCTAATTGTCTTATTTCCATGGGAACTGAATTTTAAAGTCTCAAATAATTTTCCACTCTTTTTATTTGTCATGTTTGTCCAACACTGATAAATTTTTTGGTGATAGTAGATTGTGATACCAGCCTGCATTAGTTAATTGTAGACCAGAATCAATCTTAACTTATAAGTGTAGTCTGATCCTCTTCCACACACTCTGCTATTCTTTTGTTTCATTTGTATCCAAAGTGTTGAAACAATATGATATGAGTACTTTGGCATGCAACAGGTAAAAATATTATAATGTTGGGTACTTTGGCATGCAACAGGTAAAAATATTATAATGTTGAGTACTTTGGCATGCAACAGGTAAAAATATTATAATGTTGGGTACTTTGACATGCTACAGGTTGAAACACTAGACTATGGATACTTTAATAGACTAGGGGTTGAAACACTTCAGTGTTGGTAATTGGGCAGCAGCAAGGTTGAAGCACTGTAGTGTTGGTACATTTAAAGCAAAGGGTCTGAACACTATAAGGTGGGTTCTTTGATATACAATATGTTGAACTCTAGAAGCTGGATGTTTTAGCAGCCAGCAGGTTGAAATACCAGACTATGAACACTTTGACACCAAACAGGTTGAAATACTAAAATGTGGACATTTTTGAGCCCAACAGCTTGAAACACTACAAAGTAAATACTTTGAAACCAAGCAGTTTGAAACACTATACATCAAATACTTTGACATCCAGCAGGTTGAAATGTTATAGATAAGATACTTTGGCACCCAATAGGTTTAAATGTTATAATATATTAAATCTTTTGACACCCAACAGGTTGAACACTATAAATTTAATACATTGACACTATGCAGGTTAAAATGCTATAGAAAATATACTTTGACACCCAGTAGGTTTAAACATTGCATATTAAATCCTTTGACACCCAACAGGTTAAAATACTATAAATTAAATTAAATCAGGTTAAAATGCTGTAGATACCTTGACACCCAACAGGTTTAAACATTATATAATAAATCCTTTGACACCCAGTAGGTTGAAATACTGAAATGTGGGCACTTTTGCACCAAACATGTTTAAACCTTATGAATAAATACTTTGATACCTGATAGGTTGAAATATTATAAATTAAATAATATGACACTTAACAGATTGAAACACTATAAATTTAATACTTTAGCACCAATCAGGTTGAATCCTAATAATTAAGTTACATATTTTGACACCCAATAGGTTTAAACATTATGAATTAAATTCTTTGACACCCAAAAGGTTAAAACACTATAAATGAAATATGTTGACATTCAACAGGTCAAAACATGAATTAAATACTTTGGCAACAAGCAGGTTAAAATATTATAAGTTAAACACTTTGACAACAAGCAGGTTGAAAGATTATAAATTGAAAACTTTGAAACCCAACAAGGGGAAATGTTATACGTTAAATACTTTTACATCCAAAAGGTGGAAACAATGTGAATTAAATACTTTGAAATCCACCAGGTTGAAGCTCTGTGAATTAAATACTTTTGCAATCAACAGGTTTAAACACCATACATTAAATACTTTGACATTGAGAAGGTTAAAATGCAATAGATAAGATACGTTGACACCCGACAGGGTTAAATATTAAATCCTTTGACACCAAACAGGTTGAAACACTATAAATTAAATACTTTGATATCCAACAGGTTGGAACACTATAAATTGAATACTTGGACATCCAACAGGTTGAAACACTATAAATTAAATATTTTGATATCCAACAGGTTGAAACACTATAAATTGAATACTTCGACATCCAACAGGTTGAAACACTATAAATTAAATACTTTGACATCCAACAGGTTGGCCTACTTATAGTAAATTAAATCCTTTGACACCAAACAGATTGAAACACTATAAATTAAATACTTTGACACCCAACAGGTTAAAACACTATAAATAAAATACTTCGACATCCAACAGGTTGAAACACTATAAATTAAATACTTTGACACCAAACAGGTTGAAACACTATAAATTAAATGCTTTGACATCCAACAGGTTGAAACACTATAAATTAAATATTTTGACATCCAACAGGTTGAAACACTATAAATTAAATACTTTGACATCCAACAGATTGAAATACTATAAATTAAATACTTTGACACCCAACAGGTTAAAACACTATAAATAAAATACTTCAACACCCAACAGGTTGAAACACTATAAATAAAATACTTCAACACCCAACAGGTTGAAACACTATAAATTAAATACTTTGACACCAAACAGGTTGAAATACTATAAATTAAATGCTTTGACATCCAACAGGTTGAAACACTATAAATTAAATGCTTTGACACCCAACAGGTTAAAACACTATAAATAAAATACTTCGACATCCAACAGGTTGAAACACCATAAATTAATTACTTTGACACCCAACAGGTTGAAACATTATAAAATAAATTTTTTGACATTCAACGGGTTAAAACATAAATACTTTCACATCCAACAGGTGTAAACACTATAAATTAAATAGTTTGACATCCAGCAGGTAAAAACACCGTAGATAAAATATTTTGAACCGTACAGGTTGAAACACTATAAATTAAATGCTTTGACATCTATGAGGTTGAAACACTGTTTTGCTTTGACACCCAAAGGATTAAAACCCTGTTAAGTGAGTACCTTAACACCCATAAGGTTGAAACACCATAAATTAAATACTCTGAAAACAAACCAACAGGTTGAAACACTATAAATTAAATACTTTGATGCCCAACAGTTTGAAACTCTATGATATTTTACTTTGACACCCAAAAGAGCTAAACACTATAAAGTAGGTATCTATAGGTTGGTACACTATAAGTCAAATAAATACCTTGACACCCAACACCTTGAAGCACTATAAATCAAGTACTTTGAAACTGGAAAATTAAATACTTTGATGCCCAATAGGTTGAAACATTATTATGCTTTTACTTTGACACTCAAAGGGTTGAAATATTAAGAAGTGAGAGTCACTTTATCTGCAGATTGAAACACTATAACTCTTTCCCAAACAAGCCCTGGTTTTCATGTGTCTGCAGTACAAGTCTTTTGAAAACACTGTGGGAAAAGGAGAAATTGCTCGTAACGAGCAATTTCTCCTTTTCCCACAGTGTTTTCTACCCTATTTGAGAACTTTCTGCCATTTTCATCAAATTTAAAATTGTCGTCTGCAAACTCTTTCAATTTGGACCAGTCCAGAGTTTGTCGTTTGGGAAAGGGATAAATTAGATACTGGAACATCCTATGGGTTGGAACACTATAATGTGGGTTACTTTTGAGCTCAATGGATTTCAACACTGTAAAGTGGGAATTCTGACTCTCAAAGGGTTGAAACACTCTACCGTGGGTAATTTTGGGCCCAAAGGGTTTAAGTCTTTACCAAACGACAAAATTTTAGACTGGTCCAAATTGAAAGCATTTGCAGACGACAAAATAAATGTGGCTGAAAAACTGAAATTTGTTTTGGGAACTGTAGAAAACATTGTGAGAAAAGGAGAAAATGTGGGTTACCAGCATTTTCTCCTTTTGCCACATTGTTCTCAAAGGCTTCTTTCTCAGGGTCGTTAAAAGTCGATATTGTGTGGTAAAGGGTTAAGCCTTTACCAACCCTGAGCAAAAGGGCATTTGAAAACATATTGGGAAAAGGAGAAAATACTGGTAACCAGATTTTTTCCATTGCCCAATGTATTTTCTCTCTATTTATAGAGGAATCCCATCATTTGAGCCACATTTAACTCTCTGCCAAACGACAAAATTTTAGATTTGTCCAAACTGAAAGCATTTGCAGATGACAAAATAAATGTGACTCAAAAATTGAAATTTTTTGTTTGAAGGGTGGAAAAAACATCGCAGGAAAAGGAGAAAATGCTGGTTACCAAAGACCTTCTTGGGATTGTGTGGCAAGTAGTTTATTTGTCGTCTGAACATGCTTTCAACTTGGAGTACCGTAAATTGCGTAAGTTTTGGGACAGTAAAAAATAATTAATTTTTTAGATGTCCCAATATTTAGGTTGACGAAAAATAATTATTTTCAGTGGTGTCCCAAAACTTATGGTCAAACAGGGATCGTATATTACACATTATATACGATCCCTGGGTCAAACAAGACAAGCTGTCAAACTGTTTGTCACTGACCACTTACCCATCAAATATTAGCGCTGCGATTTCAGTAAAACCACGATCACGTGCTGGTCTGTCTATTTTTAGACAAATTGGAATTCCTGTAGTCGATTCGTGTAGAAGGAATTTAAAACTTCGTATTTTTTCATTGTTTTCATTACTGATAAACTAAATGTTTTCAGTCATTTTTGTATGCATCCCGGGAAAGCAATCAGCATTGGTGTTTTGCGCTTATATAAATACTTTTACAACGTATTTTACCTGTTAACGTGAGGTAAACAACGATTTGATTTCCGTTCTGAAAAGTACCTGCTTGGCCCATTCTAAAATTTGATTGGTTGACAATCTTCGATCGACTCCAGTTAGAATATAGGATATCTTGATTACTATTTTTATACAACGAACCCGATTGACTGTGAAACACACACACACTACTTGTCGACTTCGGATGTACGTATACACATGACATGTACCTTTGCCCTTTGGTACAAGTTAATCACACCCTTTTTACCCTTATTTAGGTTCTTTTTTTACAAATTGGTTCTTTAATTGTCTGTGATCGGATTTATTTGCCTTGAAATGGGAGATTCCCGATGATATCGAGAGGGTTTGGAAGCAATGCTTATGTGCAGAAATGAAACTGCGCGAAGCAAATGCTTGTTAACAAAGGTTATCAAGCGGATTAAAGATTTTTTTTTAGGAGTAGATATTCACTGTCCCAATTCTTTGGTACAAAAAAATACTGTCTTATTTTGCAGTTTTTAGTATGGCCCAAATCTTTGGGTCATGAAAAATAATTATTTTCACGTTTTTTGATGGTGTCCCAATTTTTTGGGTGTCCCAATTTTTTGGGTGTCCCAAAATTTAAGCAAAATACGTTATAAAATGTTGCCATGTGTGAAAGAGTTAAATATAGTTTTTTTGACACCCAAAGGTTGAAACAATTTTACTCTAGGTCTTTGGCCAGAGCAAGGGTAAAACGGCTTTAACCCTTTATTACACAATCACAAGTTTCAATAACATTGATGGAGAAGGCTTTTGAAAACATTGTGCGAAAAGGAGGAAATGCTGGTCACCAGCATTTTCTCCCATTCCCTCAATGTTTTCTAACCTTCTAAAGATAAAGTTCAATTATTAAGTCACATTCATTTAGTTGTCTGCAAATGCTTTCACTTTAGACAAGTCGAAAATTTTATTGTTTGTTAACCCTTTCCCAAACAAGCCCTGGTTTTCACGTGTCTGCAGTACAAGTCTTTTGAAGACACTGTGGGAAAAGGAGAAATCGCTCGTAACTTTTGAAAACACTGTGGGAAAAGGAGAAATTGCTCATAACGAGCAATTTCTCCTTTTCCCACAGTGTTTTCTACCCTTTTGGAGAACTTTCTGTCATTTTCATCGAATTTAAAATTGTCGTCTGCAAACTCTTTCAATTCGGACCTGTCTAAAATTTGTTGTTTGGGAAAGGGTTAAGGAGTTAATGTTGATGATACTCATTACAAATATGGTCAAGTGGATGAAATATTTCTGTTGAATGTTTGGGACTGACAGAGTTTGTTATTTGAACCAAAATGATTGAATGAGCAAGTATATACCCTTTTCTTAACCCTTTACCGCACAATGACGCCTTTTAACGCCCCTGGGAAAGAAGCCCTTCGAAAACATTGCGGGAAAAGGAGAAAATGCTGGTAACCAGCATTTTCTCCTTTTCCCACAATGTTTTATGTCCTATCAAAGGAAAATTGCACTATTTGAGCCACATTGAAATTGTCGTCTGCAAATGCTTTCAATTTGGACAAGGCTAAAATTTTGCCATCTGGTAAAGGGTTAACTCACAGACATTTTCAAAAGCCAATCCCATCATTTTATCCACATTTCTTTAGTCATCTGCAGATGCTTTGGATTTTGACAAGTCTAAAGTCTTACCTTGTTGTAAAGGGTCAATCCTGTACCACACAACCCCGAGCGTTAACGACCCTAAAAAGGGAGACTTTGGAAAACATTGTGGCAAAAGGAGAAAATGCTGGTAACCAGAGTTTTCTCCTTTTCCCGTAATGTTTTCTACCCATCCGAAAACAAATTTCAATTTTTAATTTATTTTGTGGAATGCAAAATTAATGCTTTCAATTTTGGCTGGTCTTAAGTTTTGTAGTTTGGTAAAGAAGTGATAGGGACAGGGTGAAACACTTTCGATTGTAACCAAATAATCAACTCATCCATATTGGAAGTATTTTGCACATGACAGATTTGATAAAGGGAAATGGAATTTGCCTTTGAAGAGTAGAAGGTTTCGCAGGAAAAAGAGAAAATGGTGGTTCCCATAATTTTTTTTGCAGTGTTTTCCAAAGGCTTTCTTAGGGTCTTAATTCATTACCGAACAACAAAGTTTTGAACTTTGCCAGTTCCTAAACATAATTGCAGATGACAAATTAAATATAGCTCGAACATTGAAAATTGGCTTCAAAAGGGTAGAAAATTGTGAGAAAAGGAGAGAATGTTGGTTACCAGCATTCTCATCTTTTCCCAAATTGTTTTTAAAAGCCTAATCTCCACTGGGGTCTTTGAAACTCTGTATTGTCTGGTAAAAGGTTAACTTTTTATCACACAATCCAGAGTTTTAAAGACTGACGAAGAAGGATTTTCCTAGTAACCAGCATTTTCTCCTTTTCCCACAATGTTTTCTACCCTATGAAAGACAGAAATCATCATTTTAACCCTTTACCAGATAACAAAATTTTAGATTTGTTCAAATTGAAAGCATTTGCAGACAACAAAATAGATGTGACTCAAAAATTTATATTTGTTTTGGGAAGGTTAGAAAACATTGTAGGAAAAGGAGAAAATGCTGGTTACCAGCATTTTCTCCTTTTCCCACAATTTTTTCAAAAGGCTTTTTCTTCAGGGTCGTTAAAACATGTGATTGTGTGGTAAAGAGTTAACTACATTTAGTTTGTTGTCTGCAAATGCTTTCGTCATTTGGTAAAGTGTTAAATACTCAAGATTGTATGGCAAAGAGTTAAATCAATCAAAAATACATTTCTTCTGTAAGTGGCTTGTCATATCTTATACCACACAGAAAAGTAAAGGTCTCTTCAAATTGTATTCCCTAGTGAATTGAAGAAACATGCATACAGAGAATATTTGGGGTTTTTTTTTTGTGAAAGATCGAAATTCATTTCATTTAGTGAACATCATATGGTAACATTTTCACTCATGGCTGCATCTCATCAGATGACTGTGAAAGTATTACCGACGATGTTCACTCTTTCACCGAAAACAACAACAGCAACAGCAAATATTCTATTTATTTCATTCTTCTGTCCCCTTTTTTGTTGGGACCTGCAAAGTACTGGGGAGCTCTCGGTATTTCTCTAACAGCGCGTTTATCAGTTGGTAAATTCACTGGTCGAAACGGTAAAATTATCAAACCATAATCCACCAGATTTTCCCGATAAAGTACCAAAAAGCATAAAATAGTGTTTGTTCGGTTATAGTTTTATGCAGAGTCAACATGATTTCAGTTATTAAACAGGTATTTTTAGATCCTCATCTTTCCTTAACCCTTTACTGCACAATGACGCCTTTTGATGCCCCTGGGAAAGAAGCCTTTTGAAAACATTGTGGGAAAAGGAGAAAATGCTGGTAATCAGCATTTTCTCCTTTTTCCACAATGTTTTCTACCCAATCAAAGAAAAGTTGCATCATTTGAGCCACAATGAAATTGTCGTCTGCAAATACTTTCACTTTGGACAAGCTATAAATTTGTCGTCTGGTAAAGGGTTAAAGATACATCCTTACAGCCTGAGAGAAAAAAAATGCTGTTAAAATTTGATAGACTACAGAATGTTTCAAAATTTGGTCAGCTGTGTAAATATAAATTAACTATATTTATTGTGAAAGGGATGAATACATTTAATGGAAGTCTTTGATTTTATACCAAAAAAGTCATGACAGTGATTTCTTCGAGGGCCCCCAAGAAAATGAAACACATTTTCTACTGGTCATAATCTATGCAACCTTTGCAAAAGGCATGAATATACAAGAATGATTATAGTTTGATAAAATAAAGATGAAATGGGTTAAAAACTGCCTGAAAACGAGTAGATCTATAGATATATTTCTAAATATTGAGGTTTTTTTGTTGACAAAAAAAAGCTGCAGAAAATGTGTCTGTTTAACCCTTTACCACACAATGCCGCCCTTTGACGCCTCTGGAAAAGAAGCCTTTTGAAAACATTGTGGAAAAAGGAGAAAATGCTGGTAACCAGCATTTTCTCCTTTTCCCACAATGTTTTCTACCCTATCAAAGAAAAATTGCATCATTTGAGCCACATTGAAATTATCGTCTGCAAATGCTTTCACTTTGGACAAGGCTAAAATTTTGTCATCTGGTAAAGAGTTAAAAAACTTTTAACTCTTATGTAAATATATATTTAAAACAAAAGTAAACATCTTTGCAACAATGCTCTACTTTTTATCTGGCATCCAAACACAAAGAAGTACTTGTTACTCAAAGTATATGGATTTCCAGAAAAATTGCAATCTTGAATTCTCAATAAAACATTGAAATGAAAAAGTATGTGCTTGTAACAAGGAATTTGCTTCTTTTCCTCAATATTTTAAAAAAATTGTATGGTTTCAAAAACATGAAAAACGTTTTTGTATGTTGATGGGTCCAATATCAAAACAAATAGATGATCTCAATCCTTGAATTTAACCCTTTATCAAAAGACAAAATTTTAGACCAGTCCAAATTGAAAGCATTTGCAGATGACAAAATAAATGTGGCTGAAAACTTGAAATTTGTTTTGGAAAGGGTAGAAAACATTGTGGGAAAAGGAGAAAATGCTGGTTACCAGCATTTTCTCCTTTTCCCACAATCTTTTAGAAAGGCCTCTTTCACAGGGTCATTAAAAGTCATAAAGGGTTAATGTCACTGACCTGCTTCATTATTAACCTTAACCCTTATTCACAAAATGCAGTATTTATCAACCCCTAAGGCTTTTGACAACATTGCAGGAAAAGGAGAAAATGCTGATAACCAGCAGACACTGTTGGCTTTGCTTAGACATTCTGAATTAAAGCAACGGTGATATTGTAATTATTTTAGGTCTTTTCCCTAAACTGAAAGTTTCTATAACATTTATTTATTTGGAGCTCTGAGGGTTATTTTTTTGGATGACTGTATGGTTGATCTTGTAAATTCATCTTTTTTTATGGTTCTTTTTGAGAGGTTGCAATTTATTTAGTACTTTTTATTACTGTGTATAAGTGACTGCTGTGTTATACAAGGATTTATTGGGGATACTGTGTGTTTGTTTATATATATTTTTTTTATTATAATTGTTTTTTTTTTTGTTATAACCCTTTACCACACAATCCCGATGTGTTAACAACCCTGGAAGAAAAATACTTGAAAACATAGTGGGATAAAGGAGAAAATGCTGGAAATCAGCATTTTCTTCTTTTCTTACAATGTTTTCTATCCTATCACATTTGGTCAATATTTAATTTGTCATCAGCAAATACTTTCCAAGAGGTCCAGTGTAATATCTTGCCATTTAGGAAAGAGTCACAGCTTTGACTGCTAAGTTTGTGGGAAGGATAAATGTCTGTGAGTACCAAAGACCTATATTATTGCAGTTTCATGTCTTACCTAGGCAAAATGATTCTCAGAATTGCAGCCAGTGCAGGTGGAAGTTTAGACTTTACATTTCATGCAGTTTGAACTTTATAAAAAATGTCTTCCATAATCCTTAACCCTTTACCGTATATTGCCGGTAACCAGCATTTTCTCCTTTTTCCCACAATGTTTTCTACCCTATCAAAGAAAAATTGCGCCATTTGAGCCACATAGAAATTGTCGTCTGCAAATGCTTTCAATTTGGACAAGGCTAAAATTTTTTTAACCCTTTACCAGACAACAAAATTTTAGCCTTGTCCAAATTGAAAGCATTTTAACCCTTTACCAGACGACAAAATTATAGCCTTGTCCAAATTGAAAGCGTTTGCAGATGACAATTTCAATGTGGCTCAAATGGTGCAATGTTTCTTTGATAGCATAGAAAACATTTTGGGAAAAGAGAAAAATGCTGGGTTACCAGCATTTTCTCCTTTTCCAACGTTTTCAAAAGGCTTCCTTCCCAGGGGCGTTAAAAGGTGTCATTGTGCGGTAAAGGGTTAAGCTGCTAAGTGTGACTCATTGACCTCTTGCAGCCAGTGTGGATCAAGATCAGACTGCACAGAATGTGCAGGCTGATCTTTGATCTACACTATCCGATAAGTGATATTTTTTCCTCAAAAAGATAAATTTGAATTAACATTATTCTTGTTTTAACTATCAGCTTAATAGTTTTATTTTACTTATTTAGCAGGATAAGGGTTAAAATAGTTATTAATGCAAGGCAAGCAAAGGGCTTTCCTTTCTTTTCGCAAAATATATTATCATAATTACTGAAATTGAAATTTCATGAATACCATTTGTAATATTTTCACTCCTGGTTGTGCCGCTTGTTAACACTTATAAGCTGCTGAATAAATGAAACGCAAATTTTTACTCAATGCTAAAAGTCCAAACATTGCGGTTTCAAACTTGATTTTATCGGAAAGAAAAATACCGCATCGGATGGTGTTGATCAAAGATCAGACTGCACGTTCTGTGCAGTCTGATCTTGATCTACACTGTCCACAAAAGGTCAGTGGGTTGCGATTAGCAGCTTAAGGGTTAAGAATAATACTGATGATGTTTACTCGATGAAATAAATTTCGATCTTTCAGCAGAAAAAAACCAAATATTCTCTGTTTATTTTTTGGTAAAGGGTTTTTATTATTGTTTCCTTAAATATTTAATGAAGACAAAGATGTATACTTGGTTTGGATGTTTGCCTCTTACAACACAAAAAGATGAAAAGCTTACGTCATTACTTAACTCATTACCACTCAGAGAGGTAGAGATAATACAGCAGTGTACTGAAATCTACAGTGGCACAAAAGTGACATGGAAGATATATTTTATACTACGTGCGCACGTAATAGTTATTACGTGCGCACGTATTAGTTAATACGTGCGCACGTATTAGCTACTGCGTGCGCACGTACTAGCTACTGCGTGCGCACGTAATAACTAATACGTGCGCACGTAATACTATTGCGTGCGCACGTATTAGCTAATACGTGCGCACGCAATAGTATTACGTGCGCACGCAGTAGCTAATACGTGCGCACGTATTAACTAATACGTGCGCACGTATTAACTAATACGTGCGCACGTAATAATCGACCAATCAGTTTATAAGGAACAGAAGCCATATTGTTGCGAGGGAAGGGCAAAATTACATTGGTCCAACACGGCAACAGATGTGCATACATCTGACACCCAAGTAAAAAATCAAGTAGAGCTATTACTTCTTAAATCGTTTAGGCATACTGCGATTATTTTAAGTATCTGTACCTTGGTACGGTACAGTAACTATTAATACTCTAGCCTACGGTCCATCGAATTACCCCAAACCACCCCAAAACACCCCAAACCACCCCAAAACATCCCAAACCACCCCGAAACACCTTTTATATGATATAAAATTATTAATACAGTAAGGGTTGGTTGAATTGTTGGGTAAGGATCACTTTTAACAAAAAATATCTATATTACGTCCTGTCACGTTAGCCTAAGGATAAAAGGACTACATGCATTACATGCGCTAGAGACTTTTTGGCCCCACTGAGATCTGGGACCATAATGTCTGACTGTCTGAAAAAGTTCGTTCATGCCTCCAAACTATATGTAATCAGAATGGCAAACATTGTGGACCCAGATCCGACTGCCCCTTGAAAGAGCAGTCTGATCTGGGTCCATTATGTTTGGTCATGTCTGACTGTCTGAAAAAGTTCGTTCATGCCTCTATATGTAGTTAGAATGGCAAGCATTGTGGACCCAGATCCGACTGCCCCTTGAAGGAGCAGTCTGATCTGGGTACATTATGTTTGGTCATGTCTGACTGTCTGAAAAAGTTCGTTCATGCCTCCAACCTATATGTAGTCAGAATGGCAAACATTGTGGAACCAGATCCGACTGCCCCTTGAAGGAGCAGTCTAATCTAGGTACATTATGTTTGGTCATGTCTGATTGTCTGAAAATGTTCGTTCATGCCTCCAACCTATATGTAGTCACAATGGCAAGCATTGTGGACCCAGATCCGACTGCCCCTTGAAGGAGCAGTCTAATCTGGGTACATTATGTTTGGTCATGTCTGTCTGTCTGAAAAAGTTCGTTCATGCCTCCAAACTATATGTAGTCATGCTGTCAGAATGGCAAACTTTGTGGACCCAGATCCGACTGCCCCTTAAAAGAGCAGTCTAATCTGGGTACATTATGTTTGCTAATGTCTGACTCTCTGAAAAAGTTCGTTCATACCTCCAAACTATATGTAGTCATCCTGTCAGAAAGGGAAACTTTGTGGACCCAGATCATGCGCGGATCCAGATATCTTTCTCGGGGGGGGAGGGGGGGTCCCACCGCAAACGCACTCTTCTTATTATATGATACTTTGATTTCGGATTTCAGTGGATGTAAGTCAATGTTTCCAGTTCTAACCATGAGGAGGTCTCCACATTTAGAACCGTTTATTTTTTATATTCATGACTGTATTTTACATAAATGCTGTGCAATATCAAACCAGTACCATTTCACGAATCCGATAACCACATTTTTCCAAAATTCCAGGGGGGGTCCGGACCCCCGGTCCCCCCCTCTGGATCCGCCCATGAAGATCCAACTGCCCCTTGAAGGAGCAGTCTGATCTGGGTCCATAATGTTTGGTCATGTCTGACTGCCTGAAAAAGTTTGTTCGTGCCTCCAAACTATATGTAGTCAGAATGGCAACAGATACTGTAATTTATATAAGTTTTAGGGAAGTTAGATATATGCAAACATTGTGCAGCCAGATCATCAGACTGCTACTAAAGTAACAGTCTGATTGGGGTCCACGGTGTTAGGCATTCAAACTACATCTTTTGAACCATAGATATTTCAGTATAAGGAAAATTAATTATTGTGTATGCCATTTTCAATTTGATTTATACTGTTCCTGCATCTTAAACCGTTGTAAAATGATATCACTTTAAACGCCTTTTTTGTTTTCTTGAGGTGTTTTGGGTAGTTTTCGGTGACAAAACTCCTTGTATAGCTCATCAGTCTTTCGTACCCTACAAATCATTCCACCCCCAACCCCACCACAGTATTAATTTTATATGATAAAAGGTGGTTTGGGGTGTTTTGGGGTGGTTTGGGGTGTTTTGGGGTGGTTTGGGGTAATTCGATGGACCGTAGGCTAGAGTATTAATAGTTACTGTACCGTACCAAGGTATAGATACTTAAAATAATCGCAGTATGCCTAAACGATTTAAGAAATAATAGCTCTACTTGATTTTTTACTTGGGTGTCAGATGTATGCACATCTGTTGCCGTGTTGGACCAATGTAATTTTGCCCTTCCCTCGCAACAATATGGCTTCTGTTCCTTATAAACTGATTGGTCGATTATTACGTGCGCACGTATTAGTTAATACGTGCGCACGTATTAGCTACTGCGTGCGCACGTAATACTATTGCGTGCGCACGTATTAGTTAATACGTGCGCACGTATTAGCTAATACGTGCGCACGCAATAGTATTACGTGCGCACGTATTAGTTATTACGTGCACACGCAGTAGCTAGTACGTGCGCACGCAGTAGCTAATACGTGCGCACGTATTAACTAATACGTGCGCACGTAATAACTATTACGTGCGCACGTAGTATAAAATATATCTTCCATGTCACTTTTGTGCCACCGTAGAAATCTGATAAAGAAAAATCAATAATCTATACCAGTTACAGGGAATGCCCTTTTATGGTCTTGTTTGAACAGGGAATATTGGATTTTATCAATTTGTATTGAAAATTTTGCACCTGTCCTAAAAAAGTGATAAAAAAGCACTGAAATAATAATTTGACACATTTTTGGTATATATAAAGTTTTAAGAGAATTGAAAGCTCTTTCTTATGGTATAATTATTTTGCAGAAATTAATAATCGTTTGAGAAAAAAATGGGTGTAAAAGTAAGTCTTTTTATTCTTCATGTTCACAAATACTCTTTTCTTGTAACAATTTCCATTTTTCCTGCTTTATTTTCAATTTTTAGTAAACAGCAAGATTCAAACCTCACAAAATTGGAATATCCAAAAGAAAAGAAAAAAATAAATGGTTCAAAATGTGTGATTTGTCTTTGAAAGGTACGGAACAAAGTGGGAAAAGGAGGAAGTGCTTATGATCAGCAATTTCTGTTATTCCTGATTGTTTCGAAGGTTTTCTTCAACTTTTATTTTGTTTGGTTAGAGGTCATCAAAATTTAAATAAAAAATGATATTTTTCAATAATTAACTCTTAACAAGATGTCAAAATTATAGACTGGTCAAAATTGAAAGAGGTTGCAGACAACAATACAAAGTTAATATAAATTCTAATACAAGTATCTTGTAGGGTAGAAAACATTTCAAAACATTGTGGGAAAAGAAGACATTGCTTGTAATAAATACTTTCTTCTTTTCCAGCATTGTTTTCCTAAAATAATATCTTAGGATCATGAAAACCAGTCACTGTTTGAAAAGACCCCTCTTTTTTGGAGTATTCGACGTTGTGAAGAAAATCGTTGTTTTCCCTTCAGTTTTTTCACGGAGATTTATTCCGATTTAAAATTTATCTTTATTGTTTTAGCGAGTGTTATATTTGTGACAAAACAGCACGTATACTGTTGACCATTTGGGTAGAAAACATTTCTGGAAGAGGAAAAATCGATCGTCAATGACAACATAAAGATTCGGCGTATGCAGATCGTTTGCTTTGCAAATTGTTGTCCAAGAAAATGCGATTTTTTCAAAAGTAACATTCGCCCAAATATATTTTGAGTTTACATGATATCGCGCACGTTGTTTTCGATCCATGTGTTTTCCTATAAGAAATTATATCCAATCCCGTAATAGAAAATCATTTATGAAAAATGATGATTTTTATTTTTTTAAAATGCGTTGTTTGCTTAAAAAAATACAGTGAAAAAATATTTTTTGATGGGCTTCCAAAACATCGTAACTACTCCTTGAATAATCAAAGTTACGATGTTCTGGTAGCCCAGCCATTATTTTTAGTTTTTCCCAAACTGAATTTGAGTAAATATGCGAAATTAGAAAATTAAAACACACCATCCGTGGTGTAAGCTTGTCCTGCCATTGAAGATCGGGAGCATCCTCGACCTCGGAGACGGAAGAATCGGAGTCAGACACAGAAAATCCCGAAAATTTTGATATGTCTGTGTCGAAATCAAACTCGAACACAAGAGTTATCAGAATCAGAGTCAGACATTTCGTAATTTAGCTTTTGCAATTAGATAGAAGTAAATGCTTCGAAGCGAGTGTTCTCAAACGAACTGAAAAAAAAAAAAAAATTAAATCACGGGATTAGCATTAAGTTGTTGTTTTCTTTGATTGGTCAATTAATTTTTGTCAATTGAACAATTTCATTTTAATTGGACTATGAATTGACCAATCGCGTGCGTTATGGCACGTGTTCTTTGCAAACACCACACTGTCGGCCGATATGCCTATGTATTATGATCTATAATTACGTAATCACACCAGGGAGCCTGGTCATTTAAATTTCGGAAACAAAGGGATCACACGCTTCTGAAAATCATCAAACAATAAGGGCAATAAAATCTTATCAAAACAACGACATAATAATTGGACTACGTTCATGCAGAATCCCTTTACTTTTTAGCTCCACTGGCCGAAGGCCAGCGGGCTTATGTCATGGCCCGGTGTCCGTCGTGCGTCCGTCCGTCCGTCCGGTCGTCCGTCCGTCCATCAGTCCGTCCGTCCGTGTGTTAACTTTTATTTCAAACATCTTCTTCTCTGAAACTACCCATCTGATTTTCACGAAACTTCACAGAAATGATCCTGACATGGTCCTCTTCAGAATTTCTTGAAAGAATTTGATTCCTTCAAAAACTCTGGTTGCCATGGCAACAAAACTGAAAAATATTGGAAATCTTTAAAAATCTTCTTGTCTGAAACCATAAGGCATAGGGCTACCAAATTTGGCATGTAGCTTTATGTAGTAGACCTCTATCAAGTTTCTTCAAATTATAGCCCTTGGGTCAAAATTGGCTCTGCCCCAGGGGTCACAAGTTTTACATAGGCTTATATAGAGAAAACTTTAAAAATCTTCTTGTCTGAAACCATAAGGCATAGGGCTACCAAATTTGGCATGTAGCTTTATGTAGTAGACCTCTATCAAGTTTCTTCAAATTATAGCCCTGGGGTCAAAATTGGCTCTTCCCCAGGGGTCACAAGTTTTACATAGGCTTATATAGAGAAAACTTTAAAAATCTTCTTGTCTGAAACCATAAGGCATAGGGCTACCAAATTTGGCATGTAGCTTTATGTAGTAGACCTCTATCATGTTTCTTGAAATTATAGCCCTGGGGTCAAAATTGGCTCTTCCCCAGGGGTCACAAGTTTTATACATAGGCTTATATAGAGAAAACTTTAAATATCTTCTTGTCTGAAACCATAAGGCCTAGAGCTACCAAATTTGGCATTTAGCTTGATCTAGTTGGAGTCTACCAAAAGTGTCCAAAGTATAGTCCTGGGGTCAATTTGGCCTCATACTTGGAGGGGGGGGTTCACAAGATTTACATAGGCTTACATAGGGAAAACTTTTAAATCTTGGTGTACACAGCCATAAGGCTTAGGCTACCAAATTTTGCATATAATTATAGCATTATTTAGTGGACAGTTACAAAGAGGGCCCAAGTTACAGCTCTAGGATCAAGTTTGGCCCTGCACCAGGGATCACAAGTTTTACATGGGTTTATGGAGTGAAAAGTTCAGAAACCATCTTGTTACCAGCCATAAGGCCAAGAACTCCCACATTTGGCATGTTATTCTTCTAATACAATATTCCCCATTTAGTCAGACTGTAGCCATGAGGTCAAAGTTTTATAAGGGCTTATATAGTGAAGACTTTTCTTCGTGGTTTATATTTATAAGCCAGTGGAGCGATACAGGGCCATCATGGCCCTCTTGTTTTATGTAGGGTGTGCGTCGTATATTACCATGCGCTATGGCACGTGTTCTTTGCAGCACCATTTGTCGGCCGATATGCCTTTAATTATAATCTGTAATTACGTAATCACACCAGGGAGCTTGGATTTAAATTTGGGAGAAAAGGGATCGCAAGCTTCTGAAAATCATCAAACAATGAGGGCAATAAAATCTTATCAAAACAACAACTACGTTCATGCAGAATCCCTTTATTTTTGTATCAAAAAGAAGAAAATTACGCAGCGTCCAACAATATAATCACGGCAAAGTCCGCTTGCTCTCTGTTTCCTTGGCCTTGAATTGCTTACATGTATACTCATTACTACAAAATTTTAGACGGATCCAAATCGAAAGACCTTACAGGTGACATTTCAAAGTGAGCGTTAATTGAAAAATAAGTATCTCAAACGGTAGAATACATTATGGAAAAACGAGAAATTGCTTGTAAGAAGCAAGTTCTCTCTTTCCCACGATGTTTTCATTTTCGTCGCAAAAACAAGTGATTGTGTGGGAAAGGGTAAAATTAGTTCTGATTTAAAAAGGTCGTGAGAGCAAGAGATGTTCTAAGTGAAATACGCAGTCTGATCACGGTCGATTAATTTCTCTCGGTTGGCTAAAAGGCTTCGATCATGTAGTAGTCAAAGTACTTTGATTCGTGTTTTTGCTGCCATGATGGCTGCTGACACAATTTTATTCGACTGCATTCTGCTAGCATATCGAGTCGAAGATGGATTAAATTACTAACAGTTAATGAGGAATATTACTGGTGAAAAACAAAGGAAGGATTTCATTTGAAAGCAATGCTTGATTTTTGAGAAAATCTTGTGGATTCAGGTGAAAATCTTAACCAAGCGTCCACGGTAAGCGTGTGTTTACAATTTCAACCCCTGCTCACTTCTTTCGTAAATTACTATTTTTTTTCAAGAATAAAGTGTATTTTTTTTTAAATTCCTTTTAAAGATAATAAATTAAACTTACTATTCATGACTTCGATGAAATTCTTGCCTTTCAAACAACCGAGTATTTTGCTATTGAACACCGAAGGCGTCAAAAGGCGGTCTTGTTCAGATACGATAAGGGCGTCAAAAAGCGTTATTGTTCAGATAAGGTAGGGGCGTCAAAAGGCGGCATTGTTCAAATGATATAGGGGCGTCAAAAGGCGTTATTGAACGGGAATGGGTTAACTCTTTACCAAACAATCACGACTTTTAACGACCCTGAGAAAAAAGCCTTTTGAAAACATTGTGGGAAAAGGAGAAAATGCTGGTAACCAGCATTTTCTCCTTTTTCCGATAATGTTTTCTAACCTTTCAGAAAGAAATGCAATCATTTTAGCCACATTTAATTTGTCGTCTGCAAATGCTTTCAATTTGGACCAGTCTGAAATATTGTCGTTTGGTAAAGAGTTAAATCTTCACCAAACGACAAAATTTTGGACTTGACCAAATTGACAATATTTGCAGATGACAAATTAAATGTAACTCAAATGATGATTTCTGTCTATGATAGGGTAGAAAACATCGTGGAAAAAGGAGAAAATGCTGGTTACCAGCATTTTCTCCTTTTTCCACAATGTTTTTGAAAGCCTTCTTTTTCAGGGTTGATGATTTTTCTCAAGTGTTTTGTGTCGGTGTAAAACCATGTTAGGAAAAGGATTAATTCTTTACCACACAATCCCAACTTTTAACAATCCTCAGGAACAAGCCTTTCAAAAACATTGAGGGAAAAGAAGAAAATCTTGGTAACCAGCATTTTCTCCTTTTCCCACAATGTTTTTAGCTCACCTCAGCACGAAGTGCTCATGGTGAGCTATTGTGATCGTGCTGTGTCCGTCGTCCGTCGTCCTTGTGTACGCTCTAGAGGCCACATTTTCAGTCCGATCCTCATGAAACTTGGTCAGAATGTTTGTCTTGATAAAATCTCGGACGAGTTCAAAATTGGGTCATGTGGGGTCAAAAACTAGGTCACCAGGTCAAATCTTAGAAAAACCTTGTGTATGCTCTAGAGGCCACATTTTCAGTCCAGTCCTCATGAAACTTGGTCAGAATGTTTGTCTAGAGGCCACATTTTCAGTCAGATACTAGTGAAATTTGGTCAGAAAGTTTGTCTTGATTAAATCTCGGACGAGTTCGAAATTGGGTCATGTGGGGTCAAAAACTAGGTCACTAGGTCAAATCTTCGAAAAACCTTGTGTACGCTCTAGAGGCCACATTTTCAGTCCAATCCTCATTAAACTTGGTCAGAATGTTTTTTCTTGATAAAATCTGGGACGAGTTCGAAATTGGGTCATGTGGGGTCAAAAACTAGGTCACTAGGTCAAATCTTCGAAAAACCTTGTGTACGCTCTAGAGGCCGCATTTTCAGTCAGATACTTGTGAAATTTGGTCAGAAAGTTTGTCTTGATATTATCTTGGATGACTTCGAAATTGGGTCATGTGGGGTCAAAAACTAGGTCACTAGGTCAAATCTTCGAAAAACCTTGTGTATGCTCTAGAGGCCACATTTTCAGTCAGATACTTGTGAAACTCGGTCAGAATGTTTGTCTTGATAAAATCTGGGACGAGTTCGAAATTGTGTCATGTGGGATCAAAAACTAGGTCACTAGGTCAAATCTTCGAAAAACCTTGTGTACGCTCTAGAGGCCACATTTTCGGTCAGATACTTGTGAAATTTGGTCAGAATGTTTGTCTTGATAAAATCTCGGACGACTTCGAAATTGGGTCATGTGGGGTCAAAAACTAGGTCACTAGGTCAGATCTTGGAAAAACCTCGTGTACGCTCTAGAGGCCGCATTTTCAGTCAAATACTTATGAAACTTGGTCAGAATGTTTGGCATGATAAAATCTCACACAAGTTCAAAATTGGGTCATGTGGGGTCAAAAACTAGGTCACTAGGTCAAATCATCGAAAAACCTTGGGCACGCTATAGAGGCCACATTTTAAGTCAGATACTTGTGAAATTTGGTCAGAATGTTTGGCCTATTGACTCAGGTGAGCGATCCAGTGCCATCATGGCCCTCTTGTCTACTCTATGAAAGATAGATTTAATGTCTTGAGTTGCAATTCTGCAAATCCTTTTAATTTGGACAAGGCCAAAATTTTGTTGTTTGGTTAAGAGTTAACAAATTGAAAACATATGCAGATGACAAATGAAATGTGACTAGTAATGTGGGGTTTGTCCTTCATAGAGTAGAAAACATTGTGGGAAAAGGAGAAAATGCTGGGCATCAGTATTTTTTCCTTTTCCCACTATGTTTTCAAAAGGCTTCCTTTCCCAGGCTGTTAAAACCCGGGATGGTATGGTAAAGGGTTAAGAAGATGTTTACATCAATTACTTCCCTTTCCACTTTGGTATTATAAGAGGTACAGGGGATGCCTTTTAACGCTTTACCACTCAATCTGAAGTTTTAATCCTTTGGCTGCTAAGCAGGACTTACTGACCTTTTGTGGACACTGTTGATCAAGATCAGACTGCACAGAACGTGCATTCTGATCTTGGATCTACACTGTCAGATAAGGAGGTGTTTCTCCTCAAAAAATAAGTTTGAAATAGCAACATTTGAGGTTTAGCGTCGACTTAAACCTTTCCCAAACAAGGCCTGATTTTCACGTGTTTGCAGTGGAAGTCTTTTGAAAACACTGTGGGAAAAGGAGAAATTGCTCGTAACGAGCAATTTCTCCTTTTCCCACAGTGTTTTCTACCCTTTTTGAGACCTTTCTGTCATTTTCATCAAATTTAAAATTGTCATCTGCAAGCTCTTTCAATTTGGACCAGTCCAAAATTTGTCGTTTGGGAAAGGGTTAAAAGTATGATTTCACTTATTTACAGGATAAAGGTTAAAGGTTAACAACCCTGAGAAAGATGGGTTTTGAAAACATTATTGGAACAGGAGAAAAATGCTGGTAATTAGCATTTTCTCCTTTTCCCACAATGTTCTCTACTCTATCAAAGACTCATTCCATCATTTGAATCACTTGTAATTTGTTGGCTGCAAGTTAATGCTTTCAATTTGGACGAGTCTACATTTTTTTTGTGAGGTAAAGAGTTAACCCTAAAGGTTGTTAAAGATAGGGAATTTGTGGTAAAGGGTTAATGCTGAAAATGTTGTCCGGAATATCGCAGCAAATTGGACAGATTACACATCAAAGATCACAGAATTCTGATCTTGATCTATATTTGCCACAATCGCAACAAAAGTAGTGAAAGGATCTACGTTTGTGCAGCCTGATCTTGATCTACACAAGCCGCAAATGCAACTATAGTCATAAAAAGGCGCTTCAAGGGTTAACCAAAATATCCATCGAAATGTCAGGCAGTGTGAATCATTGATCAGACCTTTTGATTTACGCAGTGATCTTGATCTAGGAAATCAATCAATCAATCAATCAATATACCTTTATTCATGTATTTAGGCCTCTGGCCCATATACACTTACATAATATACAACAATTTTGTACAATGAGTGACATATTTAAAACAATTTATAAGCTCCTGCAGTTAACAACTCTTGAGAAAATTATAATATACGTTGTAATACATCTTCAGCTTATAATTGAAAAAAAGAAAGAGAAAATATAATACCTACTGACAATGTTCTTAAACCAATTAACATGTGAGCAAAAAAACTGATAGATGAAGACCTTAAAGAAAAAATTGTGACAGAAGATCCTAATACAACTAAACGTTAACATTTAAAAAATAAATTCTCGATGTCTTCCCACAAGTTTGCTAGTTATCTTAATGTTTCAGATAGTTGACAATTTTGAAAATATTGTGACAGAAGTGTGTTATTCATTGAAAAGATTAAAAAAAAACCGAAAAGAACTATCAAAACTATGTTGTCTTCAACCTTTTGGAAGCATTATGACAAAAGATACATTATTAACCCTTTTTCTGCCAAATTACTCAAATAAATTTTTCAAGCCGATAGTAAAACCCAACCAGTAATATTTCAAGGTTATGTTATTGAGAGAAATATCCTCCCTATGGGACAGTGTAGATCCGAGATCAGACCGTACGTTTTGTGCAGTCTGATCCTGATCCAAACAGCCCATCAACTGTCATCGAGTAGCGCTTAGCAGCCTAGGGGTTAAACGATTGGCAAAGAATCAAAGTACATGTGACAATGCTGCTAGAATATAACAGTGTTTATTCTGCAGTTTGTAGATTAGGAGAAAAGTGATTAACATCATGTCTAAATCGACACAAAACTCTATACAAACCTCATTTATATACACAACATTACAACTGATATTTAAAACAAGTATATGAAAAAAAAAAAACTGAAGAGACAAAAATTAGTGACAAAAAAAAAAATCACTTAATATAAACGTTGGCATAAAAAATATTACAGCGATCCTTTATGCTCTTTTAGAGCAAAGCTTTTAAAAACATTGTGATTTTTCATGCCCATTTACAGGAAATCTTTTGAAAACATTGTGTCAGATGGTAACCCACTAAGGTTGGTATTTTAATGTTCTGGTAGAGGTAAGCTCTCAAAAAATTGCGACTTGTCATACTGTCTTGGAGGAAGACCACTAATAAATTTCGACTTTTTCATGTACCTCTGAATGAATTCCCTTGAAAACATTGCGATAAAAGGTGATGTGACAACTAAATGTTTATGCTCATTTAGAGCAAAACTGATGTTAATGCTGCAAATTTTCGTTTTTTTTAGAGTGAAACTTATGAAAACATTGTGGCAAAAGGTTGCATTACATACAAAGATTGATATGAGATAGACTCATAATATCAACATATTTTAAAGGGAAAAAAACGATATTTACAATGCTTACGAGCACACCCTTATTTTATTTAACTCATTACCAAACAACAATATCCTATATCGGCCCAAATTGAATGCATTTGCAGACGACAGAATGAAAGTGACTGAAAATTTAAAATTCAACCTGTGACGGATGGAAAACATTGTTGGAAAAGGAGAAAACGCCGGTTACCGGCATTTTCTCCCATTCACACAATGCCCACTAGAGGCTTCCCTCTCAGGGTCGTCAAAAGTAGGGATTGTGTGGTAATGCATTAATACTGCTTTTATACTCCTTAAATTAAGCAAATCTTTCAAATAGAGAGAGAAAACAAACGACAATTAACAAAATACATAGATAGTTGGTTATATAATGATTATATTCAATTTCAATTAAAAATACTTTTATTTGGCTCAAATCTTCAGATTAAAAGATACATGAGCAATTAACAATTTATAATATTTCATTGTAACAGCGAGAAGTTTCTTTTCGACAGTATATAAACACAAAATTACTGATTCTCTAGAAGGGCTTTTCTCAAGTTGAAAGCATCAACAAGAAACTTCGATACTTTTAAAACTGTACCCCTGTCTTTAAGTTCTAAAATTCTGTGAAACTTATTTCTATTTTTATTGCGAAGCCAGTTTTTATTGAAATAAAGTAGTCTTAGATTTTGGTATTCCATACATTCGAAAAAGAAATGAAATTCATCTGGATAGGACACTTTATAATATGTGCTGTAGCATGTTAATCTCTTTGCAAACATTCCTCTGTTATCAGGACCCTAAAGGCTTTTGAAAAAAAATTTGGGAAAAGGAAAAAAATGTAAGTAATTAGCATTTTCTCCTTTTCTCACAATGCTTTCAACTCTATAACTCTTTACCACACAACAAAATTTTAGACCAGTCCAAATTGAAAGCATTTGCAGATGACAAAATAAATGTGACTCTTAATATAAAATTTGTTTTGGGAAGGGAAGAAAACATTGTGGGAAAAGGAGAAAATGCTGGTTACCAGCATTTTCTCCTTTTTCCATAATGTTTTCAGAAGCTTTCTTTCCCAGGGCCGTTAAGAGTCGGGATTGTGTGGTAAAGGGTTAAAAGATGAATCTGTTATTTGAGCTGCATTTGATTTGCTGGCTGCAATTGCTTGCAAAAAAAATTGAATCTGTGTTTTTTTTTTTCCCTCTTGTTAAGTGTTAAACCATTTTGCAGGTATGTATCTTTAGCAGTGCTGGGAAAAAAATAGTGTGGAATTTGGGAGGAGGAGTGGAACAGTAACTGTTGAGAAAAATCACTTTTTTTTTGCAGTTGATTAATGCATTTTCTTTGAAGGGCGGAAAGTCACTGATTAACCTTTTACAAAACAATCCCGGGTTTTCACAACCCTGAGAAAGAAGCCTTTTGAAAACATTGTGGGAACAAGAGAAAATGCTGGTAACCAGCATTTTCTCTTTTTCCCACAATGTTTTCTACCCTTCCTGAAACAAATTTCAATTTTTGAGTCCCATTTAGTTTGTCGTCTGCAAATGCTTGCAATTTGGACGAGCCTAAAATTTTGTCGTTTGGTAAAGAGTTAAACTACTTATTTCATTTGCAGAATTTAGACCAGATATGTATGGAAAAAGAGAATGAAATATAATATTGAACATTCCATTATGGTAATTGAGCCATGCTCTGGCAAAAGAAGGTTCAATGCATTTCTGTGATGCATGATACTAAGTCATAACAATGATGGATCCATGAAATATAATAACCACCAACAACCAACTGAATCATGAGGTAGACAGTTTCTTCTACAGGCAGAAGATCGACCAAAGGCAAAAGAATTCAATTCAGATCAGCCTGTGTAGGCAAGGCAGTTTACATGTTTTGAGTTATATTTAATTTGTCGTCTGCAAATCCTTTCAATTTTGACAAGTCTAAATTTTGTTGTTTGGTAAAGAGTGAATTATTAACTCTTTACCAAATGACAAAATTTTAGACTAGTCCAAAGTGAAAGCCTTTGCAGACAACAAAATAAATATGGCTGAAAAATTGAAATTTGTTTTCGGAAGAGTAGAAAACATTGTGGGAAAAGGAGAAAATGCTGGTTACCAGCATTTTCTCCTTTTCCCACAACGTTTTCAAAAGCCTTCTTCCTCAGGGTCGTTAAAAGTCAGGATTGTGTGGTAAAGAGTTAAAAACTTTTCCGAATGAGCCAATAATTATGTATGTAACCCTGTAGAAGTAATTCTTTGATACCCTTTCACAGGCAAATCCCATCATTTTGAGCCTCATTTACAAATAATTCTATTATGTTGTCTGCAAATGCTGTTCATACAGATTAATGCTAGCTTGATGAATGCAAAAATCTTAAACATACAAGAGCCAAACCCGGCAAGCTTATTAATGCACAGAGCTTTTTATCAGAACTAAATCTTTTTAGAAGTCATTGTTACAGGAGTATTCCTCTCTTACCTCTGATCAAAATCTTTTGGAGGCTTTGTGATAGTCATTGCTACAGAATTACTCTGTCTTACCTCTGGACAATGTTATGCTAAAGTCACATAAAAATCGGCCGTGCCGACATGTTGGCGGTTCCCCACTTTTTTTGGCCGATTGGTCGACAGACTGACGTCGGTGTTTGTTAGGAGGATCTATTTGTCTAGCGGTCACATAAAAGCGATGCCCCGGCGGAGGCTATTTCCTTTGATCGGCGATTAGGCAGCACTTGTATGACCGAACAATCGGTGATCAAACGTTGATATGCCGCTGATACGCCGGCGTGTTGTTGCCGGCACCAGGCCGATTGTTGCCAGCGCCCGGCCGATCAAAGAAACGTTGGCGTAGCATCAGTGAGTAGTCGGCGATTGTACACCGAGCTACAGCCGGGCGACTGCCGATCACATGTTTGTCCAGGCCCGCCCAAAGTTAATACAAATGGGGCAGACTCCGGGATATTTTCGCAGAGTTTGGAAGTACATGGATGATGGCACCCAAGACGACTCCCAAAAAGAGGGCAAAACATAGGGAAAAGAAGGCTAAGAAGCGGATGAAGGCGGTATGTAATCGTATGAATTTTAAGGAGAATGCAGTCGGATAACTTTTCAGATATTACCATGGCTACCAGTATATATACCCATGGAAAACACTGCCGATGTCGGAATTAGTTGCTGGCTACTCAACGGTACATCGTGAAGTAATCAGCAAGAGATCAATGATTAGTCGATGGGAACACGCCAATATGCATGCCATCGGCTGGGACCTGGCCGGGCTCCTGCAGTGCATTGAAAGAGGCCTGGCAAGATGTCAACGACAAGTCTCCGATAATTGACGGCGGAGAAAAAGTCGGAAAAAGGTCAGAAACGTCGGTGATGTGTACAAAGTTGGCCGTATTCCGTCAGATGGTCAGCAGTGTCCCGGCCGATCGCTGGCGATTAGTCGCCGAGGCTTTACCGACTTCTCCAAAACCCAAAAGTTCCACCGATTGATCGGGAGATTTTAACTTGGAGGTAAATTTGGCCGACACCTCACCGATCATAAAAAAACGGTGTTCATGTCAGCAGAGGTGCCGATCAATCGACGACATATCTACGATTTATCTCTGAAATTATCCCCGATACTACCAAAAACCCGTTGGTACCCCCCATCGCCGGCGCATCGGAGCGGTTATGTGACTTTAGCTTTACTGGAGATCACTCCTTCCTTACAGCATAGCTTCTTCCCATATGAAATCACTACCTGATTACTGCTTTAGGGAGAATTCTCTTTAGCTCAGTGGTTAGTGTATTGGTCTTTTAACTCTTTACCACACGACAAAATTTTAGACTAGACCAGTTTCAAAGCATTTGCAGATGACAAATTCAACTTTCGTACAGATGAGCTCTAGCTCTCTGATAGAGAAGAAAACATTGTTGGAAAAGGAGAAAATGCTGGTTAACAGCATTTTCTCCTTTTCCCACAATGTTTTCAAAAGCCTTCTTTCCCAGGGTCGTGAAAACCCGGGATTGTTTGGTAAAGGGTTAAACCTCGATAAACAAGGAACTTTGCCGCACGGGTTCGAATCCCAGCCGGGGCAGTTTATATTTGAGGTATGCATTTGTTGCAGACTTTCATGTTCGTAAGATGGGGACTCGTCCGGCATTGGCCTTTGAGAAATTTGTTGTCTAAACAATTGCCTGTTATTGGCCATTGTAATAGACTTACTGCCTAATAAGTCATCAAAATGATGACTTCTCTTAAGCGGGGGTGTGTTATGTGAGATCACTCCTTCCTTACAGCATAGCTTCTTCCTGTGTAAAGTCAATACCTGACAACTGCGTTAGGGAGAATTCTCTTTAGCTCTAGGGTTAGTGTATTGGTCTTTTAAACCTCGATAAATGAGGATCTTTGCCCACGGGTTCAAATCCCAGCCTGGGCAGTTTATATTTGAGCTATGCATTTGTTGCAAACTTCATGTTCGTAAGAACAAAAACATTTGGAGGCTTTATGATAGTCATAAGGATTGATTCCTCTCTTACCTCAAATCAAAATTTTTTGGAGGCTTTGTGATAGTCATTGTTAAAGGATTGATTTTTCTTTTACTTCAAAACTAAGTCTTTTGGAGATTTTGTGATAGTCATTATTACAGAATTATTCCTTTCTTACTTCTGATTAATGTCTTTTAGAAGCTTTGTGATAGTCCATACAGAATTATTCCCCTCTTACCTCTAAGTTAAATCTTTTGGAAGCTTTGTGATAGTGATTGTTACAGGATTTATTCCTCCCTTACCTCTAAACAAAATCATTTTGAAGCTTTGTGATAGTCATTGTTACAGGATTTATTCCTCTCTTACCTCTAAACAAAATCATTTGGAAGCTTTGTGATAGTGACTGTTACAGGATTTATTCCTCCCTTACCTCTAAACAAAATCATTTGGAAGCTTTGTGATAGTGATTGTTACAGGATTTATTCCTCCCTTACCTCTAAACAAAATCATTTGGAAGCTTTGTGATAGTGATTGTTACAGGATTTATTCCTCCCTTACCTCTAAACAAAATCATTTGGAAGCTTTGTGATAGTGATTGTTACAGGATTTATTCCTCCCTTACCTCTAAACAAAATCATTTGGAAGCTTTGTGATAGTGATTGTTACAGGATTTATTCCTCCCTTACCTCTAAACAAAATCATTTGGAAGCTTTGTGATAGTGATTGTTACAGGATTTATTCCTCTCTTACCTCTAAACAAAATCTTTTGGAAGCTTTGTGATAGTCATTGATAGGATTCATTCCTTTCTCACCTCTGAACAAAATTGTTTGAAGGCTTCTTGATAGTCAGCGGGATCCTCTCTTACCTCTGATCTGAATCTTTTGGAAGCTTTGTGATAGTCATTGTTACAGAATTATTCCTCTCTTACTTCTGAACATTGTTTTGATATTCATTGTCTTCGAAAGCACCCAGTTGTTTGAAAAGGATGTGATTTGTGTTGATATGACTTTCTTTGTAAGGGAAAGGAGCCAGTTGCTTGAAAAAGGTGTAGTGATAGGTGTTGTAGACAGACAACTGGAACCACATAGATAAGTGCACTGCTATGTTGACATAATGGAAATACTGTTGAAAGCAGCATAAAAAGTAAAACAAACAAAATTAACCCTTTCCCAAACAAGCCCTGGTTTTCATGTGTCTGCAGTACAAGTCTTTTGAAAACACTGTGGGAAAAGGAGAAATTGCTCATAACAAGCAATTTCTCCTTTTCCCACAGTGTTTTCTACCCTTTTGGAGAACTTTGTCATTTTCATCTACAAACTCTTTGAATTTGGACCAGTCTAAAATTTATTGTTTGGGAAAGGGTTAAAACCCCAAAGACTCTCTGTAGCAAGTAAAGGAAGGATGAAACTGATGTTATCATTTCTAAGCATAACAGATATTATCCATCATCCACAGATATTGTTTAACTGCAGGGGATAATTTATATCACAGAAACGCTTACCCTCAACCTGTTGAATAAATGGAATGAATCTTTCAAGAGAATAATAAAACTAGAATATTAATTTTACAATTTCAAAGTTATTTTTTTTTGGGGGGGGGGGGAAATATCGTCTTATTGGACAGTGCAGATCCAAGATCAGACTGCATTCTGTGCAGTCTGATCTTGATCTACACTGTTTGCAAAAGGTCCTTGAGTCGCGCTTAGCAGCTTAAGGGTTAACTCTTTACCATACAATACCGACTTTTAACAACCCTAAGGAAAAAGCCCTTTGAAAACATTGCGGGAAAAGGAGAAAATGCTGGTGAGCAGCATTTACTCCTTTTCCCACAGTGATTTCTACCCATTCCAAAACAAAAAAAAAATGCATCGGGTTTTGTTTTGTCATCTGCACATGCTTTCAATTTGGACATGTCTAAAATTTTGATTCTTTGGTAAAGAGTTAACACAAAAATCATTTCTTGTACTGGGCTTCTTGATATGTAGGTGTTTGATACAGGCATTCTCTATCAGGAGGACTACAAAAACTGTACAGATAGACCTTGATTAAAAAATATATGAGCCATGCTCTGTAAAAAGGGGGCATAACTCTTTCCCACACGACAAAATTTTAGACTCGACTAAATCGAAAACATTTGCAGACGACAATTTGATGTGGCTCAAAAGATAAGTGCTGTCTTTGAAATGGTTGAAAACACTGGGGGACAAAGAGAAAATGCTGGTTACCAGCATTTTCTGCTTTTCCCACTATGTTTTCAAAAGGCTTCTTCCTCAGGGTCGTTAAAAGACAGGATTGTTTGGTAAAGGGTTAATGCATCTCCATGATGCATTGTACTAAGCAAGACATCACATAATTAGGAATCCTTTAACCCTTTACCACACAATCCCGACTTCTAACGACCCTGGGGAAGAAGCCTTTTGAAAACATTGTGGGAAAAGAAGAAAATGCTGGTAACCAGCATTTTCTCCTTTTCCCACAATGTTTTCTACCTTTCCCAAGACAAATTTTAATTTTTGAGTCACATTTATTTTTTCGGCTGCAAATGCTTTGAATTTGGACCAGTCTAGAATTTTGTTATGTGGTAAAGGGTTAAATCCACTTTGTCGTACAAATGACTGAATCATGAGGTGGAGTACGCCTTGGACACACAGCAAATCGACCAGTATCGAAAAGATTCGGCCAAGGCAGACTGCGCAGGATGACCTGGGTCGAAACTTTTCGCAGATGCATTTAGCCCCCTTTTTACAGACCATGGCTCATTTACATATAAGACTCTTGAAAACTGCAGACATTTACAGATAAGGAAAAAAGAAGGGCTTATCTCTTTAACAAACGACAACATTTTAGACTTGTCCAAATTGGAAGCATTTGCAGACAACAAATTCATTTTTTTTTAGCTCACTTGAGCAGAAAGTGCTCATGGTGAGCTATGTGATCGTGCTGTGTCCGGCGTGCGTCGTCCATCGTCAACTTTTTACCTTGCGTATGCTCTAGAGGCCACATTTTCAGTCCGATACTCATGAAACTTTGTCAGAATGTTTGTCTTGATAAAATCTTGGACAAGTTCGAAATTGGGTCATGTGGGGTCAAAAACTAGGTCACTAGGTCAAATCTTAGAAAAACCTTGTGTGCGCTCTAGAGGCCACAGTTCTTGCTCAATTGCCCTGAAAATTGGTCAGCGTGTTTGTCTTGGTAATATCTCTGATGAGTTTGAAATATGGTCACATAGAGTCATAAACTAGGTCACTAGGTCAAATTGAAGAAATACATTTTGGACACAACGGAGGCCACATTTTCAGCTCAATTGACCTGATAATGAGGTTTAAATTGGGTCACTATGACCCTGGAGTGAAATTCTGCCTATTGACTCAGGTGAGCGATCCAGGGCCATCATGGCCCTGTTGTATTAATTTACCCTTTACCAGACAAAATTTTAGCTTTGTACAAATTGAAAGCTTTTGCAGACGATGTGGCTCAATGTGGCTCAAATGGTGCAATCTTTCTTTGATAGGGTAGAAAACATTGTGGGAAAAGGAGAAAATGTTGGTAACCAGCATTTTCTCCTTTTCCCACAATGTTTTCAAAAGGCTTCTTTCCCAGGGCAGACTGAATACTTTTCTCACATGCATCTCAGGCGAGAGGTGAAGAGTCACCGGAAAGAAAGTTTGCCTCAGCTGGGTATCAAACTCGCAACCACCAGGTCATAAGTCAGATATGCTAACCACTGAGCTACCTTGCCGTGCATTTCAACATAGATATTACAATGATTGATACAAAAGTGATGAGACTACATACATGTATCACCATAAATTGTCGAATATGCCCATGTGTTAGTAATAAGTTGCAGCTTGTTTTCATATTAGCCCTGTACGTAACAACAAAATGTTAGACTTGTCCAAATTCAAAGCATTTTCAGAGAGCAAATGTAGCTTAAATGGTAGAATTTATCTTTGATAGGGTAAGTTTAAAACATTGTAGGAAAAGGGTAAAATGCTGGTTACTTGTATTTTTATCTTTTCCATAATGATTTTATGACCCTGTTTCCTCTGCATTGTTAAAACAAGGGATTGATTGGTAAAAGGTTACAGGTTTTACCCTTTACCACACAATTCAGAGTTTTAATGACCCTAAGGAAGAAGGATTTTGAAGACATTGTGGGAAAAGGAGAAAATGCTGGTTAACCCTATACCACACAATCCCGACTTTTAACGACCCTGTGAAAGAAGCGGTTTGAAAACCTTGTGGGAATAGGAGAAAATGCTGGTAACCAGCATTTTCTCCTTTTCCCACAATGTTTTCTACCCCTGTCAAAACAAAATTAAATTTTTCAATCACATTTATTTTGTCGTCTGCAAGTGATTTCAATTTGGACCAGTCTAAAATTTTGTCGTTTGGTAAAGAGTTAACAGCATTTTCTCCTTTTCCCACAGTGTTTTCTACCCTTCCAAAAATATATTTTAACTTTTAAGAAACACATTTGTTGTCACTTTCAGATACTTGCAATTTGTACAAGTCTAAAATTTGGTCATGTGGTAAAGAGTTTACTCTTGATGAAACATCAAATTTTAGACTGGTCCAAGTCGAAAGCATGATATTTGCAGACAACATTTTTAAGTATGGCTCAAATTACAGGAGTTGTCTTTGATATGTTAGAAAACATTGTGGGAAAAGGAGAAAATGCTAGTCACAAACGTTTTCTCCTTTTCCCACAGTGTTTTCAAAAAGCTTTTTCCTCAGGGTCATTAAAATATGGGATTGTTTGGTGCAGGGTTAATTGAGCATGAGAAATGTTTACATGAAATATCTTTGGTATATATTGCTTATTTCCTAGTTATCAACCCTTTTGATGTGTTTTATGAGTTACCAGGTCTAATTGAATATCAGCAATCACTCTTAACCCTTTACTGCACAATGCCGCCTTTTGACGCCCTTGGGAAAGAAGCCTTTTGAAAACATTGTGGGAAAAGGAGAAAATGCTGGTAACCAGCATTTTCTCCTTTTCCCACAATGTTTTCCATCCTGTCAAAGAAAAGTTGCACCATTTGAGCCACATTGAAATTCATGTCTGCAAATGCTTTCAATTTGGACAAGACTAGAATTTTGTCGTCTGGTAAAGGGTTAATTACCCCTACCTCTCTGTATTGTAGAGAGCTTCAAGTCTTTACCCACACAACAACATTATAATTTTTACAAGTTTTTAACTCCACTGGCCAAAGTTTCAGTCATGTGTCTGCCCATCCATGTGTCTGTTTTGCATCCGTTGGTGCGTGCATTAACTGTTATTTCAAATACAGTCAAATGTCCATTGCTCGAACATCTACTCCTCGAAGTTCTGTCGAAGTAAATTTAAAGTCCAGATTGAATTGCTCTATTTTTCTATATAAAGTACTATCCGCACGTCGAAGTCCATATCTCGAAGATTCTCCATACGTCGAACCTAATTTCAGGTCCGAACTTCAATGATCCAGTTAATTTACACATCTTTACTTCGAACACAGTACAGAATTTTCACACATTTTAATTGACTTTAATTATAAACATAGGTGTTATACATAATGAACAGAAATGCCGGATACAACAATGGTATGTTTGTTGCACATTTTCGATCATTGACTTTTGTCAGCTCGAGTGTTAATATGCCAGTCATCTTGACTTGCAGATAATTATCGGTAATTGGTTCGATTAGAAATGTTTGGACTGAGAATTTCATACCATACAGTGTGATTTTGGCCGTGGCTATATAGAAAGACTGGGCATTTCGTTGTCGACCGGAAATACAAATATCCTCGCTCCTAAGGACTTGTTTGGTGAAAGAAACCCGGTAAAGTCCGGGAGATAGCCAGCAACCTCGGCTGTCTAAATGCTTTTTTAATTTCACAATTTTCAGTATCGTTCTTACAAACAGAATTAAAGAAAAACCTGTTAATGAAAGAAAGTAAAAGTATGCATCCTTTACTCTTTAATTTTCAAAACAACTATCGGTTAACTAATAGAGGGAACAAAATGTACGGCCTGTGAACGAAGTATGCTTCGGTTACCTACTTCCGGTACCTGACACACTCATCTGAAGAATCTCTGCATGTCGAACTTTCTATACCTCGAACTTTTTTCGGTATTCCCCTGAACTTGGAGGTATGGATATTCGACTGTATCTTCTCCTCTGAACCTACCCGTCCAGTTTTGATGTAACTTAACAGATATAAACCTGCCATTGTCCTCTTCAAAATCCCTTCAAAGAATCTGATTCAATTCAAAACTGGTTGCCATGGCAACAAAACTGAAACTTATTGAAAATCTTTTAAAATCTTCTTGTCTAAAACCATAAGGCCTAGGGCTTCCTAATTTGGCATATAGCTTTATCTAATAAACCTCTACCAAAATTCATGAAATTTTACCTCTGGGATCAAACTTGGCCCCATCCCAGAGATCACAAGTTTAACATGGGCTTATAGATTGACTTAACCCTTTACCGCACAGTGCTGCCTTTTGACGCCCCTGGGAAAGAAGCCTTTTGAAAACATTGTGGGAAAAGGAGAAAATGCTGGTAACCAGCATTTTCTCCTTTTCCCACAATGTCTTCTACCCAATCGAACAAAAATTGTATCATTTCAGCCACAGTGAAATTGTCGTCTGCAAATGCTTTCAATTTGGACAGGTCTAACATTTTGTCATCTGGTAAAGGGTTAAATCCATATAAGTTTATTGCCATAAAGACTTTTTATGCTGTATGTCTCTGTCAGTGCCAGTTAACCCTTTCCCAAACAAGCCCTGGTTTTCACATGTCTGCAGTACAAGTCTTTTGAAAACACTGTGGAAAAAAGAGAAATTGCTCATAACAAGCAATTTCTCCTTTTCCCACAGTGTTTTCTACCCTTTTTGAGACCTTTATGCCATTTTCAACAAACTTAAAATTGTCGTCTGCAAACTCTTTCATTTTGGACTAGTCCAAAATTTGTTGTTTGGGAAAGAGTTAAGTGCTTGATACCTTTATTATACTCTTTACAAAACAACAGAAACTTTTACTGGACCAAATTAAAATTAAAAGCCATTGCAGACGACACGGACAGATTGAATGTAGCTTAAATGATTATTTCTGTCTTTGATAGGATAGGAAACATTGTGGGAAAATCAGAAAATGCTGGTTGACAATATTTTCTTCTTTTCCCATAATGTTTTCAAAAGCCTCCTCTTTCAGGGTCATTAAAACTGGGAATTGTCTGGTAAAGGGTTCAAAGCCAGTGGAGCGATACAGGGCCATCATGGCATTCTTGTATTAACTTTTTCAGCACATTTACATTATGTGTTATGAAGTAACAACAAAACATGTACATGTTACCATCACCAGAAACCAGTCTACCAGCATTTTCTCCTTTTCCCACAATGTTTTCAAAAAATTTTTTCATCAGGTCCTTAAAACTTGAGATTGCATTTTCCTGAGCTAAATAATTCAGTTGAAAAATCATTGTTTACTTGGGTTATCTTCTTTTTCCTTGTCATGGTTTATTGTTGGTCAGTTTTTCAGCTTTGTGAATTGAATTGATTGAATTGACTGGGAAAAAAAAATAAGGTTCTAAGATAATAACATTGGGTTTCAATTACCTCATAGCTGTTAAGTTTGAATAATTTATAAAACCCATGGGAGTATTTGAATAATAATGGTAGTTTAAGTGATTTTTACTCACACAATAAAATCCCTGTTTCCATTATTTAACCCTTAAAGCACCTTTCATGACTATAGTTGCATTTGCGGCCAGTGTAGGTCAAGATCAGGCTGCACAAAACGTGCAGCCTGATCTTTGATCTACACTGTCCACTTTGCAGAAACACTGGAGACAAAAACAACCATTAATTGCAATTATTTGGGTCATATTGCCAGGATGAAAATATCTGATAGGTTTATTCTGGGCTCTAAGGGTTAGCGGTATTGATATGACTGGTTTTGTTGCATATTGAGAAGGCTGGCCAGACAAACTTAACACTAAGCATTCTCTTAACCCTTAGGCTGCTTAAGCATGACTCAAGGACCTTCTGTTGACAGTGTAGATCAAGATTAGACAGCACAGAATGTGCAGTCTGATCTTGGATCTACAGTGTACAATGAGGAGATATTTTTCCCCAAAAAATACCTTTCCTATAGCAAATTTTGGCCTTTTACTGTTAGCTTAGAAGTTTCATTTCTTTTATTTAGCGGGATAAGGGTTAACCCTTTACCAAAAAGAAAAAAAAGAATTATAGACTTTTCCAAACAAGAAAAATTTAATGTCACAAAAGACAGCATAATTGTCTTTGATACGGTGAAAACAATATGGAAAAAGGAAAAAATGCTGGTAAATAGCTTACTGTCCTTTTCCCATGATGTTTTCAAAAGCTTCATTCTTCAGGGTTGTTAAAACACGGGGTAGTTTGCTAAATCTTCGTAAATTTTTCATCAATAAGGTAACTAGGACTGGAAGAACATGTATAAATCCTTAGGTATGGCACCATTTTGCATGAAAAATTAAGATTATTTACAATTCTTCTTCTTACAAACCAACCATTGGCTTTCTCCGCAATTTTACATGAAATACGGTTGGCGATCTTCTATTAGATTTCTTGAAAGAATCATAATCAATCAAAAAATGGATTCACAGCCATAAAAAACAAAACTGTACACATGTTTATCATTTGGATAGACCAGAGACATCCACATGTGACTTTTTTGTACGCCTGAAGGGTCGTATTATGTTATACCCCAGGTCGTCCGTCCGTCTGTCTGTCTGTTAGCAATTTCTTGTGTGGGCAACTCCTACAGTTTCCATCGGAATTATTTGAAACTTGCCACAATGAATCTCCATGATGTCTAGTTGTGCACCTGACTCTTAGAATTTGGATCGCTGTTTGCGTTCTAAAATTATCTGCCCTTGATTTCTGAAATAACCAACTTTTCACTTTGAATTTTTGTTCAGGCCATAACTTCCATACCATAAAAGGTATCAACTTGAAACTACATACACTGATAGAACACATTATGGAGAAAAGCAGTGCACAAGAAGCATAACTCTGCTTCTCTTGTTTTTGAGTTATTGCCCTTTGTTAATTTTCAGTTTGAATTTTTGACCAGGCCATAACTTCCAAACTATAAAAGCTATTAACTTGGAACTTCATACACTGATAGAACACATTATGGAGAAGTGTAGTGCACATGAATCATAACTCTGTTGCCTTTATTTTTTGAGTTATTGCCCTTTGTTAATTTTCAGTTTGAATTTTTGTCCAGGCCATAACTTCCAAACTTTAAAATCCATCATCTTGAAATTTCAAAGACTAGTAGAACACATTATGAAGAACTGCATTGCACAAGAACCATAACTCTACCATCCTTCTTTTTGAGTTATTGCCCTTTGTTAGTTTTCACTTTGAAATTTCGTCTGGGCCATAATTTCTAAATTATAAAAGCTATGATCTTGAACCTTCCAAGACTGATAGAACACCTTGTGGAGAAGAGCGATTCACAAAAATTGTATTTGTGCCACCCTTATTTTTTTAGTTATTGCCCTTTAATATTTTTTACATTAGATTTTTGTTTGGGCTAGATCTTCCAAACTATAAAAGCTATCAACTTGAAACAATATACACTGATAGAACAGATTGTGGAGAAGTGCAGTTAACAAGAACCATAACTCTGTCATCCTAAGTTTTTGAGTAATTGCCCTTTAATAACTTCATTTTGAATTTTTGTCCTGGCTACTTCTTCCAAACTAGAAAAGCTATCAACTTGAAACTTTATACACTGACAGAACACATTATGGCGAAGTGTCAGGCCCAAGAACCATAACTCTGATACCCTTATTTTTTGAGTTATTGCCCTTTATTTATTTTTAAATTTTTACTTTGAATTTTTGTCTGACCCATAACTTCTAAACTATAAAAGCTCTCAAATTGAAACTTCAAACACTGATAGCAGTAGAGGGTTAAATGCTTTTTTTCCCTTCAATAAACTATTACAGACAATCAAGACTTACTTTCTTTATCATGGAGAATAACTACTCTTCATTCAAGGCCCATCCTTCATTTCAACTCATTTCACTGACAAGCCCCTTTGGGCATATATGCGCCGCTCTGCGAAGCTCTTGTTCATTTTTGGATTCCTAAACATGAAGCGACTTACTGCCAGCTTTATCTAGAGATCCCTGCCTTGGGGTGTGCGACATTCCTTGGAAAACCACCTTCATCACAAATGATCTCTAGCCCTGACCCTTACCCTAACCCAGACAAATTGTGGCTCAAATCTTCCTCCCAGACAGAGCTTTTCATGAAATAAATCTAGGAAGTCAGAAATCGGTATTTTAAAGCATGCATGGATTTCAACGAAACACACTTTTGACAAAATGTCATGAACCGCTGCCTTTGTACACAAAGGTCTTGTCCATTAACCTTATAGAAATTATAATCATACAGCATCTTGCTCTGTGAAAAGGGGTTTAATGCATCTGCAAAAAGTAATGACCTGTGTCAGCCTGCAGTTGGACAAAATAGATTATATGGGTCCATGATTATATATATGACTTGCTTGGTGTACTAATGGGTCAGCCATTTTTGTGGAAAACATCCCTAGCCCTGACCCTTACTCTAACCCAGACATATTGTGGCTCAAATCTTTCTCCCAGACAGAGCTTTTCATGAAATAAATCTAGCAATACATGGATCCGTGGCGATGAGATAAACCGACTTCCTTGGTTACCGTCGTTAAGGGCTCACAAACAAACGCAGTAAATGCATATACATATAGCAGAAAGGTTACTTAAATCATGCTGTCATGATTGTTTCTTTCCATTAAATTCCAGAAAAATATTCCTTTTCATATATTTCTGCCGATGATGGATTCTCGGCAAGAAATATATGGATACTTGAACTTATTTACACATATTTGTACAAAAAGTGTGAATTTCAGGGGCTACGGACAATGTAATACATGTGCCAGCAAAGTTTTGAACTTTTACGAGAGAGAATGAAACACCACGTAATCCTCAGATTTTCCTAAAAATATTAGAATTAAAGATGATTAATATTTTTGTAGGGCTTGTTAGGTTGTCTCAACATCGTATTCGATAATAAATTACATTAAATAACAAGCATTTTGAAATATTTATAGATTGTCTCATTCAACACAGAGGTGGAAGTCTGAGAAATGTTTAAATTTCAAGTTAAGGGAAAATGGTTGCCTGATGATTTTAAAAAGTGTAAAGTGTGCGGTCAATTAATAAACTTGTTAATATCATTGGCGGTAGTTTGTTTTATCTTATGATAAACTGAAGACAACGGGTGTTCAAGTGGATTACAGCGGCAATCAAACACACATCTTATCAGTTATCGTTTTACCGACATACCCTTTGAAATGGCAGATGTGCTAATCCACCTAAATATGGCTAAGTCAAAAGCTGATTTAATTAACATAAGTTGCCTTTTGAGTAGAACTTCCAAAACTGTACAAAACAGAACTCAGCCTGTTTCATAATTGAAATCTACATGTAACTTCAGTAAAGAATATACGTAAATGTACTTAATTTAAGTAGGAGATGGTTTGAATCCAAGAATAAACTGCATTTTTTGCACTCTGATCTGTATCTTCACATTCATCATTCTTCATGAATTCTTCATGCACAAAGGGTTAATGTTAATGTCAAACTGAAACATTGATGGCACTTGCCCCTTTTTGGATGTGCAGAGGTTATTAAACAAGATTAGCTGTTTGAGTGAATGTACTTTCTTTTTATTAGTACAGTCGAATATCCATACCTCGCAGTTCAGGGGACTACCGAAAAAAGTTTGAGGTATAGAAAGTTCGATGTGCAGAGATTCTTCAGACGAGTGTGTCAGGTACCGGAAGTAGGTAACCGGAGCATACTTCATTCACAGGCCGTACATTACCTTGTTCCCTCTATAGTTAACCGATCATTGTTTTGAAAATTAATGAGTAAAGGATGCATACTGTTTATTTTCTTTTATTAATATGTTTTTCTTTAATTCTGTTTGTAAGAACGATACTGAAAATTGTGAAATTAAAAAAGCATTTCGTCAGCCGAAGTTGCTGGCTATCTCCCGGACTTTACCGGGTTTCTTTCACCAAACAAGTCCTCAGGAGCGAGGATATTTGTATTTTCGGTCAACAACGAAATACCCAGTCTTTCTATATAGCCACGGCCAAAATCACACTGTATGGTATGGAAATCTCAGTCCAAACATTTCTAATCGAACCAATTACCGATAATTATCTGCAAGTCAAGATGACTGGCATGTTAACACCCGAGCTGACAAAAGCCAATGATCGAAAATGTGCGAAAAACATACCGTCGTTGTATCCGGCATTTCTATTTATTATGTATAACACCTTAGTTTATAATTAAAGTCAATTAAAATGTGTGAAAATTCTGTACTGTGTTCGAAGTAAAGATGTGTAAATTAACTGGATCATTGAAGTTCGGACCTGAAATTAGGTTCGACGTATGGAGAAACTTCGAGATATGGACTTCGACGTGCGGATAGTACTTTATATAGAAAAACAGAGCAATTCAATCCGGACTTTAAATTTACTTCGACGTATAGAGAACTTCGAGGAGTAGACGTTCGAGCAATGGACATTCGACTGTATTTCATATATTTTACCTTTGTTTTTCCACTGTAAAATAGTTAAGTTTTTTCCGGAGAGTTACAGAGGGGAAAAAAACTAACATTAATTAATCCATTGCCTAATATAGAGTTGATCAAAACTCTTTGCTGATATCTCATGTCAATCATAATCATAATCCAAACTTATAACCTCTTCATATATCTCGCGTAAGCAGTACACGATAGCAAAGCACATCTTTTTAAACTTTTCCGTAAAATTCAAGCGTTGTAAACACACATAATATTGCACTTCTCCAACATTAACAGTCGCTTGTTTGTGAGCCAAAAGAGCAGACAGTCGCGCCAAATAAATGCGATGACCTGATTGGTCAAATATCGATTTCCACGGATCCATGTATTGAGCAATCATTGTTTTAACTCTTTACCAAATGACCGTATTTCAGACTGGTCCAAACTGAAAGCATTTGCAGACAACAAATTAAATGTGACTAAAATGATTGCATTTGTTTCTGAACGGTTAGAAAACATTGTAGGAAAAGGAGAAAATGCTGGTTACCACCATTTTCTCCTTTTCCCACAATGTTTTTAGCTCCACTGGCCAAAGGCCAGCTGGCTTATGTCATGGCCGGGTGTCCGTCGTGCGTCCATGCGTGTGTGCGTGCGTCCGTTAACTTTTATTTCAAACATCTTCTTCTCTGAAACTACCCATCCAATTTTCATGAAACTTCACAGAAATGATCCTGCCATGGTCCTCTTCAGAATTTCTTGAAAGAATTTGATTCCTTCAAAAACTCTGGTTGCCATGGCAACAAAACTTAAAAATATTGGAAATCTTTAAAAATCTTCTTGTCTGAAACCATAAGGCGTAGGGCTACCAAATTTGGCATGTAGCTTTATGTAGTAGACCTTTATCATGTTTCTTCAAATTATAGCCCTGGGGTCAAAATTGGCTCTCCCCAGGGGTCACAAGTTATACATAGGCTTATATAGAGAAAACTTTAAAAATCTTCCTGTACCTAGCCGTAAGGCCTAGAGCTACCAAATTTTGCATGTAGCTATATGTAGTGGGCCTCTACCAAGCAGGCCAAAATTTTAGTGCTGGGGTCAAACTTGGCCCCTCTGCAGGGGTCACACGTTTTACATGGGCGTACATAGTTACAACTTAAGAAATCTTCCAGTACCTAGCCATAAGGCCTAGAGCTATCAAATTTTGCATTTAGCTTGATGTAGTGGAGGTCTACCAAAAGTGCCCGAATTACAGTCCTAGGGTCAATTTGGCCTCATGCTGGGGGGTGGGGGGGGGGAGGTTCACAAGATTTACATGGGCTTATATAGGGAAAACTTTTAAATCTTGGTGTACATAGCCATAAGGCTTAGGGCTACCAAAATTTGCATAATCATAGCACTATCTAGTGGACAACTACAAAGAGGGCCCAAGTTACAACCCTAGGATCAAGTTTGGCCCTGCACCAGGGGTCACAAGTTTTACATGGGTTTATGGAGTGAAAACTTCAGAAACCGTCTTGTTACTAGCCATAAGGCCAAGAACTCCCAAATTTGGTCATAAACATGTGCTTATAGGGTGAAAATTAAAAAAATCCTTTTGCTCCTAACCGCAAACTCAAGGGCTACGAAATCTGGATCACTTTTGATTTTTTACTGAAATTAGCCTTGCATCAGGGGTCTTATGTTTTACAGAGGCTTCATATGGATGAAACTTGAAAATCACCTTATTTATAACCATACAGCATAGACTTGTATTATTTTGGCATGTGGCTTTATCTTGTGGACCTCTACCTGGGTTCAAGTAATTATCGCTCTGGGATCAAAAATGGCTTTGTCCTGCGGGTCTCAACTTTCACATGGGCTTTTACAGAGAAAACTTTGTAAGTCTTCATTTTGAAACCATTTGGCTCAGAATTGAAATGTTTAGTATTTATGGTTTATATTTATAAGCCAGTGGAGCGATACAGGGCCATCATGGCCCTCTTGTTAAAAGGCTTCTTTCTCAGGATCGTTAAAAGTCAGGATTGTGTGGTAAAGGGTTAAAACATGCATGGATTTCGACAAAACATTTTCAACAAAATGTGCATCAATACCGCATTGCAAAGTTGCATGGAACCCCCTTTTCATAGAGCATTGGTCATTTTGATAATGAACACATGTATATCATGGCTATAATTATATAGATATAAGCAAATATATCCAAACTATGCAGGCAGAATGAAGGTCAATGCAGGTCAGTCTGAAATATCCAAAACAAGAAAACAGCAGGGGTACTATGTAAACAAACTCATTAACTCTTTACAAGGGCACAAAATTCTGGATTTGTCTAAATTCAAAGGGAAAGCATTTGCAGGTTGCAAATAAAATGTAACTCAAGTTATGGAATTTGTCATTGAAAGGGTAGAAAACATTATGGGGAAATGGAAAAATGCTGGTTACCAGCATTTTCTCCTTTTTGCTACATCTCTTTCCAAAGCCTTTTTCCTCTTTTCCACAGGGTTGCTAAAGGATTGTATGGTAAAGATTTAACTCTGTACTGTACAACCCTGAAAAAGAAGGCTTTGAAAACATTGTAGGAAAAAGAGAAAAGGCTGGTACCCAGCACTTTCCTCTTTTCCCACAACTTTTTCAACCCTATTACAGAAGGAAATCCATCATTTGGGCTGCATATATTTAGTTCTCTGCAGACAAAATTTTAGACTGGTCCAAATTGAAAGCATTTGCAGATGACAGATTAAAGGTGGCCCAAATGATGAAATTTGCCATTGATAGGTTAGAAAACATTGTGGGAAAAGGAGAAAATGCTGGTTACCAGCATTTTCTCCTTTTCCCACAATGTTTTCAAAAGGCCTCTTTCTCATGGTCATTTAAAGTCGGGATTGTGTGGTAAAGGGTTAACTCTTAGGTTGCTATGGACGACTCACTGACCTTTTTTGGAGAGTGTAGAACCAAGACCAGACTGCACAGAATGTAGAGCCTGATCTTGGATCTCTACTGCCCAAAAGGGAGATGTTTTTGCCCCAGAAATAACAAAATTTGGGTTCTTTCTATCAGCTTAACCCTTTCCCAAACGACAAATTTTGGACTGGTCCAAATTGAAAGAGTTTGCAGACGACAATTTTAAATTTGATGAAAATGGCAGAAAGTTCTCAAAAAGGGTAGAAAACACTGTGGGAAAAGGAGAAATTGCTCGTAACAAGCTATTTCTTCTTTCCCCACAGTGTTTTCAAAAGACTTGTACTGCAGACACGTGAAAACCAGGGCTTGTTTGGGAAAGGGTTAAAGGTTTTATTTCACTTATATAGCAGGATAAGGGTTGATAAAGTAGGTATGTCCAGTGACATGCATGACCATTGATTTGACTCCAGATGAAGGTAAAATTGTGAAGTCACCTGTGCATAATTAACCCTTTCTGTAATTGATGCTGTGTTTTAACCCTTTACTGCACAATGACGCCTTTTGACGCCCCTGGAAAAGAAGCCTTTTGAAAACATTGTGGGAAAAGGAGAAAATGCTGGTAACCAGCATTTTCTCCTTTTCCCGCAATGTTTTCTACCCTATCAAAGAAAAGTTGCACCATTTGAGCCACACTGAAATTGTCATCTGCAAATGCTTTCAATTTGGACAAGGCTAAAATCTTGTTGTCTGGTAAAGGGTTAATGATCATGTTTAGCCCTTTTCCACACCAATCCTGAGTTTTAACAACCCTATGATAAAAAGCTTTTGTTTGTATAGTGTTTTAACACCCTTTTTCAACATTATTTTAGTGATGCCATGGTGGCCAGTGTACTTTTCCATGCTTCCTGGAGTTTCTTTTACCAGTACTTTGTACAATTTTCTTCACAAGCTACGGGTTGCTTTTCCACAGTACCCTCGTCCAAACAATTATCAGTGGTCAGAGAGGAATGAATGCTGTGGCAATGACTATTGACAGTCCTTCAAAGAGAAAATGGCTGAGCGGAGGATTCAAACCAGCGAACTCTAGTCTCAAGTCCAGTGCGCTACGGAATGCACAGAAAAAAGCCATTGAAAACATTGCGATATTAGGAGAAAATGCTGGTAACCAGCATTTCTCTGTTTCCCATAATGTTTTCTGTCTTTTTACTTGCAACTTCCATCACTTGAGCCAAATTTAACCTCTTTACCAAATGCCAAAACTTTGGAATGGTCCAAAGTGAAAAAAAGTGAAAACATTTGCAGATGACAAATTCAGTGTGGCTAAAATGATGATACCTCTCTATGATAGGGTAGAAAACATTGTGGGAAAAGGAGAAAATGCAGGTTACCAGCATTTTCTCCTTTACCTACAATGTTTTCAAAAGCCCTCTTCCTTAGGGTTTTTAAAAGTCAGGATTGTGTGGTAAAGGGCTAATTTGTTTGCAATGGATTGGAATTGACCACATCCACAATTTTATGCTAGGTAAAGCCTTAAATGGGCCTTGGCTTCTAGTGTCACAAATCTGAATACTATCACTTTTTGATTTAACCCTTTACCACACAATCCTGAGTTTTAACGACCCTGAGAAAGAAGCCTTTTGAAAACATGGTGGGAAAAGGAGAAAATGCTGGTAACCAGCATTTTCTCCTTTTCCCACAATGTTTTCTACCCTTTTCAAAACAAATTTCAATATTTAAGTAACATTTATTCCGTCGTCTGCAAAAGCTTTCAATTTGGACCAGTCTGAAATTTTGTCGTTTGGTTAAGAGTTAAGAGAAGAAGAGCAACATAAATTTAGATTAACCCTTTCGCAGCAAAATAAATGGATTCAACATTCTTTGAGTTATGAAAATGTATTTTCATTGCTTTTGAATCTAATTTTGGTTAAAGATTGATATTCGGTAGTAGATGGTGTAAATCCAAGATCAGACTGCATGTCCTGTGCAGTCTGATCTTGATCTGTGCCATCTGCAAAGATATCAAAAGTGACACTGGCAGTGAAAGAGTTAATAAGTAAAGTGAAAACTATTGCATAGTGCAAGACTGCTGTTTGGTTAGACTGTTTTACGTAAGACATGTACATGTATAGGACAGAGTTACAAGAAGTTCCGACTCTGCATCCTGTGTGCATTAGGTTCTTGATCAAGAAAGTCCACAACTAGTGTGGTTACCAGCAGTTTCTACTTTACCCTCAGTGTTCTGCACCATTTAGCTCTTTAAGAAACGACATAATTTTAGACTGGTCAAAACTGAAAGCATTTGCAGACGACAAAATAAATGTGGCTCATTCAGCATTGAAATTGGTCTTTGGAAGGGTAGAAAACATTGTGGGAATAGGAGAAAATGCTGGTAACCAGTATTTTCTCCTATTCCCTCAATGTTTTCTAAAGCTTTCTTTCTCAGGGCCGTTAAAAGTTGGGATTGTGTGGTAAAGAATTAGGAGACAGAAATCATCTATTAAGTTTGATAGAATTTGGTGTCTGTGAAATTTGGCGTAGTCCAAAATTTTGCTGTTTGGTAAAGGTGTTAACACATGAAAAACTGGAAATGACTTAAGTAGCACTGGAACCCACATAAGTTATGTTTGCGGACAGTGTAGATCAAGATCTGACTGCACAGAATGTGCAGTCTGATCTTGGATCTACACTGTCCGCTATTTTATTACATATTCTGGCCAAAACAACCATGAAATGACAGTATTTTGGGTTTTTTCCCTGATTGACAATGTCCTTTTCATTAATTCAGGGCTCTAAAGGTTAATTAGATGGTTTGGGACAATGATCATTGTTTATAACAGTTAACCTGTGGTATTTATGGCAACTCTAAATAGGTACAGTTCTTTAACCCTTTACCAAGCAATCCCCGGGGTTTTAATGACCAAGGGAAATAAGCCTTTTAAAAACATTGTTGGTAAAGGAGACAATGCTGGTAACCAGCATTTTCTCCTTTCCCTGCAATGTTTTCTACTGTTCCAAAAACAAATTTCAAATTTTGATTCACGTTTATTTTGTCGTCTGCAAAAGCTTTCAATTTGGACTGGTCTGTAATTTTGTTGTTTCGTAAAGAGTTAATGTTCACCTGGACGTATGTTAACCCTTTACCACACAATGCTGACTTTTAATGACCCTGTGAAAGAAGCCTTTTGAAAACTTTGTGGGAAAAGGAGAAAATGCTGGTAACCAGCATTTTCTCCTTTTCCTACAATGTTTTCTACCTTTCCGAACACAAATTTCAATTTTTAAATCACATTTGTTTTATCATCTGCAAGTGCTTTCAATTTGGACCAGTTTAAAATCTTGTCGTTTGGTAAAGAGTTAACCTTTATGCTGCTAAGCCCAACTCAAGAACCATTTGCAGACAGTGTAGATTAAGGTCAGACTGCACATCCTCTGCAGTGTCTACAATGTCTGATAAGGAGATACTTTTCTCGAGGAAAAAAAAAACTTAAAATGTTTGGGTTTTTATTATTGACTTGAAAGTTTCATTTAACTTATTTAGCAGGTTAACCCTTTCCCAAACGACAAATTTTGAACTGGTCCAAATTGAAAGCCTTTGCAGACGACAATTTTAAATTTGATGAAAATGGCAGAAAGTTATCAAAAAGGGTAGAAAACACTGTGGGAAAAGGAGAAATTGCTAGTTACGAGAAATTTCTCCTTTTCCCACAGTGTTTTCAAAAGACTTGTACTGCAGACACATGAAAACCAGGGCTTGTTTGGGAAAGGGTTAAGAGTTAATTTATTGCAGCCAGAAACAGATTTGTAGTATACAATTTTGAAACAGGCCTTGAAAATTTTACTCATTACAAGCAATTTCTATTTCTGCCACATTGTTTTCAAATCAAGGCTGTTTTGTTGAGAATATTTGACAGTGTAGGGGACAGCAATTTTTCTTAGGTAAACCTCCAATATTTCATCTCGGACAACCAATATACATAAACAGAACCAAAAAATGTCAGATTTTATTGCTGTGAGTTATTGTGCAGAATTCTTCTCTCTGAGCTGCAGGACATTTATTCATTAATAATAATGTTAACCCTTGATGTCAAATTCAGCGCATTTGTTCATAAATCATTAACTCTTTCACTGCGCATGACGCCTTGCATGTCTTTTGTAGATCAAGATCAGATTGCACAAAACATGCAGTCTGATCTTTGGGCCAAGCCCCCGTAGTTCAGTTGGTAGCGTACAGGACTTGAGAACAGGAGGTCGCTGGTTCGATCCCCGGCTCGGCCAATTTCTTTCCGAGGATTGATGATAGTCATTGCGACAGCAGGATTCATTCCTCTCTCACCACTGACCATTGTTTTGACGATGGTTATGTGGGAAAGCAGCCAGTGGCTTGGAAAGAATATTGTGCGGAGTACTGGTAAAAGAAACTCCAGGAAAGCATGGATAGGTGCACATGCCGCCGTGATATAACTGAAATAATGTTGAAAATGGCATTAAACACCATACAATCAATCACTGATCTTTGGATCTACACTACCCGCTGCCTGATACTAATCTTTGACCAAAATCAGCTTTGAAATGCAACGAAAGTATACTTTTAGTTATCAAGAATTGTCGAATCCATGTTTTTGGCAATGAAAGAGTTAAGGTGCTGCTCATGACTTTAGGTGCACGGCACACCGCAATGATTGCGGTCAGTATAGATCAAGATCAGACTGCACAGAATTGTTATACATAGCCCTGTCCTTGGCCTGCATTGTTGTTGCACAAAGACTGACATTTTCTCACAAACTCTGTTATTACTGAAGATAATTTACTTAACCCTTTACCACACAATCCCGACTTTTAATGACCCTAAGAGAGAAGTCTGTTGAAAACATTGTGGGAAAAGGAGAAAATGCTGGTAACCAGCATTTTCTCCTTTTTTCCACAATGTTTTCTACGCTATCAAAGAAAAATTGCACCATTTGCAGGGTTTTCATTTAAAGCCGATTGCCGATCAAAAACATCGGTTGAAATCGGCCTTTAATCGGTTGTTTTTGCTGGATCTTTGAAAAATCGATCGTGTTGTTTATATCGAAAATATTTCACGCATGGGTAACTGTACTGCGACACTGGTTCAATTTTACCATGAAACCAGAAACAATTGGTTTATGAATGTTACGCGGTCATTCATTGGATACTTGCATCCAATTATCCAATCGTAGGCGACGATACGTTTCTCCGATCTCCATTTGGTAATCATGGACACCAAAGCCTAGGCGGCCCCCTTGACGCTCGGCCTGTTGTTTTTGTCAATCAATCGGTTGCTTCATTTCAAAATGAAAACCCTGCATTTGAGCTACAATGAAATTGTCATCTGCAAATGCTTTCAATTTGGACAAAGCTAAAATTTTGTCTTCTGGTAAAGAGTTAAAGCTGCCCTGTGGTCTAGTTATTAACCGTTTAGCACATGGCACAATGATAGATTGGTCCAAATTGTGAGCTTTTGCAGACGACATACAACATGTTGCATAAATGATATTGTTTGTATCAGAAAGAGTAGAAAACATAGTGCAAAAAGGAGAAAATGCTGGTTACCAGCATTTTCTCCTTTTCCCACAATGTTTTCAAAAATCCTTTTCATCAGTGTCGTGTAGACTCCAGATTGTATGGTAAAAGGTTAAATAAGAGCTGATGTATAGATCAGATATCAAAAGAGATTTCGAAAAAAATCAAAGAAATAAAAAAAAACATGTAAAAAGGAATGATTCTGAACTTTTCTAATTCTACCTTTTGTCAAAAACTTTCCTTCTGTGTTTCGAAATACATTTAGATCTACATGAAGACAAAAGTTAATGAAATTAAAGACCAATTAGCAGCTAAAAGTAAGCAAAGCAGGTGTTAAAATTCATTCGGATTTAAATAATACCTTTTAACCCTTTCCCAAACAAGCCCTGGTTTTCACGTACCTGCAGTACAAGTCTTTTGAAAACACTGTGGGAAAAGGAGAAATTGCTCGCAATGAGCAATTTCTCCTTTTCCCACAGTGTTTTCTCCCCTTTTTGATAACTTTCTGCCATTTTCATCAAATTTTAAATTGTCGTCTGTGAACTCTTTCAGTTTGGACCAGTCCAAAATTTGTCGTTTGGGAAAGGGTTAAAAGTATGGAAATTATTGTGAAGATGACAATTTGTTATTATGTGGTTGTTCCAAGTGTTTGTCACTGGCAGAAAACATGAATTTCAAAACCATGTAAAAACTAAACAAAAGATAGAGTGACCTGGGAACTTTTGACCTACTTTTTAAATTCATTTTTCTTCCACCAACAAACTCTTGCACCCATTGTACAATAGCAGATTGTCATCTAAACAATAGTTTCCATACTTTTAAATGGTATGATTTAACTCTTTACCACATGAAGAAAATCAAGACTGGTCCAAACTGAAAGCATTTCCAGGCTACAATTTAAATCTAGTTCAAAAGATGGAATTTGCCTTTGATAGCGTAGAAAACATTGTGAGAAAAGGAGAAAATGCTGGTTACCAGCATTTTCTTCTTTTCTCACAATGTTTTCAAAAGACTTCTTCCTCAGGGTCGTTAAAACTGGGGATTGTGTGGTAAAGGGTTAAAATATAGATGCATTTTTGCGCCTGGATTGTTTCCTTTTGGTGGCCTATTGGGGCCTCAACTCTTTCCCAAATGACAATATTTTAGACTTGTCCAAATTGAAAGCATTTGCAGACAACAAAATAAATGTGACTCAAAATTTGAAATTTGTATTAGGTAGAGTAGAAAACATTGTGGGGAAAGGAGAAAATGCTGGTTACCCTTTCCCACAATGTTTTCAAAAGTCTTCCATCTCAGGGTCGTTAAAAGTCAGGATTGTGTGGTAAAGAGTTAAATAAAGAAACAATTTTAAAATCATTTTTATTGGCATGTCTGTTTTTGAAGGAAACCTTGAGTTGTTTTTGTAGCCCTGTGTCGTCGTTGTTCTCTGCGTGGTCGGTGTGTACCTCTTCATACAAAAAGGTTGACATTTTATAATATCTTTGTTATTACTGAAGATGTTTACCTCAAACTTGGACAAGTTGTTCTCTATCAAAAGGGCAACACATAAAGCAGGGGCAGGCAACCATCAAAGTATTTTTGACACAGTTAGGCCCCTTTTTTCGACTTAAAATTTTTACTAAAAGCAGCTTTAGCTGAGTGTTTTCACCCACGTGCGGTGCTCTTCTCCTGCATTGGACAATAATGTAAACTGATAATGAAAGGTTTATCAAGTGAGACCTATACTCACATTGTTCAAAGGACTCTGTTTTCTCTAGAGAATTACACAATAGCGTGTAATTGTAGTAATAGATAATGGTTACAGAAGCAACTGATGTAAAATGCTTTATTTGTTATTAATGAACTCTGTTTAAGCCTTTACCACACAATCCCGAGTTTTAACGACCCTGGGAAGGAAGCCTTTTGAAAACATTGTGGGAAAAGGAGAAAATGCTGGTAACCAGCATTTTCTCCTTTTCCCACAATGTTTTCTACCTTTCCCAAAACAAGTTTTAATTTTTCGTTCGCATTTATTTAGTCGTCTGCAAACACTTTCAATTTGGAATAGTCTGAAATGTTGTCGTGTGGTAAAGAGTTAATGGCCTATCATTTGATCATCCTTTACTTAGGGTTTTTAGCTCCACTGGCCGAAGGCCAGCGGGTTTATGTCATGGCCCGGTGTCCGTCGTGCGTCCGTCCGTGCGTCCGTCCGTCCGTCTGTCCGTGCGTTAACTTTTATTTCAAACATCTTCTTCTCTGAAACTACCCATCCAATTTTCATGAAACTTCACAGAAATGATCCTGCCATGGTCCCCTTCAGAATTTCTTGAAAGAATTTGATTCCTGTAAAAACTCTGGTTGCCATGGCAACAAAACTGAAAAATATTGGAAATCTTTAAAAATCTTCTTGTCTGAAACCGTAAGGCATAGGGCTACCAAATTTGGCATGTAGCTTTATGTGGTAGACCTCTATCAAGTTTCTTCAAATTATAGCCCTGGGGTCAAAATTGGCTCTGCCCCAGGGGTCACAAGTTTTACATAGGCTTATATAGAGAAAACTTTAAAAATCTTCCTGTACCTAGCCATAAGGCCTAGAGCTACCAAATTTTGCATGTAGCTATATCTAGTGGGCCTCTACCAAGTGGGCTAAAACTTTAGCCCTGGGGTCAAAATTGGCACCGCCGCAGGGGTCACAAGTTTTACATGGGCTTACATAGTGACAACTTACGAAATCTTCCTGTTTTGATTTTTTTTTGAAATTAGCCTTGCATCAGGGATCTTATGTTTTACAGAGGCTTCATATGGACAAAACTTGAAAATCACCTTATTTATAACCATACAGCATAGACTTGTATTATTTTGGCATGTGGCTTTATCTTGTGGACCTCTACCAAGGTTCAACTAATTATAGCTCTGGGATCAAAAATAGCTTTGCCCAGCGGGTCTCAACTTTTACATGGGCTTTTACAGAGAAAACTTAAGTCTTTATTTTGAAATCATTTGGCTCAGTATTGAAATGTTTACTATTTATGGTTTGTATTTATAAGCCAGTGGAGCGATACAGGGCCATCATGGCCCTCTTGTTCAATTTTTCGTTAGCTCACCTGAGCAGACAGTTCTCAGGGTGAGCTTTTGTGTACAATATTGATGTATTCTTGCCACATTATTTAACCCTTTCCCAAACAAGCCCTGGTTTTCACGTGTCTGCAGTACAAGTCTTTTGAAAACACAGTGGGAAAAGGAGAAATTGCTCGTAACGAGCAATTTCTCCTTTTGCCACAGTGTTTTCTACCCTTTTTGAGACCTTTCTGCCCTTTTCATCGAATTTGAAATTGTCGTCTGCAAACTCTTTGAATTTGGACCAGTCCAAAATTTGTCGTTTGGGAAAGGGTTAAACATGGTCACTTTGTTTCAAAAGGAGGGTCTCTAGGTGAAATCATAACTTTTTTGTGTCAGGGCCGGTTCACAAAATTCGGTCAGAGCTGAATTAACTCTTTAACAAACAACATTTTTAGACTGTTCCAAATGGAAAGCATTTGCAGATGACAAATGAAATGTGGTTCAAATGATTTGATTTGTGTCTGAAAGGTTAGAAAACACTGTGGGAAAAGGAGAAAATGCTAGTTACCAGCATTTTCTCCTTTTCCCACAATGTTTTCAAAAGCTTTCTTTCTCAGGGTCGTTAAAAGTCAGGATTGTGTGGTAAAAGGAGAATGGAAGTATATATTTATTTGTCATTCTTGTTAAAAAAGCAGGTAAATTGCTAACATTAAGGGAAAATGTCTTGGAAGCCACATTTTATGTCGGATATTTACAAAACTTGCTTGGAAGGTTAATCTTAACTCTCTACCACACAATCCCGACTTATAACGACCCTCTTAAAGAAGCCTTTTGAAAACTTTGTGAAAAAAGGAGAAAATGCTGGTAACCAGCATTTTCTCCTTTTCCCACAATGTTTTCAAAAGGCTTCCTTCCCAGGGTCGTTAAAACTCGGGATTTCCACAATGTTTTTTAACTTTTCTAAGACAAATTTCAATTTTTGAGTCACATTTATTTTGTCGTCTGCAAATGCTTTCAATTGGACCAGTCTAAAATTTTGTCGTTTGGTAAAGAGTTAAAACATACCTTGCTAAAGTTTGACAAAATTTGAATAAAGGCCATCCTGTGTCAAAATATATGCGACATACAAGGATTAACCCTTTCCCAAACAACAAATTTTGGACTGGTCCAAATGGAAAGAGTTTGCAGATGACAATTTTAAATTTGATGAAAATGGCAGAAAGTTATCAAAAAGGGGAGAAAACACTGGGGGAAAAGGAGAAATTGCTCGTTACGAGCAATTTCTCCTTTTCCCACAGTGTTTTCAAAAGACTTGTACTGCAGACACGTGAAAACCAGGGCTTGTTTGGGAAAGGGTTAAAAAAGGTTTCAGTGTATCTCTGTAATGCATTATACCTACCAAGTCATCACATAATTACGTAACCATAAAATCCATTTTGTCTAACAACCGGCTGAATCCTTGGACATGCAGAAAGTTTAGACTCGGGTCAGCCTGTGGGGACAATGCAGGCTGATCTGGGTGTATAATCTTTGCAGGTACATTTAACCCTTTACCAGACGACAAAATTTTACTCTTGTCCAAATTGAAACCATTTGCAGACAACAATTCCAGTGTGGCTCAAATGGTGCAATCTTTGTTTGATAGGGTTGATAGGGCTAAAAACGTTGTGGGAAAAGGAGAAAATGCTGGTTACCAGCATTTTCTCCTTTTCCCACAATGTTTTCAGAAGGCTTCTTTCCCAGGGGCGTCAAAAGGCGTCATTGTGTGGTAAAGGGTTAACCCCATTTTCACAGGGCATGGCTCATACATAGGCCAACCTGTGTTGAAATGTAGGTGACTTGTTCAGATAGTAGGAAAGCCTTGTTTGCCATATAAAAACCATATTTTCACCATAGTTTTACAGAAATTAGTCAGGATCTTGGTGTTGATGACATTTTGTTTATGATTTCTTATCCTCCCTGAGAAACAAAGGCACAGGTGAGTGATCCAGGGCAGTCATTGCCCCCTTGTTTTCTAAAATAATGGTAAATTATAGAACATGCCTTTGTTTTGAATGGACCCTCAGCTCATGTTTAACCCTTTACCAAACACCAAAATTTTGGACAGTGCTAAATAAAAAACACTTGTCCTTGAGAGGATAAAAAGTATAATGGTAAAACGATAAAATGCTGATTACTGGCATTTTCTTGTATTCCCACAAAGTTTTTCAAAATGTTTTTAGTTCACCTGAGCACGAAGTGCTCATGGTGAGCTATTGTGATTGTGCTGTGTCCGTTGTCCGTCGTCTGTCGTTCGTCCACTTTTTACCTTGTGTAAGCTCTAGAGGCCACATTTTCATTCCGATCCTCATGAAACTTGGTCAGAATGTTTGTCTTGATAAAATCTCAGACGAGTTTGAAATTGGGTCACGTTGGGTCAAAAACTAGGTCACTAGGTCAAATCTTCGAAAAACCTTGTGTACACTCTAGAGGCTGCATTTTCAGTCAGATACTTGTGAAATTTGGTCAGAAAGTTTGTCTTGATAAAATCTCGGACGAGTTTGAAATTGGGTCATGTGGGGTCAAAAACTAGGTCACTAGGTCATATCTTCGAAAAACCTTGTGTACGCTCTAGAGGCCACATTTTCAGTCAGATACTCGTGAAACTTGGTCAGAATGTTTGTCTGAATAAAATCTGGGATGAGTTTGAAATTTGCTCATGTGGGGTCAGAAACTAGGTCACTAGGTCAAATCTTAGAAAAACCGTGTGTATGCTCTAGAGGCCACATTTTCAGTTTGATCCTCATGAAACTTGGTCAGAATTTTTGTCTTGATAAAATCTGGGACGAGTTCGAAATTGGGTCATGTGGGGTCAAAAACTAGGTCACTAGGTTAAATCTTTGAAAAACCTTGTGTGTGCTCTAGAGGCCACATTTTCAGTCAGATACTTGTCAAATTTGGTCAGAATGTTTGATAAAATCTCGGACGAGTTCGAAATTGGGTCATGTGGGGTCAAAAACTAGGTCACTAGGTCAGATCTTCGAAAAACCTTGTGTACGCTCTAGAGGCCACATTTTCAGTCAAATACTTATGAAACTTGGTCAGAATGTTTGGCTTGATAAAATCTCACATGAGTTCAAAATTGAGTCATGTGGGGTCAAAAACTAGGTCACTAGGTCAAATCTTCGAAAAACCTTGTGTACCCTATAGAGGCCACATTTCATTTTCTGTCAGATACTTGTGAAATTTGGTCAGAATGTTTGGCCTATTGACTCAGGTGAGCGATCCAGGGCCATCATGGCCCTCTTGATTTTTTTTTTCATGGTCATTAAAACAAGCGATTGTGTAGAAATGGGTTAAATTGGCACCTTTCTTCCTGCATTACCCATAGTTCTTGTTCTTGCTGCAGACAAGAATCACTTTTCCTTGGCCAAAAGCACCATTGAGCGTGATGGGATGGCCCAATCTGTGATGACTGAGCTTAGGTAATAGGCATTTATGGGTAAAATTGGACCACTTAACCCTTAAAGCACCTTTCACGACTATAGTTGCTTTTGCTGCCAGTGTAGATCAAGATCAGGCTGCACAAAACATACAGCCTGATCTTTGATCTGCACTGTCCGCTTTGCTTAATCACTGCAAACAAAAGCAGTCATGAAATTGCAATTATTTGGGTCGTACTTCTAGGATGAAGATGTTTGGCAGGTTTATTCGGTGCTCTAAGGGTTAATTTTGAAGTCCATCCCAGTTTCTTTGAAATGTAGTCATCTCTTTCCCATATTCTAAAGCCTCTGTTTTCGGTACTCATGCAGGGTTGAGTCATCAAGGTTTGGTACATGACATCTTGTCGAAAATGTCCTTCGTCAAAATCTGTGTATGTTTTAAAATACCGATTGCTGAATTTCTAGATTTATGCCATGGAAAGCTCTGTCTGGGAGGTAGATTTGGGCCACAATTTGTCGGGGTTAGGGTAAGGGTAAGGGTCAGGGCTAGGGATCGTTTTTTGAGGAACATGGTTTTCCAGGAAATGTCACACTCCCTCAAGGTTGTAGTCTAATGAATGCCCACAACAAAGGTTTTGATGAAGAAATAATGTGATAGGAAATTTATAACCACCCACCTGTGATTAAACGAGTCAATATCATAGTAACTTAGAAGGCTTATCAGTCAACTAAACAGTCATTTTCAGTCTTGAATAAATATCAAAGGAGGTACATTTTCTCCAGAATGTCTCCGCAAAGCGCAGTGAAGATTGAAGATTAGACTGCAGGTTTTGTGCAGTATGATCTTCATCTATGATGGCCATATAGGAACAATAGTAGTGAAAGGTTTCATCCTGTACCCCAGGATAAAATTTTAGACTTTCCCAACATGAAGACATCTTCAAAGAGCAAATTACATGTAGATGAACTGATTGCATTTGTCTCTGAAAGGTTAATGAACATTGTGGGAAAAGTAGAAAATGCTGGTTACCAGCATTTTCTACTTTTCCTATAATGTTTTCAAGAGATCCCTTCCCCAGCATCATTGTGTGGTAAAGGATTAACCCTTTCCCAAACGACAAATTTTAGACCCTTCCAAACTGAAAGAGTTTGCAGATGACAATTTTAAATTTGATGAAAATGGCGGAATGTTCTCCAAAAAGGTAGAAAACACTGTGAGAAAAGGAGAAATTGCTCGTTGCGAGCAATTTCTCCTTTTCCCACAGTGTTTTCAACAGACTTGTACTGCAGACACGTGAAAACCAGTGCTTATTTGGGAAAGGGTTAAGCGTTCGATAAAGGGGAGGGGGCAGAAAAAAGATACCACCAGGTAAGAAAGAGTTTGAAGTGGCTTAATTGTTATAAATATTTAGAGGCACAAACACAAACAGAGACAATGAAATATTTATCCCAGAATAACAATTCTACAGGAAATAGTAACCGTCAGTTTATAACAAGTGTAAAACTATCATCTCAGCATTAGTAGTGGTGGAGGTCAGTTTGTTAAGTTTGGCTAAATTCTGTATCAAACAACAAAAATGTAGACATTGTCCAAATTGAAAACATTTTGCAGATGACAATTTGAATGTGGCTCATATGATTGAATATTGTCTTCGATAGGGTAGAAAACATTGTGGGAAAAAGAGAAAATGCTGGTTACCAACAGTTTTCCTTTACTCGCAATGTTTTCAAAGGCTTTCCTCCTGAGTGAAAACTTAGGATCATTTTGTTAATTGGCTAATTGACATTTAATTGACTGCTTGAATATTGTGAATCTAAGAATTTTTGCCTGGTGGAACATTGTGAATATAAGATTTTTTGGCAGTTAAACTCATAGAATTTGAAGAAATTGGGAATTTATAGATGGTCAAGATTGTGAACTTACAGTTTGAGTGGTCATTCTTGTACATTTTGGAATTTTTAGTCCCCTACCGGTGAAGCCGAAGGGGACTTTAGGTTTGCACTCCGTCTGTCCATCTGTCCATCCGTCTGACCGTCTGTCTGTCAGTCTGGCAATTCAGTTTTCCGGACTTTTTTTCTAAACGCTGGTACATATTGAGCTGAGTTTTGGTGTGTAAGTCACCCACCATCATTTACAGATCAAGTTTGACTTTTGTTCTGGTCCACTGGTTTTTCACGGATTTACGGGCCTTGGAATTACAGAACTTCACTGATAAATCAGTTTTCTGGACTTTTTTCCTAAACGCTGGTAGGTATTGATCTCAGATTTGCTGTGTAACTCAACCACCATGACTTACAGATTAAGTTTGACTTACGTTCCAGTCCACTGGTTTTTCTCGGATTTACAGGCCTTGACTTACAAAATTTCACTGATAAATCAGTTTTCCGGCCTTTTTTTTTCTAAATGCTGGTAGATATTCACCAGACTTTTGCTGTGTAAGTCAGCCACCATGACTTACAGATCAAGTTCGAGTTTCGTCCCACTCCACTGCTTTTTCACGTATTTATGGGCTTTGGACTTACAAAATTTCACTGATAAAATATTTTTCCGCACTTTTTTTCTAAACGCTGCTACGTATAGAGCTGATTTTTGGTGTGTACATCAACCACCGTGACTTAAACATCAAGTTCGAGTTTTGTCCCGCTCCACTGCTTTTTGACGTATTTACGGGCCTTGGACTTACAAAATTTCACTGATAAAACATTTTTCCGCACTTTTTAGCTCACCTTAGCACAACGTGCTAAAGGTGAGCTATTGTGATCGCCCAATGTCCGGCGTCCGTCGTCCGTCGTCTGTCGTCCGTCAACAATTTCTTTAAACATCTTCTTCTCCTAGACCACTTGGCCAATCTTGATGAAACTTGGCAGGGATGTTCCTTGGGTGAAGCTCTACCAAAATTGTTCAAAGAATTGAATTCCACCCACAACTCTGGTTGCCATGGCAACAAAAAGGAAAAAAAAGCAAAATCTTTGAAAATCTTCTTCTCTGAAACTAGAAGGCGCAGAGCTTTGATATTTGTTATGTAGCATCTCCGAGTGGACCTCTATCAAGTTTGTTCATTTGATGCCCCTGGGGTCAAAACTGGCCCCGCCCCGGGGGTCACAAGTTTGAGCATAGTCATAAAGAAGGAAAACTTTAAAAATCTTCTTCTCTAAAACTTGAAGGCGTAGAGCTTTGATATTTGGCATGTAGCATCTCCTAGTGGACCTCTACCAAGTTTGTTCATATGATGCCCCTGGGGTCAAAACTGGCCCCGCCCCGGGGGTCACAATTTCCAACATAGGAACAAAGAAGGAAAACTTTAAAAATCTTCTTCTCTAAAACTATAAGGCATAGAGCTTTGATATTTGGCATGAAGCATCTCCTAGTGGACCTTTACCAAGTTTGTTCATATGATGCCCTTGGGGTCAAAACTGGCCCCGCCCCAGGGGTCACAAGTTCGAACATAGGAACAAAGAGGGGAAACTTTAAAAATCATCTTCTCTGAAACTGGAAGGCGTAGAGCTTTGATATTTGGTATGTAGCATCTTCTAGTGGACCTCTACCAAGTTTGTTCATATGATGCCCCTTGGGTCAAAACTGGCCCTGCCCCGAGGGTCACAAGTTTGAGCATAGTAACAAAGAAGGAAAACTTAAAAAAATCTTCTTCTCTGAAACTTGAAGGCGTAGAGCTTTGATATTTGGCATGTAGCATCTCCTAGTGGACCTCTACCAAGTTTGTTCATATGATGCCCCTGGGGTCAAAACTGGCCCCGCCCCGGGGGTCACAATTTCCAACATAGGAGCAAAGAAGGAAAACTTTAAGAATCATCTTCTCTAAAACTAGAAGGCATAGAGCTTTGATATTTGGCATGAAGCATCTCCTAATGGACCTCTACAAAATTTGGTCATATGATGCCCTTGGGGTCAAAACTGGCCCTGCCCTAGGGGTCACAAGTTTGAACATAGGAACAAAGAGGGGAAACTTTAAAAATCATCTTCTCTGAAACTGGAAGGTGTAAAGCTTTGATATTTGATATGTAGCATTGCCTAGTGGACCTCTACCAAGTTTGTTCATATGATGCCCCTGGGGTCAAAACTGGCCCTGCGCCAGGGGTCACAATTTCCAATATAGGAACAAAGAAGGAAAACTTTAAAAATCTTCTTCTCTGAAACAGGAAGGCATGGAGCTTTGATATTTGGTATGTAGCATCTTCTAGTGGATCTCTACCAAGTTTGTTCATATGATGCCTTTTGGGCAAAAGTTGGTCCTGCCCCGGGGGTCACAAGTTCGAACATAGGAACAGAGAAGGAAAACTTTAAGAATCATCTTCTCTGAAACTGGAAGGCATAGAGCTTTGATATTTGGTATGTAGCATCGCCTAGTAGACCTCTACTAAGTTTGTTCATATGATGCCCTTGGGGTCAAAATTGGCCCTGCCCGGGGGTCACAAGTTCAAACATAGGAACAAAGAAGGAAAACTTTAATTTTTTTTTTCTCTTAAATGGGAAGGCATAGAGCTTTGATATTTGGTATGTAGCATCTCCTAGTGGACTTCTACCAAGTTAGTTCAAGGATGCTGCTTGGGTCAAAACTGGCCCAGCCCCTGGGGTCACAAGTTCGAACATAGGAACAAAGAAGGAAAACTTTAAAATTCTTCTTTTCTGAAACCGAAAGGTGTGGAGCTTTGATATTTGGTATGTTGCATCTCAGAGTGGACCTCTACCAAGTTTGTTCATATGATGCCCCTGGGTCAAAACTGGCCCCGCCCCAGGGGTCACAAGTTCGAAGATAGGAAGAAAGAAGGAAAACTTTAAATTTCTTTTTCTCTTAAACGGGAAGGTGTAGAGCTTTGATATTGGGTATGTAGCATTTCCTAGTGGACCTCTACCAAGTTTGTTCATATGATGCCCCTGGGTCAAAACTGGCCCAGCCCCGGGGGTCACAATTTCGAACATAGGAACAAAGAAGGAAAACTTTAAAATTCTTCTTTAAATTTGGAAGGCGTAGAGCTTTGATATTTGGTATGTAGTGATTCTCTTCTAAGTTAGTTTGCCAGTTCATTGAGTTCAAAATTGGGTCATCTTGGGTCATAAACTAGGTCACTAGGTCAAATTAAAGAAATACCTTGTTGGCACTCTCGAGGCCACATTATTTGCTCAATTGCCTTGAAAATTAGTTGGAAAGTTTGTCTTTATAAAGTCTCACATAAGATTAATTTGGGTCAACTTGGGTCATAAACTAGTTCAATGGGTCAAATTAAAGAAATACCTTGTTTGCACTCTGGAGGCCACGTTTATTGCTCAATTGACCTGAAATTTGGCCAGAATGTTTGTCTTGATGAAATACCAGATGAGTTTGGATTTGGGTCACCTGGAACCATAAACTAGGTCACTAGGTCAAAATAAAGAAATACCTTGAGGGCACTCTAGAGGCCACATTATTTGCTTAATTGCCTTGAAAATTGGTCAGAATGTTTGTCTTTGTAAAATCTCACATGAGTCTGAATTTGGGTCACCTGGGGTCATAAACTAGTTCACTTGGTCAAATTAAAGAAACAGTTAGTGGGCACTCTAGAGGCCACATTTATTATTCATTTGATTTGAAAATTGCTTAAAATTTTTCTTTTGATATAGTCAAAGACCATTTCAAATTTGGGTCACCTGGGGTCATAATCTAGGTCACTAGGTCAAATTAAAGAAATATCTTGAGGGCACTTGAGGCCACATTTTTTGCTCAATTGACTTGAAAATTGGTCAGAATGTTTGTCTTCATGAAATATGAGTTTGAAATTGGGTCACCTGCAGTCAAAAACTAGGTCACATGGTCAAATTAAAGAAAAACCTTTAAGGGACTCTACTAAGGTGAGCGACCCAGGGCAATCATGGCCCTCTTGTTTTCTAAACGCTGCTACATGTAGAGCTGATTTTTGGTGTGTACATCAACCACCATGACTTACAGATCAAGTTCGAGTTTCGTCCCGGTCCACTGCTTTTTGACGCATTTACGGGCCTTGGACTTACAAAATTTCACTGATAAAACATTTTTCCGCACTTTTTTTCTAAACGCTGCCACATATAGAGCTGATTTTTGGCGTGTACATCAACCACTGTGACTTAAACATCAAGTTTGAGTTTCGTCCCGCTCCACTGCTTTTTGACATATTTACGGGCCTTGGATTTAAAAAATTTCACTGACATGCCAGCAATACATACGGGCGGTAGGGGACTGTGTATTGCTATGCAATACTATCAGAATGCTTGTTTATTGCTGAGCTCTTAATTTACTTGACACTGACTTCTCATGGTCTTAGAGAGGGCTAACTTTTTACCACACAATCCCGACTTTTAACAACCCTGAGGTATGGAACTATTGAGGCTGAAGGCTTTTGAAAACATTTTGGGAAAAGGAGAAAATGCTGGTAACCAGCATTTTCTTCCTTTTTCCTGTATGTTTTCTATCTTGTCAAAGAACTTTGGTTTGTTTGTATCACTTTCCATTTTGACGTCTGCAGAAGCTTTCAATTTGGAAGAGTCCAAAATTTGTCGTATGGTAAAGAGTTAAAATGAATTTAACCCTGTAACCCTTTACCACACAATCCCAACTTTTAACGACCCTGAAGAAAAAACCTTTTGAAAACATTGTGGGAAAAGGAGAAAATGCTGGTCACCAGCATTTTCTCCTTTTCCCTCAATGTTTTCTAATATATCAAAGGCAAAATTCCCTATTTGAGTCACATTTAAATTGTCGTCTGCAAATGCTCTCAATTTGGACTGGTCTCCATTTATCTCGTGTGGTAAAGAGTTAACCTACTGTACTAGATAAGTTAACCCTTAGACTGCTAAGCGTGACTCACTTACCTTTTGCGAACACTGTAGATCGAGATCAGACTGCACAAAACAAGCAGTCTGATCCTTGATCTACACTGTCTGATACGGTATTTTCTTTCCAGTGAAATCAACTTTGAAATCACAATATTTTGTTTTTTTACAGTCGAATGGAAATTTTCATTTCATTTACCAAGCAATTTAAGGGTTAAAAGAAAATTTGAGGCCAATATTAAAAACCAAAGTCTTGGTATTTCAAAGTTATTTTTTGGGGAAAAATATCTCCTTATTACACAGTGTAGATTTAACCCTTTACCACACAATCCCGAGTTTTAACGACCCTGAAATAAGAGGCCTATTGAAAACATTGTGGGAATAGGAGAAAACCAGCATTTTCTCCTTTTCCCACAATGTTTTCTACCCTTCCCAAAACAAATTTCAATTTTTGGTTCACATTTATTTTGTCAACTGCAAATGCCTTCAATTTGGACCAGTCTAAAATTTTGTCGTTTGGTAAAGAGTTAAGATCAGACTGCTTGTTCTGTGCAGTCTAATCTTGATCTACACTTTCCGCTATAGGTCATTAAGTCGCACTTAGCAGTCTAAAGTTTAAGCATGGAAAGACAGCCGTTTGTTATCTTTTTTACCGAAAACAGATGCAACCCTCCAAGTTATCTTGTTTAAAACACTCCAAAAAAGTAATATATTCTGTTATTTTGTCTGTAAAATTCTAGAAACTGACTTGTAATGTGACAGAGATTGTATAAAAAGCATTACAGAGCAATTAATTGAAAGCTGAAGTTTTAATCAAGCGTTGGATTGAAATGCACTGTAGCTATTATGCTCTATCAGCCTCATGAATAACTCTTCACAAGTTGACAAAATTGTACATTTGACAAGAATTGAAAGCAATAATTTTGCAGATGACAAATTCATTATGGCTCAACTGGTAGATTTGTTGATGAAAGGTATAAAAACATTGTTGGAAAAGGAGAAAATGCTGGATTCCAGCATTTTCTTCCTTTCCCACAGTGTTTGCTAAAACTTTCCTCTCCACAGGGTTTTGAAAACTTGGGATGAAATAAAGGGTTAACTCTTCACCAAATGACAAAATTTTAGACTAGTCTAAAATGAAAACATCTGCAGGCAACAAAATAAATTTGGCTGAAAAATTGAAATTTGTTTTTGGAAGGGTAGAAGACATGGTGGGAAAAGGAGAAAATGCTGGTTACCAGCATTTTCTCCTTTTCCCACAATGTTTTCAAAAGGCCTATTTCTCAGGGTTGTTAAAAGTCGGGATTGTGTGGTAAAGGGTTAAGTCATTATCAATATCCCATATTTTACTACACTTGAAGAAGAAGGCTTTTGAGGACATTGTTGGAAATGGAGAATTTTCTAAAAGAAGAAAATGCTGGCTACCAGCATCTTTTCCTTTTTCCACAGTGTTTTCAGAAGGCTTCTTTCTCAGGGATGTTGAGACTCAGGGTTATGTGATAAAGGGTTAACAGATGTGATTGTTTGGTGAAGGGTTAATTTTTATTGCTTTAGAATGACCTTTTACAGAATAATGAAGTGAGAACAGTAGAACACAGTGAATGTCGTGTTGAATGTTGGGAGTTGGTGAATGTTTAGTGTCGGTGAATGTTTACTGTCGCAGATCTTTGGAAACAATTATATTGTGACTGCCTCTTTAGCAATGCAAAAGGACATTGCGTGCCCGCCAGACAAGGCAATCAGTCGGTCCCTCAATAATCTACCTAAAGTTACTGTGACGGAATTTCCGGGAAATAATCACTTAGCGGACGATCTTGGGGAATTACGTGTTCGATCTCAGCCATGTTCGCCAAGATTAAAACGGAGGGCTTTCACGACTTGTATCGGTGGTACGAGGTATATTATAGGTAAGTCTCTGTCTACGGTTAGTTAATGCTTGTCATATCCATTGCTTTAGTCAAGAAAATATGAATATATGGACATCTGATGCTAAGTCTTTTCCACACAATCCTGAGTTTTAACGACCCTGAGGAAGAAGGCTTTTGAAAACATTGTGGGAAAAGGAGAAATGCTTGTAGCCAGCATTTTCTCCTTTTTCCACAATGTTTTCTAATCTATCAAGGGCAGATTTCATCATTTGGGCTACCTTAATTTGTTGTGAGCAAATGCTGTTAATTTGAACCAGTCTAAAATTTTGTCGCTTGGCAAAGGGTTAACTCTTTACCGCACAATCCCGAGTTTTAACGACCCTGAAAGAGAAGGCTTTTGAGAACATTGTGGGAAAAGGAGAAAATGCTGGTTACCAGCATTTTCTCCTTTTTCCACAATGTTTTTTACCCTATCAAATACAGGAGTTACCATTTAAGAAACATCAAATTTGTCGTCTGCTAATACTTTCAATTTGGTCCAGTCCAAAATTTTGTCGTCTGGTAAAGAGTTAACTCTTTACCACACAACAAGATTTCAGTGTGGTCAAATTTGAAAGCATTTGTAGAAGATACATTAAATTTTACTCAAAACATAATTTCTTTTTTTCACAGGGTAGAAAACATTGTGGAAGAAGAAGAAAATGCCAGTTACCAGCATTTCTTCTTTTTCCACAATGTTTTCTAAAGCCTTCGTTATCAGGCTCATAAAAAGTGGGGATTGTATGGATAAGGGTTAAATTACTGCATGTTTTTGAAGTAAATACATGTAAGGAATGCAATTCCTGGGTCTGGATAGCCCTTTGGTGAAGGTGGTAATTAGTAGTCATTCTCATTCGGCTGCTGAGTTAATAAAGGTATGTCCTTTGGCAAGGCACTGCAGAACCCTAGCCTAGTGCTGTTGAAAACATGTCTTCCCTCCAAGAAAATCAGTAAGTCACTACGAGATTACAAAATTCAAGAATCGAAACTTGAAACTTGAAACCATTTGCCGACAACCAATTCAGTGTAGCACTATGGATGGGATTTATCTCTGAAAAAGGAGAAAACATTGTGGTAAAAGGAGAAAATGCTAGTTACCACAATGTTTTCAAAGGACTTCTTCTGAGGGTTGTTAAAATTTGGTGGTATATGGTTAACCTTAACGCACCTTTCGCGACTATACTTGCTGTTGTGGTCATTGTAGATCAAGATCACACTGCAATCTGATCTCTTATCTGTACTGTCCGCTTTGCTGAGCATTATAGACAAAAGGAACTTTGAAATTGCAATTATTTTGGAAATTATTTTGAAATTAGTTTTGGGAAGAGTAGAAACATTGTGGGAAAAGAATAAAATGCTGATTACCAGCATTTTCTTTTTTTCCCACAATTTTTTAACCTTTCACCAAAAAATCTTTTGTTTCAATGACCCTTAGAAAAAAGCCTATTGAAGACATTGTGGGAAAATGAAAAAAATGCTGCTAACCAGCATTTCTTCTTTTTGACACTAATGTCTACAGTGATTCAGCAAAGCGGACAGTGTAGATCAAAGATCAGGCTGCATGTTTTGTGCAGCCTGATCTTGATCTACACTGGCCGCAAATGCAACTATAGTTGTGAAAGGCGCTTTAAGGGTTAATAATTCAATTTCTACAAGTATGACACTGCAAATTCTTCATTTGCTGCAATATTTTCTGAAGTGATTTGCTGCAAGATGGAAATAGGTTTGAACAGATGGTGAAGTTTAAATCCTTTACCGTACTCTTTCTCAGGAAAATGGCTTTTGTAAACATTGTGGCAAAAGAAGAAAAATATTGATAACGAACATTCCCTCCTTTCCCCACATTGTTTTCTACTATTTCAAAGACATATTCCATTATTTGAGCTATATCAGTCATTTGTTGTCTCCAAATGCTTTCACCGTTTAATAGCCCTTTACCAGACGACAAAATTTGAGCCTTGTCCAAATTGAAAGCATTTGCAGACGACAATTTCGATGTGGCTCGAATAGTGCAACTTTCTTAGATAGGGTAGAAAACATTGTGGGAAAAGGAGAAAATGCTGGTTACCAGCATTTTCTCCTTTTCCCACACTGTTTTTTAAAAGGCTTCTTTCCCAGGGGCGTCAAAAGGCGGCATTGTACGGTAAAGGGTTAGTAAAGAGCATAACACTTTACCATATGACAAAAGACTTGTCTGATTGAAAGCATTTGCAGATGAACAATTTGAATGTGGTTCAGATGATGGAATTTGTCTTTGATATGGTAGAAAACATTGTCGGAAAAGGAGAAAATGCTGGTTACCAGCATTTTCTCCTTTTCCCACAATGTTTTCAAAAGCCTTCTTTCTTTGGGTTCCTAAAAGTCGGGATTGTGTGGTTAAGGGTTAAATAAGAAAAACAGACAGCAGAAAAAATAAGAATAAGAAGAAAAAAAAAAAGTTGGCAAGAGTTTATAAAATATTAGACAGCAATTACAAAAACTGAAGAGAAAAAATAAAACTGTTGAAATATTCTTTTGAATCCAAGTCCCAGTTTAGCTTGGAAAGTTATCTATGAAGGCTGGTAATTATATACATGCCAAGAATCTCTTAGAACTTTTAATTTTTTTCCAGACATCCAGGTTTTTACATTTGTCCAAATTGAAGGCATTCACAAAAGATCGAATAAGACTCAAATGTTGGAACTTGTCTATATTAACCCTTTCCCAAACGACAAATTTTGGACTGGTCCAAATTCAAAGAGTTTGCAGACGACAATTTCAAATTTGATGAAAATGGCAGAGAGTTATCAAACAGGGTAGAAAACGCTGTGGGAAAAGGAGAAATTGCTCATTATGAGCAATTTCTCCTTTTCCCACAGTGTTTTCAAAAGACTTCTACTGCAGACACATGAAAACCAGGGCTTGTTTGGGATAGGGTTAAAGAGCAGAAAACATTGTGGGAAAACAAGAAAATGCTGGGAAGAATGATGTGCCATGTACTGGTAAAACAAATTCCAGGAAAGCCTCCCTGCATTATAACTGAAATTATAATGTTGAAAACAGTGTTAAACACAAAGCAAAGAAACAGAATAGTAACAATACCACTTTTACCCTAGATCAATTACTTAGTACCTTTAACCCTTTCCCAAACAAGCCCTGGATTTCACGTGTCTGCAGTACAAGTCTTTTGAAAACACTGTGGGAAAAGGAGAAATTGCTCGTAACAAGCAATTTCTCCTTTTCCCACAGTGTTTTCTATCCTTTTTGAGAACTTTCTGCCATTTTCATCAAATTTAAAATTGTCGTCTGCAAACTCTTTAAATTTGGACCAGTCCAAAATTTGTTGTTTCGGAAAGGGTTAAGGAAAGGCAATTTGAAAATTATGTGTAGTAACCAGCATTTGATTTTTTTTTTTCTTCTGCTGTATTGTAATCAGTATTTTCTCCTTTTCTCACCGTGTTATCTGCCATTTCAGAGACAAATCTTATCATTGGATTTGCATTCAAACTGTTGTCTTCATGTATTGCTTCAAATACGAATAAGTGTAAATTTTGTCCTTCGTTAACCCTTTACCACGTGTCTGCAGTACAAGTCTTTTGAAAACACTGTGGGAAAAGGAGAAATTGCTCGTAACGAGCAATTTCTCCTTTTCCCACAGTGTTTTCTACCCTTTTCGAGAACTTTCTGCCATTTTCATCAAATTTAAAATTGTCATCTGCAAGCTCTTTCAATTTGGACCAGTCCAAAATTTGTCATTTGGGAAAGGGTTAATGACCCTAAGGAAGAAGCGTTTGAAAACATTGTTGGAACATTGCTGGTAGCCAGCATTTTCTCCTATTTCAACAATGTTTTCTACCTTTTCAAGGTGAAATTTCTAATCTTGAGACATCATTGTTCTGTCCTATGCAAAAGCTTTCAATCTAGACAAGTCTAAAATATTGTTGTTCGGTAAAGGGTTAAAGGGTGAAAGAAACATGAACAGAACTGGGTTGCCCATGAATCAATGGAGCCATAAAAAGTCATGTCAGCTCTTTAACCTTTTACCACACAAACCTGACTTTTACTGACCCTAAGGAGAAAGGCTTTTGAACATGTGGGTAAAGGAGAAAAATCCTGGTAGCCAGCATTTTTCTCCTTTTACAGCAATATTTTCTACCTTATCAAAGACAGAAATCATCATTTGAGCTACACAGATCTTGTCGTCTACAAAATGCTTTTAATTCAGACAAGTCTGAAATTTTGTTGTGTGGTACAGGGTTAACCCTTAACCTGCTATATACATGAAATGAAACTTTCAGGCCGATAGTAAAAACCCAAAACTTGTTGTTATTTCAAAGGTATATTTTTGAAAAGATCTCTCTGTATCAGACTGTGTAGATCGAAGATCAGACTGCATGTTCAGTGCAGTCTGATCTTGATCTACAAGGTCCACAAAAGATTTATGAGTCGCACTTAGCAGCCTAAGCATTAAGAAAAGAAAAATAGTGAAGAACAATACAATTTCAAGGTTTGCTATTGCCAGAATGGTTTACAGAATAGCTTAGAGCTCTGTGCATCATCAGATCTTAATCTACACTGCCCAACAAAAAGGCCAGTTTGATCTTCACCTACATTGTGTAAAAAAAAAGTCATTCTTAGTCCCTTAACCTTTTACCACACAATGCCGCCTCTTGACGCCCCTGGGAAAGAAGCCTTTTGAAAACATGGTGGGAAAAGGAGAAAATGCTGGTAACCAGCATTTTCTCCTTTTCCCACAATGTTTTCTACCCTATCAAAGAAAAATTGCACCATTTCAGCCACATTGAAATTGTCGTCTGCAAATGCTTTCAATTTGGACAAGGCTAAAGTTTTGTCGTCTGGTAAAGGGTTAAGGGTAAACCTTTAACCCTTTACAGCAAAGTCCCATGTTTTAACAACCCTAGAAGGCCTTTTGAAAAGATTGTGGGAAAATGAGAACAGGCTGGTAACCAGCATTTTCTCCTTTTTTCCACAATATTTTCTACCCTTCTAATGGTGAATTTCTATTTTTGAGTTGCAATTATTTTGTCGGCTTCAAAAGCTTTCAGTTTGGTCCAGTCCAAACTCTTGTCATTTAGTAAAAACCAAATGAAAATTTCATGATTATAATTGAAACACAAATATTGCCATCTCCATGTTCTTTGCAATGGAAAAATTTCACATATCAGACAGTGAAGTTCAAAGATCAGAGTACATGTTCAACATGCAGCCTGAGCTTGATCTTTGTTACCTTAATTAAAAAGGACATTGAGTCGCACGAAACAGCGCAAGAGTTAAAAGAAAATAATAGAAATAAGATGAAAATCATGAAATATTATGTTACATGTATTTCCATGGAGATAGAAAATAGATAGGATGGTAGATGAAATATAGTACAAATGTCAAAGTTTTCATCATCTAGAGACATATGATTTAACCCTTAGAGCGCCAAATAAACCTGTCAGACATTTTCATCCTATAAATAAGACCCAAATAACTGCAATTTCATGGTTGCTTTTGTCTACAATGATACAGCAAAATGGACAGTGTAGATCAAAGATCAGGCTGCACGTTTTGTGCAGCCTGATCTTGATCTACACTGGCTACAAACACAACTATCGTCATGAAAGGTGCTTTAAGGGTTAAGTCACCTCATAAAAGGACAAATCTCCGAAGTCTAGAATCAAAGGACTCAAAGTCCTGAAAAGCCATATGGCGCTGGGGCAGTATGTAGCAATAATAGGGAGAAAGGAATGAGTTTTCCATCAGATGTAGTACAAGTATGTAATGGATGAAAAGGATTGGTTGATTGATTGTATGGTGTTTATGCCATTTTCAACATTATTTCACTTATATCGCAGCAGCCAGTGCACCTTTCCATGCTTTCCTGGAGTTTCTTTTACCAGTACTATGCATAATATTCTTTCCAAGCCACTGGCTGCTTTCTCACATAGCCATCGTCGAAACTGGTTAGTGGTGAGAGAGGAATGAATCCTGTTGCTACGACTATGATCAATCCTCGGAAAGAAATTGGCTGAGCCGGGGATCGAACCAGCGACTTCCTGTTCTCAAGTCCTGTATGCTACCGACTGAGCTACCGGGGCTCCACTGGATAAAAAAAGAAGCAAGGAAAAGTAAGAGCTGGGTCCATATTCACCAACCATTCTTAAGAAAATTCTTAGTCTTAATCCCCAAGATTTTCAAAATTTGAAAGTAACACAACTTCTGATTGGCTAAACCAAATGGTTTAGCCTATCAGAAGTTGTGTTACTCTCCACTTTAGAAAATTCTGATGAATAAGACTAAGAATGTTGTCAGTGTTCTTGGTGAATATGGACCCTGGTCAGTCAAGGAGGTTAACCCTTTACCACACAATCGCGACTTTTAACGACCCTGAGAAAGAAAGCTTCTGAAAACATTGTGGGAAAAGGAGAAAATGCTGGTAACCAGCATTTTCTTCTTTTCCCAAAATGTTTTCTACCCTTCCAAGAACAAATTTCAGTTTTTGAGTCACATTCATTTTGTCGTCTGCAAATGCTTTCAATTTAGGCTAGTCAAAAATTTTGTTGTTTGGTTAAGTGTTAATACTGTGATTGCTTTGCTATGGAGTAGCTAACTCTTTACCAAACGACAAATTTTTAGACTAGTCCAAATTGAAAGCATTTGCAGACGACAAAATAAACATAACTCAAAAATTTGCTTTTGGGAAGGCTAGAAAACATTGTGGGAAGAGGAGAAAATGCTGGTTACCAGCATTTTCTCCTTTGCTCCAATGTTTTCAGAAGGCTTCTTTCTCAGGGTCGTTAAAAGTCGGGATTGTGTGGTAAAGGATTAATTGATCTCTTGCTCTGGTGAGACAGCCCATCAATCTGACAGGATTTGTAATCCTGAGTTTCATTAAAGACCCTGAAGGAGACAGCTTTTGAAAAATTGTTGGAAAAGTAGAAAATGCTGGTCACAATACTAGCATTTTCATCTTTTCCTGCAATGATTGTTCCTATTTCAAGGACAGCAGTCTTCTTTTGAGCTACATGCAACTTGTCGTCTTTAACTCTTTCCCAAACGACAAATTTTGGACAGGTCCAAATTGAAAGAGTTAGCAGATGACAATTTTAACTTTGATGAAAATGGCAGAAAAGTCTCAAAAAGGGTATAAAACACTGTGGGAAAAGGAGAAATTGCTCGTTACGAGCAATTTCTCCTTTTCCCACAGTGTTTTCAAAAGACTTCTACTGCAGACACATGAAAACCAGGGCTTGTTTGGGAAAGGGTTAATGCTTTCAATTTGTGCAAGTCTTAAAAGTCTAAAATTTTTGTTGCATGGTAAAGAGTTAACGCTTTACCACACAGTTCCGAGTATTAACAACCCAGAACAAAAAGCCTTTTGAAACATTGTGGGAAAAGAAGAAAACGCTGGTAACCAGCATTTTCTCCTTTTTCCACAATGTTTCCTACCCTTCCAAAAACAAATTTTAATTTTTGAGTCACATTTATTTTGTCTTCTGCAAATGCTTTCAATTTGGACCAGTCGAAAATTTTGTCCTTTGGTAAAGAGTTGACTCTTTAACAAACAACAAAATTTTAGACTGGTCCAAATTGAAAGCATTTGCAGACAACAAATCAGTTGTGGTTCAAAAATTGAAATTTAATTTGAGGAAAGGTAGAGAAGATTGTGGAAAAAGGAGAAAATGCTGGTTACCAGCATTTTCTCCTTTTCCCACAATCTTTTCAAAAGGCTTTTTTTAGAGGGTCGTTAAAAGTGGGGATTGTGTGGTAAAGGCTTAACCCTTTACCAGACAACAAAATTTCAGCCTTGTCCAAATTGAAAGCATTTGCAGACGACAGTTTCAGTGTGGCTCAAATGATGCAACTTTTCTTTGATAGGGTATGAAACATTGTGGGAAAAGGAGAAAATGCTGGTTACCAGCATTTTCTCCTTTTCCCACAATGTTTTCAAAGGCTTCTTTCCCAGGGGCCGTCAAAAGGCCGCATTGTGTGGTAAAGGATTAAGGAATATCATGAGCTTTACTGGGTATAAAAAGGAATAATAATGTCTCTTTACAGAGCAATAGCTTCTGTCCCTTTCAGGACAAAGTTTGCGTGTGTCTGGGAATGCTTTTGACAGTTTCTATAATTGGAGAGAAAAAAAACAAGTTTAGGTACTCTAGGTCATTGGTTCATTATATCAGCATTGTTACAGTGTCATTGCAGCAGAACCTTGGTTGCACCGTTCGCAGCTTACAGGACTTGAGAACAGGGGATGGCTGGTTTGAATCCCCAGCTTGGCAAATTTCTTTCCAAGGATCGATGAGGGGTCCTGTGTGGCTTTGGTAAAGTGTGGGACTTGTAACCTGGAGGCCCCAGGTTTGAGTCTCACCTGATCCACTGGGTTTTTTGCCCTTGGGCAAGACACTTCAGAGCCCTAGTCTAGAACTGGTGAAACCCAGGAAATACATGAATATGTGAGCTGTTGCCGTGATATGACTGAAATAATGTTAAAAGCGGAGTAAAACACTATTCAATCAATCAATAAACCAAGGATCAATGATAGTCATTGCAACAGGAATCATTCTTCTCTAACCACTGATCATTGTTTTGACAATGGTTATCTGGGAAAGTAACCAGTGGCTTTGGATGAATATTGTGCAAAGTAATGGTAAAAGAAGCTCCAGGAAAACATTAATAAGTGTGCTGGCAGCCGTTATATAACTGAAATAATGTTGAAAACGGGGTTATAAACACCATACGATCAATCAATCAATGTCATCGCAGTGACAGCTTTGGAAGTTGATGGAGAGAAGGTTCTGATGCTTGGTATGTGGTACTGGTCTTGCCTTAATGTTTCCAATACAAATACTGAAAGATGCTTTTCTTTGCCATAAATGTTTCTTTTTTTTAATGGCACATCTACAGTTTGGCAGAGGAAACCTCTGAATACATTAGTGAAAAAGAAAAAAAAAGGAGAAAATGCTGGTAAACAGTATTTTCTCCTTTTCCTGCAATGTTTTCTTTCTCCTTGAAAGGAAAGGCCACGCATCCATTATTTCTCTTCCAAACCCTATGATATGGGTACTGAATAGAATTGTCTCGATGAGACGATTCACATGAGTACCCACAACATAGGGTTTAGTGGAGAGTGATTAGTATTTTCAATTTTGCAATCAAAATCACTCTCTCTATTTGGAGCTCTGATTCAGTATCAAGAAGTCTTTTTAAAACCCTTTGCCACACGATCCCGACTTAAATGACCCTAAGGAGAGGGCTTTTGAAAACATTGTGGGAAAAGGAGAAAATGCTGGTTACCAGCATTTTCTCCTTTTCCCACAATGTTTTCAAAAGGCTTCTTCTCCAGGGTCGTTAAAAGTCGGGATAGTGTGGTAAAGAGTTAAAGGATCCCTAATTATGTGATGTCTTGCTTGGTACAATGCATCACTGAGATGCATTAACCCTTTACCAAACAATCCTGTCTTTTAACGACCCTGAGGAAGAAGCCTTTTTTCCCCCCACGTTTTCTACCCTATCAAAGAGGGAAATCACCATGATAGCAACATTTAATTTGTCGTCTGCAAATGCTTTCAGTTTGGTCCAGTCCAAAAATTTGCCATTTAGTTACGAGTTAAATTGTGTCCCATAGTGAAGAGTTAACCCTGAAAGTGCCAAATAAACCCGACGGGAATTTTCATTCTAGAATAAGGAACAGATAATTGTAATTTCATGACTGCCTTTTGTCTGTGCTATTTCAAGTCTAAAATTTTGTCGTATGGTAAGGGGTTATAAGGGAAGTGTAGACCCGAGATCAGACTTCACATTCTGTGCAGTCTGTGTAGCCTCCTTTCTCATCCATATTATAGATAAAGAATAAAAATATAGAATCAACTCGTAAAGGTTTAAATCTTTACGAGAAAAAAAAATGGGTCGTCAAAATTGATAGCATTTGCAGGAAATGAATAAAATACAACTTAGATGCTGGGATTTTTCTCTGAAAGGGTAGAAAATAATGTGAGAATAGGGGAAAATGCTGATCACCAGCATTTTGTCCTTTTCTCACAATGTTTTCATATGTCTATAGAATCATTTGGTGAAGGGTTAAGGCTTAAAGGCCAAATAAACCACGCAGACATTTTCTCTCTGAAAAAAAACAACAAATAATTGCAAGTTAAAGGTTGTTTTTATCCAGAGTGTCTCAGCAAAGTGGACATTGTAGGTCAAAGATCAGACTGCATGTTTTGTGCTGTCTGATCTTGATCTACTCTGGCCACAAAGGCAACTGTATGTGTGAAAGGCGCTTGAGGGGTTAAAATGAAAACTGTGTTCTGTCAAGAAGGGATTACAGATAAATCTAGGCCATTAGTCAGGAGACCAGTTCTGGGATGGGAAATGAAGCAAACATTGATAACAGAAAAGAGAAACCACCAAAAATATTATCTCATTTACCATGTATACATGGGTCAGAATATCCAGACACCACTATTGAACAGCACCGATTTGTACTCAACCTTTTAGCCTGGCATTCAGGCCCTGCATTTGAGTCATTCTAATAAACAAGGTACACAACTCTTGTAAACCCTCAGGAATATATGTTGTTACTTGCTCTTTATCTAAAGTACAGGGCCTGGTGAAAAGCCTTGTTAAATCAGACCTTGAGAACATTATATGAGTGTATTTGTTCTGCTGTTTTATTTTATGATTTTATTCAAATGAAAATGCTCTATTTAACGGACTGACACCAGTCTATCAACCTTTTAGCGTCACATCATTTTACAGGCTGTAATGCCTGTGGATGTTTTTGCAGCAGCAAATTTGCTTGAGGATCAAATTGTTCAAGCCTTAATACTTACTTCAATTCAAGAAAATGACACCAACCTCCCACTTTCCAATACAGTTATGTGCATAACAGCAATGTACAGGAACTTTTTTCTGCTAGTATTATAGACCAGGGATCCGTATTCACCTACCATTCTTAAGAACATTCTCTGTCTGATTCTCCAAGATTTTCCAAATTTGAAAGTAACACAACTTCTGATTGGCTAAACCATTTGGTTTAGCCAATCAGAAGGTGTGTTACTTTCAAATTGGAAAAATCTGAAGAATAAGACAAAGAATGTTCCTAGTAATGGTTGGTGAATATGGACCCAGGATGGCTTCAAAGTTTAGTATCAGGTAGCAGACAGTATAGATCAAGGATAAAACTGCATGTTCTGTTGCTCAGATCTCAACCTATCCAATCTGCAAAAGCTTTCTTTTCCATATTGTTTTGAGAGGTCTTCCTCATTAGCATCCTTTAAAATCTTGCATGTTTTGTAAAGGGTTAAAGGGTGCTGGTCAGGTTTTTATACTCTTATCAAACTCCGAAAATTATTTGTTAGTGATTTATGTTTCACGATAGCTGGCAAATCATCAGTAAAGAAGGAAAACAAAAGCAAGAAAAAAAAAATTTCAATAGTATTTCCGTAACTGTTTACCACACAATCCCAAGTTTTAATGACCCTGAGGAGAAAGCCTTTTGAAAACGTGCGAAAAGGAGAAAATGCTGGTAATCAGCATTTTCTCCTTTTCCCAAAATGTTTTCGACTCTTTCACAGCCAAAGCTAATATTTCGTACCACATTTAATTTGTCGTGTGCAAATCTTTCAATTTGGATGACTCCAATTTTTTTTTTGGTAAAGAGTTAATGGGCTTCTTAGCCTGTTAACCCTTCACCACATTTCAAAATTTTAGACTAGACCAATTTGAAAGCATTTGCAGACGACAATATCAACTTTGGTACAAATGAGCTAATAGCTCTCTGATAGAATAGAAAACGTGGGAAAAGGATAAATTGCTGGTTGCTAGCATTTTCTCCTTTTCCCACAATGTTTTCAAAAGCCTTCCTTCCCAGGGTTGTGAAAACCCAGGATTGTGTGGTAAAGGGTTAAGGCTTTGTTCATGCCAGAGATTTGCAAAGACTCCTGTGAATGTCACATGATCAGTATCATGCGTTGATTATGAAGATTCATATTCAAATCAGTGTGATGACATCATTTCTGATTTTATGAAATAAGACTGAGTTACTGATTGCAAAACGACCTTCCCATTATGTGATGGCCAAAAGTCGAGGCTTTTCACTCAAATGGGTATTTCATCGAAATCCGTGTATATTTTAAAATACTGATAGCTGAATTCCTAGATTTATTTCATGAAAAGCTCTGCATGGGAGAAAGATTTGAGCCACAATTCGTCTGGGTTAGGGTAAGGGTCAGGGCTAGGGAACGTTTTCTACCAACGAAATGTTGCACGCCCTATTCACTGAATGTTATGGTATACTAAATACCAGTACACTGAATACCGGTACACTAAATACCGTAGGTCCCTTGAAGAGGGAAATGATGAATATGTCCCTGTTAGGTGACAGATACAGTGATATTCAATCAGGCAGGAACTGATAAGAAGACCAGTTATTTATTAACCCTAAGTACAGATATTTTTGTGTGTGTTAAGTTTGATATTGACCTCTAGATCAATCCCTTATAAGAGAGATGAAATCACAAAGAAACATTTTGTAGTCTGCGATGATTTGTTTTTGTTTTTATGGTGTTCAACACCATTTCAACTTTGTTACAGATATATTGTGGCAGCCAGTGCACCTATCCATGCTTTCCTGGAGTTTCTTTACTTTGCTCAATATTTTTCCCAAGCCACTGGCTGTTTTCTTATATCGCCACTGTTGCCAATCTGGAGATTTGAACCAATAACCCTGTTTTCAAGCCCTGTCAATTACTGACTGAACAAGGACTTAGCTGGTTTAGGATGAAGACCTCAATACTCTGGAGTTGATTTATCAAAGTACCTACCAAGAAAAAATTGATACACATCGTCAAGGTAGCCACAAAATGTATGACCGAAGAACTTGACAGTGCTGATGAAAATTGCCAAAAAAATGCCCGTACCATATTGTCAGTTTTGAGATCAGACTGAACAATTTGTGCCTGTATCTTAAAGGCTCAGTAGCGGCCATTTTTAAACAATGCAGGTATGAAAATGTATTTGAATTTAAATAATGAATACAATTTACACCTTTACCACAGAACCCCGAGTCTTAATGACCCTGAAGAATAAGGCTTTGAAAACATTGTTGGAATAGAAGAAAATGCTGGTTAACAACATTTTCTCCATTTTCTGCAATGTTTTGTACTCTTTCTGGCACAAAGTTCAGTTGGACAGACCACACATTAGAAGCTTGTCATCTTGACAATATTTTCCATACTTTTGAATAGTAGGATTTAAATTTAAATGTATTTTAACACTTAAGCTGCTGAATAAATGAAACACAAATTTCTACTGAATACTAAAAGCCCAAACACTGCGGTTTCAAAGTTGATTTCACCTGAAAAAAAATACCGCATCGGACAGAGTAGATCAAAGATCAGACTGCACGTTCTGTGCAGTCTGATCTTGATCTACACTGTCCGCAAAAGGTCAGTGGGTCGCGATTAGCAGCTTAAGGGTTAACAGCTGCAGTGTTTTGGCTGCTGTTGGGTCATTAAATATCTGCAACTTCTTTAACACTTACAGAGCCCAAAAAAACCCGATATATTTCAGTTTAACCCTTTACCACACAATTTAATGACCCTGAGAAAGAAAGCTTTTGAAAAAATTGTAAGAAAAGGAAAAATTGCTGGTAACCAGCCTTTTCTCCTTTTCCCACAGTGTTTTCTCTACTTCCTTAAACAAATTTCAATATTTTAGTCACATTTATCATGTCGTCTGCAAATGATTTCAATTTGGATTAGTCTAAAATTTTGTCATTTGGTAAAGAGTTAAAACTATAACCCAGATAAGCTCATTATCAAGGTTGCTTTTGATCATAAGGTTTCAGGACATTGGACAAAGCACATAAAAGATTAGCCTGCTTTTTGTATAGTCTGATCTTGATCTATACTGGCTGCAAAAACAAGAAAGGTAGTGAAAGCTGAATTAAGGTGACGATACAACAGTAAATGCTACGTCTTCTATTAAGGTAGATAACTACAAAGACATTTTGGAAGTGTGATATGTGATTACTTCCCTTGAGTACATTTGGAAGTTTGGTCAGGTCAGTTTGATGTGGTTGTATATATCTAAAACCTGCAATATACAGGGCATTTTATATATCTACTTAATAGATGATATTTGTCCCTATTAACCATTTACCACATATCTAGATTTAACAACTCAGAGAAAGGCTTATGAAAAAGTTTGGGGAGAATGAGAAAATGCTGGTTATCAGAAAATGCTGTCTGATTTTAAAATTACACAGCTGATTGATGAGATTTTCTGGCAAAATGAACTTTGAAAATGACAATGCTATAGTTTTTGGTAAGTGTGGAAATTTGCATTTAACCCTTAGAGCTCTGAGTTAACTCTAAACCCCAATTTCTCTGTGGAAATAAAATGTAAATAATTGCAATTTCAAGCTTGTACATGTCAGAAATATCTTTGCACGGCAGACAAGGTAGATCAAAGATGAGACAGCAAGTTTTGTGCATTCTGATCATGATCTGCACTAGCAGGTAAGCCAACTAGAGTTGTGAAAGGTGCTTTAACTCCTAACCACATGACAAAAAAAGTAGACCTGCCCAAGTTAATTAACACTTAATCTGCTGAATACATGAAACGAAAATTTCTACTCTTTTACTAGAAGCCCAAACATCACGGTTTCAAAGATGATTTCACCGGGAAGAAAGTACCGTGTCGGACAGTGTAGATCACAGATCAGACTGCACGTTCTGTGCAGTCTGATCTTGATCTACATTGTCCGCAAAAGGTCAGTGAGTCGCGATTAGCAGCTTAAGGGCTAAAAGCACTTGAAGGCAACAATTTAAAGGTGGCTCAAATGATGAAATTGTCATTGATAGGGTACAAAGATTGTGGGAAATGAAGATGCTGGTTTCCAGCACTTTCTCCTTTTCCCGCAGTTTTCAAAAGGCTTCTTCCACAGGGGTTGTCAAAACTAGGATTTGTGTGGTAAAAAGTTACAGGTTAACTTATTTAGCTATTAACTCTACCAAACAACAAAATCTTAGACTTATCCAAATTGAAAGCATTTAGAGACGAAAATTTAAATGCGGCTTAAATGATGGAATTTGTCTTTGAACAGATAGAAAACATTGAGGGAAAAAGAGAAAATGCTGGTTACCGGCATTTTCTCCATTCCCACAATGTTTTCAAAAGGCTTCTTCCTCAGGGTTGGTTACCAGCATTTTCTCCTTTTCTCACAATGTTTTCAAAAGGCTTCTTCCTCAGGGTTGTTAAAACTAGGATACGTTATGCTTAAGAGTAACGGGTTAACTCATTTAGCAACAAAGGAATAATAGCCCTGGAGCTGTTTTCAGCAAACACTCCAAATTCCATTCTCATTGCATATTCAAATTTTCCAAAACTGGCTGTCCGATTGGCTGTGATATTCTTTTTCAGCCAGTCAAGTGGCTAAAAGAAGTCTCGGAATTTGAAATTTGTCATTGATTGATTGAATGGTATCCTATGCTGCTCTCAGCAGTATTTAACCCTTTCCCAAACGACAAATTTTGGACTGGTCCAAATTGAAAGAGTTTGCAGACGATAACTTTAAATTTGATGAAAATGGCAGAAAGGTCTCAAAAAGGGTAGAAAACACTGTGGGAAAAGGAGAAATTGCTCGTTGCGAGCAATTTCTCCTTTTCCCACAGTGTTTTCAAAAGACTTATACTGCAGACACGTGAAAACCAGGGCTTGTTTGGGAAAGGGTTAAGTCACATCAGGGAATAGCTCATGCATGTCCTTGGTTTCATCGGTACTAGGCTAGGGCTCTGGAGTGTCTTGCCCAAGCACACCTTCCATGAAGAATTTAAAATCAGAACAGTATTAAGAATAGGTCTAGTGAGTGTCAAAGCCTAGGAAAACACAGTTACTGTTGAGAATGAATATTAGTGAATATATAGACACACACATTCTATTGTTAGACCTGTTGAGGGGAGGTTATTGATTTGTCACAGTTGTTGTGTTTGTGGCTGTTTTCTCAACCCTTTAAGTGCCATTCACTACTATATTTGCCTTTGCGGCCAATAGAGATTAAGATCAGGCTGCGCAAAATGTGCGGCCTGATCTTTGATCTACCCTGTCAGCTTTGCAAAATTGCAATTATTTTGGTCATATTTCTAGAATAAAAATTTCTGTTGGGTTTATTTGGCACTCTGTTAACTTACTCTCTACCACACAATCGGGACTTAAAACGACCCTGAGGAAGGTTAGCCTCTTGGAAACATTGTGGGAAAAGGAGAAAATGCTGTTAACCAACATTTTCTCCTTTTTCCACAATGATTTTAACCCTCTCAAAGACAGTAAACATTTGAGCTACAGAAAATTTGTCGCCTGTAAAAACTTTCAATTTGAATTTCGTTGTTTGGTAAGGAGTTAATGGCCCGGTCCCACTGCACTTACGGATGCAAAGAGGATGTAAAACGTAATAAAATCTTGCCATCTGTTGGAAAACGCTATGCATCCGTTTTGTACTCATTGCATATGTGTTTCATACGCTCTTTCCACCGAGCATCCGTCCACTGTGATTTCATCCGCGCAAAAAGTTTTGAGCTGCACAAAACTTTTAGAACAGATGAACTTTCTGCCGTGTACGATGTAAATCCGCGACATATACGAGCAACAAATGTTCTATGTCCGTTATCATCCGTTAAACGTCCGCTGTATCCTCTCTGCATCCTCTAGGCATCCTCGCAACTCACATCCGCTGCAGCTGAAAACGGAAAGTTCTTTTCCATTCTGTTTTCGCAAATTTTCGCCATTTTTGTCCATTTCTGGAGCGGATGAAAACCGATGAAGCCACCCCCGAAATTTTGCTCGTCCGCTGTGTCCTTTTTGCATACGTTTTGTGTCCATCGGCCAGTGGGACCGGGCCTTAACCCTTTACCAGACGACAAAATTTTAGAGCCATCCAAATTGAAAGCATTTGCAGACAACAATTTCAATGTGATTCAAATTATGTGATTTTTCTTTGACAGGGTGGAGAACAATGTGGGAAAAGGAGAAAATGCTGGTTACCAGCATTTTCTCCTTTTCCCACATTGATTTCTAAAGGCTTCTTCCTCAGGGTCATTAAAAGCTGGGATTGTGTGGTAAAGGGTTAACTCTTTCAGTGCCAAATATGTATATTTGTCCTCTTTTGACAGCTGAAAATACCATAACGCGGTTTTGTTACCGCAAGTGTTTTCAAATTCTTATTTTACAATGTGTTAATAATTTTCATGCAGCCATATGTCTGCGGATGTTTTTACCAGATCAGCGACATTTCGTCTAAAACCATGTTTGTCGAACAACGATACCTAGCCCTGACCCATACCCTAACCCAGACGAATTGTGGCTCATATCTTCCTCCCAGACAGAGCTATTCATGAAATAAACCTTGGAATTTAGCGATTGGTATTTTAAAACATAAATGGATTTCGATGAAACGCCTTTCCGACGAAATGTCGTGCACTGATACATATAATGTACAGGTCTAATCTTGATCTACACTCTTCTTTTCCACGTTACTGGCCTGACCGATACAAGCTTTTGAAAAATGCCGTAGAATGAACAAAAACATACATACTTTTTGTTGTGCCTGCTTGCAGTGAGTGAGACAAAGTTGTCACAGTTTTGTGTATTTGTGTGCATGCCTACGTGTGTCCATCTGTCAGAATTTGTCCGGACCAGAACTTTTACATTTGTTGGTTGATTTAAAATAATTTGGCACAATTGTTCTCCTTTATGAGTAGAAGTGCTATTTGAAACATGTCTTCTGGTAGGTCCAAGATCTGGTCACACTTGGAAGGTGAAATGATAAAATTGTCATACATAGAGCTTGTCAGAGCTACAACTTCTACAGTTATGGATGGATTTCAAAATAATTTGGCACAATTCTTCTCCTGTGTATGTTTATGTCATAAAACTTTATTCTTAACTTATCAAATAGCATAAATTTTATTTTATTAACTTAATAAACAATATACCATAGGCATATTTGTTAATAAGTGTAACATATAATTTATTATGAAACGCCCTGTATATTACACACTGTTTCACAAGAAGACATTCTCAGTATAAACTACCAAAAAATAACAGTACTAGTTGTAGTTGTTTTAGCTTGTAAAGATGTGCTACAACATGATAACATTCTGGGCATGTATACACCAACCGTTCTTGACACTGATTCTCAGTCTTGAGAATTTCTTAAATTTCAAAGAAACACAATTTCTGAGTGGCTAAATGAATCTGGCTAAACCATTTGGTTTAGCCATTCAAATATCCTGTTACTTTCTAAATCAAGAATGAGACTTCAAATGCAATTTTTTGCCAAGCCCCGAATGCAATTTTTTGCCAAGCCCCAGTAGCTCAGTTGGTTGCATACAGGACTTGAGAACAGGAGGTCACTGTTTTGATCCCTGGCTTGGCCAATTTCTTTCCGACGATTGATGATAGTCATTGCAACAGGATTCATTCCTCTCTCACTGCTGACCATTGTTTGGAAGATGGTTATGCTGGAAAGCAGCCAGTTGCAAATGGAAAGAATACTGTACATGGTACTGGTAAAAGTAACTCCAGGAAAGCATGGATAGGTGCACTGGCCATTGCAATAGAACTGAAACAATGTTGAAAATGGTGTCAAACACAATACAATCAATCAACACAATTGAATGCCATTAGAAATTGGTTGGTGAATACAGGCCCTGTTTTTGCCTCATGAAAGCTGAACAGCTTTCAGAACTTTGATTTTACAAGGCAATAATAAAGATTGAGATAGAACAGATGTCATTATCACCCTTCCCGCACAGGAAACTTATGTTGCTAGTGCCTCACACGAAACTGACCTTGCTGGTCCCGTACATGAAACTGACATTGCCAAGCCGGATGACAGGTCTAACTGCTATCAACCCTTAACCCTTTACCACACAATCCCAACTTTTAACAACCCTGAGAGAGAAGCCTTTTGAAAATGTTGTGGGAAAAGGAGAAAATGCTGGTAACCAGCATTTTCTCCTTTTCCCACAATGTTTTCTACCCTATCCAAAACAGAAATCATCATTTGAGCTATATTTAATTTGTCGTCTGCAAATCCTTTCAATTTGGATCAGTCTAATATTGTGTCATTTGGTAAAGAGTTAAGCTGCTAAGTGCAGATCACTGACCCTTTGTGGACAGTGTAGGTCAAGATCAGACTGCAAAAAACATGCAGTCTGATCTTTGATATACACTGGGGGGGGGGGGCCTTTTAACCCTTTCCCAAAGAAGCCCTGGTTTTCATGTGTCTGCAGTACAAGTCTTTTGAAAACACTGTGGGAAAAGGAGAAATTGCTCGTAATGAGCAATTTCTCCTTTTCCCACAGTGTTTTCTACCCTTTTTGAGAACTTTCTGCCATTTTCATCAAATTTAAAATTGTCGTCTGCAAACTCTTTCAATTTGGACCAGTACAAAATTTGTCGTCTGGGAAAGGGTTAAGGGTTTAACTATTTTTTTTTTCAAACTTCTAACATGTTAATTAAACCTTTACCAAAGGATAAAATTTTACACTTGTTCAAATTGAAAGCATTTGCAGACGACAAAGTCAAATTAGCTGAAATGTGGGTAGTTGTCTGTGAAAAAGTAGAAAACCATGTGGGAAAATGAGAAAATGCTGGTTACAAGCATTAATTTTTCTCCTTTTCCCACAGCTTTTCCTACAGGCTATTTCCTCGGGTTTTTAACACTCGGGATTGTGTGGTTAAGAGTTAAAACTTCTTAAAAGAGTTAAAAGTACTTTCCCAAATTTGATAAAATGTTATATAGCTTTTGGAAACATTGAGGGAAAAAAATGCTGATTTTTCCCTCTCTGTTTTTGATATAATGTAATTTAAGCATATTCCTTTTCTTTCTTGTATCTCAGTACATTATTTTAGATGGGCCTAAATTGTGATAAAAGTATTAATTGGAAAAGGTTCTATCAGAGAAACAAGGACGGACAGACTTGACAGAGAGACAGAGAGAAGGAGGGGAAAAAAAATGATGGAGGTCCTGCTAGGTCTTTCAAAAAGTGGTGATTTGACCCTTTTACCACAGAATCCCGAGTTTTAAGGACCCTAAGGAAGAAGCCTTTTGAAAACATTGTGGGAAAAGGAGAAAATGCTGGTAAACAGCATTTTCTCCTTTTCCCACAATGTTTTCTGCCCTATCAAAGACAAATTTCCTCATTTGAGTCACATTTAAATTGTCATCTGCCAATGCTTTTGATTTGAACAAGTCTAAATTTTTCTAGTGTAGGAAAACTCACAAACTCTTATAAAGGAACCTGCAGTTTCATTAATTGACAGGGAAGAGTTTAAAAGTAAATACCAATTAGAAATTCAATTAACACTTGAAAAAACACATTCTGGTTTCCTTGGTTTTTGTGAGAAGATCAGGAGAAATCATGGAATAGCAGTAATTTAACATCTGCCTACTTGATTCATGTATATCTGTAGTGTGGTAATGATAGAGAGAAACCCTTTACCAGACAACAAAATTGTAGCCATGTCCAAATTGAAAGCATTTGCAGACGACAAATGCAGCGTGGCTCAAATGGTGCAGTTTTTCTTTGATAGGGTAGAAAACATTGTGAGAATAGGAGCAAATGCTGGTTGCCAGCATTTTCTCTTTTTCCCACGATGTTTTCAAAAGGCTATTTCCTTAGAGTCTTTAAAAAAGTTGGGATTGTGTAGTAAAGGGTTAAACAGTATTAGAACTTGTCTGCAAGAATATAGTTGAGCCATGCTCTGTGAAAAGAGGGCTTAATGCATCTGCAAAAAGTATCAACTCAGGTTGAACGTTTTGCTTTTAGTCTACCTTCTGATTCAGTTGGTTGTTAGACAAAAATGTCTACCTTCTGATTCAGTTGGTTGTTAGACGAAAATGTCTACCTTCTGATTCAGTTGATTGTTAGACGAAAATGTCTACCTTCTGATTCAGTTGGTTGTTAGACGAAAATGTCTACCTTCTGATTCAGTTGGTTGTTAGACGAAAATGTCTACCTTCTGATTCAGTTGGTTGTTAGACGAAAATGTCTACCTTCTGATTCAGTTGGTTGTTAGACGAAAATGTCTAACTTCTGATTCAGTTGGTTGTTAGACGAAAATGTCTACCTTCTGATTCAGTTGGTTGTTAGACAAAAATGTCTGCTTTCTGATTCAGTTGGTTGTTAGACGAAAATTAATTTTATGGATCCATAATTATGTGATAACAAGCATGGTGTCAAGGATCCAAGAGATGCATCAAGCCCCCTTTTGCCAGAGCATGACTCAGTTTATTTTATCCTCTTCTGCACAGATTTTTTGAGCCTGTGGTGGACAGCTTTCTAAGACATTGGGGTAAAAGGAGCACTCGCTTCTAACAAGCAATTTGGTCCTTTCCCCATAGGCTTTTCCATGGTTTTCATCTTTAGCAAAATTTATCTGTCCTGCCACTTTTTGTCCTTTGTCTGATTTGTTATGCCTTAACCCTTAGAGCGCTGAATAAACCTGTCAGGCATTTTCATCATAGAAATACGACCCAAATAATTGCAATTCGTAGTTACTTTTGTCTACAGTGTTTCAGCAAAGCGGACAGTGTAGATCAAAGATCAGGCTGCATGTTTTGTGCAGCCTGATCTTGATCTACACTGGCCGCAAACGCAACTATAGTAGTGAAAGGCGCTTTAAGGGTTAAATGATTGATTGAATGGTGTTTTATGCCACTTTCAGCATTATTTCATTCATAGAAACAGCTCACATGTGCACGTACTTACGGGTTCCACTCGTACTAGGCTAGGGCTCTGAAGTGTCTTGCGTAATGCTTTAAGTCTTTACCAAATGACAAAATTTTAGACTAGTCCAAATTGAAAGCATTTGCAGACTACAAATTAAATGTGACTTAAAAATTGAAATTTGTTATGGAATTGGTAGAAAACATTATGGGAAAAGGAGAAAATGCTGGTTACCAGCATTTTCTCCTTTTCCCACAATGTTTCCAAAGGCTTCCTTTTTAGGGTCATCAAAAGTGGGGATTGTGTGGTAAAGAGTTAAGTCTTTACCGAAAGACAGAATTTTAGATTAGTCCATATTCAAAGCATTTGCAGATGATAAAACAGATGTGACTCAAAAAATTGAAACTTGTCTTTGGAATGATAGAAAACATGGTGTGAAAAGAAGAAAATGCTGGTTACCAGCATTTTCTCCTTTTCCCACAACGTTTTCTAAAGGCTTCTTCCTTCGGGTTGTTAAAAGTCGGGCTTGTATGGTAAAACTACTGTCATTGTGTTCCAGAGAATGTAGATATAGATCAGACTCAATAAATAGTGTGTTCTGTCTTGCATTGTTCATAATCTAGAGACGGCCCTTCTGCCTCTGACCTTCAAGAATTGATACTCTTTACCAGATGAGAGAATTTCAGAACCATCTATGCTGAAACATATAGAGACAACAATTGGATATAGCTTTAACCCTTTACTGCACAATGGGTTTTTAAAGACCCTGGGAAAGAAGCCTTTAGAAAACATTGTAGGAAAAGGAGAAAATGCTGGTTACCAGCATTTTCTCCTTTACCCACAATGTTTTCTGCCCTATGAAAAAAAATTTTTTTTTGAGTAACATTTGATTCGTCATCTGCAAAATGCTTTCAACTCAGACAAGGCTAAAATTTTGTCGTCTGGTAAAGAGTTAATCAGTAGATAGTTTTCATAACCTATTTCACTCAGGCTTGAAGATTTGAACTTGCTACCCTTTAACTTAGGTACCATCTTTGCTCTGTCATTGAAACAGTTAACCCTTTCCCAAACAACAAATTTTGGACTGGTCCAAATTGAAAGAGTTTGCAGACAACAATTTTAAATTGGATGAAAATGGCAGAAAGTTCTCAAAAAGGGTAGAAAACACTGTGGGAAAAGGAGAAATTGCTCGTTACGAGCAATTTCTCCTTTTCCCCACAGTGTTTTCAAAAGACTTGTACTGCAGACACATGAAAACCAGGGCTTGTTTGGGAAAGGGTTACCAATTGAAGTGGGGTCCTGCCTGGCTCAGGGGTAAAATGTAGGAGTTTTATAGAAGTGTCCTTTAGCAAAATGCTTCAGAGCCTAAGCCTAGCACTGCTCAAACCCAGGACATAATGATTAACCCTTTACCACACAATCCCGACTTGTAACGACTCTGAGAAAGAAAGCTTTTGAAAACATTGTGGGGAAAGGAGAAAATGCTGGTAACCAGCATTTTCTCCTTTTCCCACAATGCTTTCTGCCCTTTCAGAGATAATTTCCACCATTTTAGCCATATTGAATTTGATTCCTGCAAATGCAATGATTTTGAAGGGTTCATTTTCTCTTTCAGGTGTTAAAACTTAAGGGTTTATAATTATTAGATTTTAACCCTTAACCAAACAAAATTTTAGACTTGTCCAATTTTTAAGCATGTGCAGACGACAA